>VXBQ01005804.1:16487-29587 GCA_013400175.1 Phainopepla nitens
GGTGCAGGGTATCTGTCACCTGCCAGCCCCACACTGCAGCCTCCCAGGGGAGCTGTGATGGCTGCAAACAGCTCCTGGAGACAAGAGGTGACAAATCCACCTCGTACTGACCTCTTAGCAGGAAGGAGACTTATCAGAAGGGAAGGTGAGGTTGCCCCCACCCCCTCCCCTCTCTCTATGCCTCCTAATCCTAATCCAAACCCCCTGCACATACCAGATGGCTGGGAAACACTTGGCAACGCTGGGAGAGATGTGGGCTGGCTGGAAAAGACAGCACATTGAGACAGGTAAGCCAGCCCTGAGGGGACAGAGATGAACACTGCCAGAGCAGAGCTGGCTGTGGCAGAGGCCCCTGAAGGTCCTGGGAGGCTGGGGAAGGAGACCAGGGCTCTCAGTGTTCCTGCACATGGACATGGGGGAAAGGACCTGGGAAGCTCAGGCCACACAGAACATTCCCAGAATTCTGCCTGGCCTTCTGCACAGCCCTGCTGCTGTCAGCAGTGCTGCAGCACACAGAGCACAGTACCTGGCTCAGTCCCTGCCAGCCCAGCCAGGGCACCAGACTCCTCCTGGTGCCTGTGATGTGTCCTGGGCATCCTCACAGCCCCTCAGCAAGCACAGCAGGGTTCTGGGATGTGTGCCAAGTGGTCTGTTGCTCCAGAGGGACTGAAAATCACTGCCCAGTCCAGGGCTTTGAGCACCCCTTGAACTTCAGTTCTGAATGTCGGCAGACTGGGGAAGGATACCCGACAGGCAGTGGGAAACCAAGCCACAGGTGCAGAGAGCTGGTGGGCAAGGATGAGGAGGAGCTGATCACAGGTGAAAGCTGCTGGCACTGGCATGAAATCTGGGAGCTCCAGAGGCTGAGAAGCCCAGAGGCCAGAGGGTGGCTGTACTGATGGGCAGGACTGTGCAGAGAGAGACACAGGGCTCTCACAGGACAGGACAGGAAGGTGGGTGGCTTTTGCTCATCTCAGCTCTGTGAGGCCTGAAATACCCTACAGAGAAGGCGACTGCTCTCAAGGGTCTCTGGAAACCTCACCCTCCTGCACAGAGAACATCTGAAGGTGACCCTGTGCAGGGGTGGCAGGGGCAGCAGCAGTGCCAGACCCAGCCCTGCAGTGCATGGGCAAGCCCTGCCCCGGTGAGGAGACACTGCCAAGTCACTGGAGAGGGGTAATCTACCATCTCCCCTATTCCACAGCTGCTTCTGGAGCCACCATCAACTCTGCTGAATGAAGCACACACCTCCCACAGCAGGAGGGCATTTTCAGGGCCAGGCACAGGTGTGGATGTCCCAGTGCTAGGGCAGGCAGGGGCATGCTGGCTTCCTAGCACTGCTTTGAAAATGCTCCCAGCAGAGCACTCACCAAACAGGCACTGCCTGAGGCACCAGCCCCGCAGCTCACACAGTGCAGAGCTCCTGCAGTGATGGCTGGAGCTCACACAGGCACACATTCACCACCAGCGTGTGAATGTGTGTAAAGGGACACACACAAAGCAAACGTCCTGAAATCTGATATGTCTGATCGTTCCCGTGGGCCAGCAGAGTCCTGTGGGGACAGGGAGCTGTGGGAACCCTTTTACTCCCAGCTGCACTGATCTGAGGCTGGGTGTGTGGATGCCTGTCCGGGCACGCACAGGGGGAGTGGGGCAGGGGCTGGCACACAGCCTGCTGCTAATAAGCTAGTCCTGAGTGACTGCTTTCCACAGGACTCCAGTGCCCACAGAGTAAGGAGACCAGAGGGGAGGGGTCAATGTGACATGCTGGGTGGCTGGGGACGTTTAAATTGTGCTTTAATGCTCCAAGGGCCACAGCTGTGCTCTCCATGCACTCGAGCCATGTGCTGATCCTGGCCTGCCCCTCCTGAGAACCAAGCAGAGCAGGGAGAGAGGAGAGGACACCATCCCCCTGCAGAGCTGGACACCATCCCAGCACCCCTGCCTCGTCCCAGGGCAGGTGCAGAGTGCAGCCCTGGGTGGGGACAGCGCCGTGCCCGAGCCCCCGGACACTCACGTCAATCTCGCTGAGGATGACATCAATGATGCTGCCAATCACTATGAGGAAGTCAAAGACGTTCCAGGGGTCTCCGAAGTAGCCCTGTCAGCAAGGAGCCAAAGAAGAGTGAACATGCAAGGGTATAAATCAAGGAGGAGACAGAGGCTGGAGCCCAGAGGAAGGGGTACCAGAAGGTTCTTCAGTGACTCTGACCCTCAGAAGAAGGGATGGTGGTCAGAGCTTGCACCCTCTGCTCAGTTATTTGGTCCTGTCTTGCCATGCAGGGAAATGAGCAGGGTGGATCAGGATGGCTGTGACTCCACTACGGACATGACACTGAAGATGGGAATAATGGCCAACGGGACTGGCTGGGATTTGGCCAGCAGGGGTAGCCCTAGCTAGCAGTAGGCCTTCCAGAAATTCCAAGGACCCCCACGGGGGTCCTTAAGGGTCTCACCAGGAGAAGTTCTCTGGAGCTGCAGGGCTAGAGGTGCTTGTACCCAAGAGATGCCCATTGCAGGATAAATGGGGCCCCTGGCCTGGCCTGCTTTCCATGCTGATCACGCTCTTCTCTCACCTTGACTTTAAAGGCCATGAGCTTGAGGACCATCTCCAGGGTGAAGAGGATGGTGAAGGCCACGTTGAGGATGTCTGAGATGTGGTTCATTTCTGCAGACTGGTTGTAATGCTAAAGATAAGGCAGAAGGAGGCATTAGCTGACAGCAGATCCAGCCTCCATCGTGAGCTCAGAGGTGTGTGCAGAGCCCCCTCCCACAGCCAGGCCTATGGCTCAGCAAAAAGGAAACCTCCCCCCTGCAGCCCCTTCTCTGGGCTCCCCACATCCCACCGGTCCCATTTTGTCCCATCATACCATAACCAAATTCTCCCTATCCAGAGGACGTCCTCTTGGGGACAGCAGGGCTGAGCCAGTGCCCTGCAACTCCCACAGACACCCCTCCAGCCCCTGTGCCCTCACCTGCATGCCCAGGCAGATGGTGTTCAGCAGGATCAGGAAGAACATGAGGTACTCGAAGTAGGAGGAGGTGACCACGTACCAGATCTGGTACTGGTAGGGGTTCTTGGGGATGTAGCGGCGCAGCGGGCGAGCCTTGAGCGCGTACTGCACGCACTGGCGCTGGGGAGGGAGGGCAGCAGTGACCCCACTGCAGGGCACACCCTCAGGGCACACCCTCAGCACCACCAGCAGTGCTGTGTTGCAGTGTGCCCCCCTACGAAGGGGTGGCCAAATTAAGAAAGGATTTGAGTTTTTCTTTGTTTCCCTTGAAAGGTGAAAAGGCAGAACTTTCTTTCCCAGTTTGGATGTATGCTAATGTAAAGACACCTCATAGAACCTTCTGGACTTCACCTCAGACCTGGGGCTGTCTGGTTGGACCAATGCCAAAAGTCCCACTTGGGCTATTACTACAAAAGCATTGAACAAAGCATGGCATTTTTGGGGTGTTTTAGCAGAGACAAGGATCTCCTTGCCTCTGGCATGGCTTTTCTCTGTAGAGTTTGTAATTTTTGTCTTTAATAAACCTTTTTCTGTTTCCAGCACTGCCTTTGATGCTATCCCGCTACTTTTATGCGATTGGGAATTTCTGGACAAAACTCAAAAGTGATAAACTCACTGAGAGCTCACAACACCTGGCTTGAAGAGTATTTTATCAGCACTACACATCCCCACACAAGCTGGAGCACCCTTCTCTCCCAGCCCCAGCACACCAGGTACAGCAGTGGGGTCTTGAAACAGCTGTGCTTCCTGCAAAAACACCCCAAGCACCCACATGGAACAAGCCTCCAGAGTCATCTTTTGCCTCCAGAGATGGCCATGCTGCCCTTGGCCTGACTCCTCCATCCCAGAGCCTGGCTGCTTGTCCCAGCATTTCCCCAGGGTCTCTCAGGACCAGCTTAGAGCACCCTGAAGACAGCACATGGACCAGGGGTGAAGGGGGCCCTGAGATGACTGCACAAGCCTGTCCCTCCCCAGCAGCCCAGGGCCATCTCTGCTGGGTTTCTGTGTGGTTCACATCACCCTGGCACCCCCAGCTCAAGCTGCCCATGTGCCTCAGTGCAGGAACATGTCCTCCTCAGCGTGTCCAATGTCCTTCCCAGTGTGTCCCACATCCCCTGCCAACACCTCTGCTGCTTTCAGCCTTGCTGTCCCCAGCCAGAATGACAGCACAACAGCATCACAGAAGAGCTGGCAGTAGAAAGTACCTGTGGAGATGGTCTAGTCAGAGTTTCCTGCCCAAAGCAGGGCCAACTGGAGGACGCTGCCCATGACAGTTGGCTTTTGAATAGCTCCAAAGATGGAGAATTCAGGGCCTCTCTGGGCAACCTGGTCCAGTGCTTGGCCACCATCACCACAGAAGAGGGCTTTTTTAATGTTTAAAAATTCTGGAATTACTTGTTTTCTTCAGTTTGTGTCCACTGCATCTTTTCCTGTCACGGGGCACAACTGAAAAGAGCCTGGCTCAGTCTCCCCTATGCCTTCCCATTGGTGTTTATACCCACAGGTCAGATTCCTATGAGCCTTCTCTTCTCAGCACCAGACTTGACTCCCAGACCCTCCATCATCTCGGTGGCCCTTTGCTGGACTCACTCCAGTATTTCCATGTTGCTTTTGTACTGAGGAGCCCAGAACTGGGCACAACCCTCTACTCCAGCTCACTCTGGGCACCCTACCTGTCCAGGGAGGCCCATTCCCTGTATCTGGTCCCCTCTGCCCTTCCCTCAGGCTTGTTTTGTGCTAGACATGGGTCCAGCTGGCCCTGCCCCAGCAGCAAACAGACCTGGGGCAGATTCAACTCATCTATGTCACCACAAAGAAGGGCTGATGCAAATCAGCCAGCCCCAGCAGTCCAGGGCTGGTCCTCCTTCTCCTGTTTCAGCAGTCCTCTTACCTGATTCTTGTCCAGCTCACAGTTCTTGTACTCGTTCTCCCCTTGCTCCTGGAAGGTGACGATGACAAAGCCCACAAAGATGTTCATCATGAAGAAGGCAATGAGGATGATGTAGATGATGAAGAACATTGCAATCTCCACCCGGTAGTTGTAGATAGGACCTGCATCCTCAGCATTGGTGTCAATGGCCATGTACAGCAGCCTACAGCAGGGAAATTGAGCCAACAGAAATCTTAACTGGGTGGGAAAGACCATGTCTCCTCTTGAAGGTTACAGAGAGCTTTGGGGACATCCAACAAGGGTAGGACAGGGCTGCTTGGGTAACCTTGCCAGCTCCACAGCCACTGCCAGGGTGACTGGTCCTGCTTCTCAACCTGGATAACTCTTCTTTCTTTACCCTGGCCAAGGCCCATGGCAGCGCCCTGCTCCCAGCACAGACCTCCCCTCAGCAGACTCACTCTGGCCAGCCCTCGAAGGTGGAGACCGTGAAAAGCGACATCATGGCTGAGAAGACATTGTTGAAGTGGAAGTCGCTGTGCAGCCACTCACGCTGCTGGACCTCAATCTGCGTGGGGTCCGCGTCCACGTAGTTGATGAACTGACCCCTGCAGCAGAGGGGACACAGAGCTCACTGGCAGGGCCCCCTCAGCCCAGGTTGGGCCTCCTTGGTCCCTGGGAGAGGAGGACAGCCCTGTGCTTGTTCCTGATTTACCCCAGGGAGAGGGAGAACAGGAGGACACCTCAGGTCCACTTTTTGGATGCAACATTCCCACTCAGGAACACAAGCATTCCCCACATCCCCCCCTGCTCCCATTCCTGGCCACTGCCCACCTGGGAGCTGCAGAGAGCTCTCACCTGCACTCCTTCTCCGTCAGCTTGGATGGATCTGTGCACCTGTAGAACTTGCCCTGCATTCAACAGAGACCAGAAGTGGCCATGGAGCTGCTTTGACTTTAGAAGCCTTGGGGAGTTTTGATCTTTTCCCAGCCCTCAGCCAGCTCCCTCCATCACCACCTCCATGCAGACTCTGGCCCTGGCCTCCCGCCATCACTGGCTTCCCACCGTGCCTGCCAACACAAGCCAGTTCACAAGGTGTTTCCAGAGTCATGGCAGACCGGGGGTCAGTCCCAGGCTGAGGTCAAGAAACGCTGCCTGGTGATGGGAACAAACCTTCCACAGCCCTGAGCTGAGGCCTTCCTAGCTCACTCTATCTGGGAGTAAACTATTTGGAAAATAGGGAAGAAACCGGTAACCAGAGAATTAACTAAAAGCTAAGGTATGCTGACAGGTCTGCTCAGCCTATTGGGTGTCCTGAAAGCTCTTCCCACATCAGCTCAGAATTTAAACTCAGTTATTAGAACAACAGTGAGCTCAGCCAGGGCCAGCTCTGCCTCAGAGCAGCCAAGGCCCAGAGAGCAGGAGCAGTGCTGTGAGAAAGGAAACCCTTCACCATCACAGCACAGAGGAAATCAGCCAGAAGTGCCTGCTGCCTTAGAAAGAGGAAACTGAGGCATGAAGGGAGGTGAGGCAGTCAGCTCATTTACAGGTGCTGTCTGGACCTGACAGTACCTGGGTGCTTCCTGCCCTCCTCTCACTGCAGGCTCTTCTGAGGGTCCTCTCACAGAGCCCACAGAGCACAGCCTGTGCTGCCCCAGCACATGATCCCCAGCAATGGAGGGTGATGTCCAGGACAGCCTGGCCAGCATGTGCTCGAGCAAAGGTCCCTCCTGCCCACCTGAGACCCCGCTCACCTTGAAGAGCTGAACTCCAATGCAGGCAAACATGAACTGCAGCAAGGTCGTGACAACCACAATGTTGCCAATTGTCTTGATGGCCACGAACACGCACTGGACCACGTGCTGCAGAGGTGAAGGACAGTGCAGATGTGACCACAGCTGGGGCAAGCCCCTGCTCTGTGTTCCACACCCTCCACTCCAGGAAGAGTGGGAGCCTGCCGAGAGCAGAGGGATTGGGCAGACCCCTTCCACAGATGGGTAGTGGGAACTGGGAACAGGGCACTGCCACACAACCTCCTGGTAGGTCTGCCATGGGAGCAGGTCCCCCTGTCCCAGCCTCTCACTTACCTTCAGCCCCTTTGCCCTGTTAATGGCTCGCAGAGGCCGCAGCACCCTCAGCACCCGCAGGATCTTCACCACAGAGATGGTACTGGACCTGGGGAGGAAGGCACAGCTGAGGTGGGGCCACTTCCCTGCCCAGGCTAGGCTGGCACAATCCCCCAGGCAGCCAAAGAGGGTAGGATGGGGCCAGCAGTGAGGGACAAGGGATGGTTGAGACACTGAGATGTCACTGGCCATCACCCACATAAGGCCAAGTGACACTGGCAGCTGGAGAAAGCGGATCCAAACTGAATTTCTACCCACAGACTTTTGACATTCAAGGAGTGTCCTTTGACCTCCTTGACCAGTTTACAGGCCTGCCTCCCATGTCTGTCTGTGTCCATGTCCCCTAAACATGACATAAGTGACACATGGGCAGTCATTGGGCTGGCTGCTCCTTCTCCACCCACCATCCCCAGCTGCCCCACCAGCCCACTCTGTGGCACATAGAGGTGCTTACTCAATTCCCATGGAGATGAGGGACACAGCAACCACCAGTAAGTCAAGGATATTGAAGGAGTTCCTGCAGAAGGAGCCTTTGTGCAGGAAAGCACCGTAGGTTGTCATCTGGGGAGCAGAAGGAGTTAGGAGAGAGGCTGGGCAGGGCTCAGGGACATGGTTCCTCCATAGGGGGAAGGGTGGACAAGGCACAAGGGACTTCTCACATCAACATGGCCTGGGGACCCTGTCCTGCTCAGACCTCTGCAGCCAGGCAGGAAGCTGGAAATCCTCTGTGCAGCACTGGCTGGAGACAAAACTCTCCCAGTCAGTCAGCAAATTAAAGAAGAGAATAGTAAAGACTCTTGGAGTGGAACAACATGTGGCAGCAGCTTGGACTGCAACTTTTGTCCACAGATTTTCATTGTTTTCTCTTTCACTCTTTTTCTTAATGGCATGCCAGAATAAAAATGCTGGTGCCATGGCTGATGTGTCCCCATGTCACAGACTTATCTGCCTGACCTCACTGGACAGGACACATGGCCGCTGGGACAGGTCACATCAGACTGCATGAATGAATTCTCCAGGAGGATCACTGGAAGTTTCTCCTCACTGAGACTGTAAGGAGCATGAATGCCTGAAGAGTGTGAGTGTCCCTGGCCACAACAGTCTGGACCTATGTGCTAGGCCATGCTCATGGCAGGACAATGGACTCACCTTCAAGACAATTTCAACTGTGAAGACAGAGGTGAAACCAATGTCAAAGTATCCGAGGATCTGGGGACAGAGACACCAGTACTGGATGAGACTTGGGTGACAGGGGAAATGCTTCTGTGTGTTCAAACATCCTGGAGTTGTCCACTCTGTGGACTGGAGAGGCCATCTAGCTCAACAGAGTCTCTAAACCCAGTACCAAGAAGATTCCTGAACTTTCCCCAGCTTTGCTGATTTTCTCCAGTGCATGATCCAATCTGCAGCTGGGACAAAGCTCTCCCTTTCCAGGTGAGTTCCACCTGATTCACCTGATCCCCAAAAACCCCAAGTGCCCTGGGAAGCTGTCTCATGGGAGATCCCTCAGTCCCTGCCAAACCCACTGGTATCTTGAAGGACAGGAGCTGTGGCTCCCACAGCTGCATGCCAGCAGCTTTCAAGGGCACTGCACATGCCAGAGATCCAGTTTGGTGCCTCATAGGATGTCTCTTTCCCCAATAAGCCACCACAGTTTCAAACCAAAATAATCTTGCACACCCTGTCAGGTGGATATTTTCACCCAGAAGTAAACTGAGACATGGAGCAGTAAAACCTTGTCCCAGCTGCACCCTGTATGGAAAGCACATCCGGCCTCTCCTGCCAGAGTGCACTGCCCTCCCAGAGGCAGGGTTGGAATCCCAGCCTAGGAAAAGCATCTGGCAAGTAAATTCCTGCTTCCTGGGGAGCTGGGAGTCCACGAGGCCTCCCCCACCCATCCCAAACCTCCACATCTCCGTGGGCACCTTGTTGCGGAAGGACTCGGCCCGGATGGGATCCTCAGCTGCCAGGGAAATGCTGCTGAGCAGGATGAAGAGCAGGATGAAGTTGGTGAACCAGGTGGCATTAACGGTTCTGTGGCACAGGACCCGAAACCTGTCAGGGACAGAAATGCCATGGGATGCTGCAAGGGGCCAGAGAGGCATCAGACAGGGTCGTGGCAGCCTGGCAGAAGGTTAAGAAGGTCCTAAGGCATGGAGGGATGTCTGCACCAGTCCTTCCACATATAAGGCTTTTCCCCATGAGCTGATTCCCTTCAGAATTGGCTGTCATGCACAAACAGGACCCTGCTGTGAACAGCTGGTGCCAGAGGCACCTGGGCCATGCCTGGCCCTACAGGGCAGGGAGAAGGGGCACTGCCTACTTGTTGGTTGGGCTGAAGATGAAGAATGAGCTGGCTTCAGGCATGGGCACAGCCTTCTCCTTCAGCTGCAGCTCTGCAAGGGGACGTGGCCGAGGACTCAGGGGGATTTCAGGCTCATCTTCCTCATCATCACCTGTAGGGTGACCACGAGAAGGGAAAAGAAAAGAATCATCCAGAGAGGGAGAGGGAATATAACCTTATGGGCAATCTTCCAATGCCATGATCCTGATTTGGCATGCAGGCCAGAAGGACCTCAGTACCCCAAGGCTGGTGAAAGCTCACTGCATCCTTTGCTCCTCACACACCATCCCTCTGTAGTGCCTCCTCAGCCTTCCTGCTGCCCTGCCAGGGACAAGTCTTACCTGGGAAGTCTGCAGAAGGGTAGGGGTCTTTGATCTCATTGACATTGGATTCAAATTCGTCCACTTTCAACTGAAACAAGGGAGAGACAGAGAGGAGGATGTGCAGCTGTGTGTGCCAGTTGGCCAGACCCTCTCATCTTGGAAACCATGTGGGACAAGCAGCATCTCTGCATTGGGCCCATCCAGCACCAAGCACATGGAGTGCTGGCCCAGGCTGGAACCTGGTGAGGGGATGCTGCAATCGAAGCGAAGAGGATGGGAAACAGAAATGTGTGCTGGGCAAGAGCCTGGAGCCATGCAAGTATGCCAGGGGGGGAATAAGATAGGGAGCAACTCCTAGGTGAGTTTCTAAGTGGATGGGAAAGTAGCTGCTGGCCAGATGCTTCTCAGAGGCATCTCAGCACAGTCAGGACAGCTGAACAGAGGGGTTTGTATATGGGGGGTGCTGGTGTGAACATAGGGGAGATCTGAGATGCTTCTGCCTTGCTTTGCTCCACTCCACACTGCTCTGCACCAGACCATCTCAGCCACTGACAACTGGCTGTGGCCAAGGAAATGGAGAAAAATGATCCCCAGCAATGGAGCTGTTTCACCACACAGCATGTCCTGTCTGGCCCCAGAGAGCCCCCATCACCCAGAGACCCATCACCAGTGGGTGCTATGGCAGGGAGTGATTCTGCTCAAGTGGCCAGACCCTGGCTCCAAGCCTTTGTCTACCCTGGCTGGTGGGAGGAGGAGCCAGGGCCCCCCCCAGGAGCTCTCCAAGGCTGACCTCCACCAGAACTGACCTTGGCTGTTGTGGGAATCCCTTCTCCCTTTGCTTTCTGCTCCAGTTTCTTTGCCAGCATCTGCTTCTCCTCTTCAGACTTCTCTGGGTAACCTCTAAGCAGAGAGGAGAGCAGAGGAGGAACTGAAGTCTGGGCAGGGACCATGGGAAAGGTGATTCTGTCCTCTCACACCCAACCACCTCGTTTGGGAGCTCCCACAGGCAGGGATGGCAGCACTCACCTGGACATCTTCCGTCGTTTGCGCTCCTCTGCTTTGGCCTTCTGGGCCAAGGTCAGGCTCTCGGCCTCAGCCAGGTTATCGACCGCGATGGCCAGGAAGACATTGAGGAGGATGTCTGGAAGAACAGTGCTAAGGACATGGACTTGCTTCCTGTCTGGAGGATGTGGCCAGAGCCAGCCATGGTCCCCAGAGTGCTCTTACAAACCTTCCTGGAGCTCAGCTCTTGTGATAACCCTGGCTGGTGATCGCTAACCAGCATCCATCCCTTGTGAGCACTGAGCTCTGAGCTGGCTGCCCTCTCTGGCTGAATCTCTGCCTGCCAGACATCCAGACCTGATCCAGATGTGCTTTCCTCCAGGCCCCAGCCTTCAGCCACCACCAGTGCAAGCCCTGAAGCCCGTGGTTTATTCCACTGCTCTTCAGAACCAGAAAGCTTAAGGCAAGCACTGAAACTGAGGGAAGCTTCCCCCCTCCCAGTCCTGTGCAGTTGATGCTATGGGGCTGGGTGCAGGGGGCCTGGCCTTGCAGGCAGAGGATACAGTTCCCACAAACAAAGAGGATGATGAAGTAGATGCAGACCAGCATGCCAGGGAAGGATGGGCCCCCATAAGCCATGATCCCATCATACATGATTGAATTCCAGTCCTCTCCAGTCAAGATCTGGGAGCAGAGCAGTAATAAAGACTTAAGAGCATGCACAGCAGAGCATGACAGAACCCCACAGACTGATCCCACCATTCTGGCTCCTGCCCCATGATCAAATCCTCCTTTCTGCTCAGCCCTGAACCTGAACTACTGCTTATGACTCCAGCTGCATTTCCCTGTTCCTGTCTCAAAGCCACATCACCCCCACAAAACCACATCCCCCTGAGACCTAACTCCTGCCTGGAGACCCACAGCCCAGATGAGACCCCCAGCCCCCACCCTCCTGCCTCCTGCTGCCCTCCCCACAGCCCCAAACCTGGAAGACACTGATGAGGGCCTGGGGAAAGTTGTCAAACGTGCTGCGCCGCACTTTCATGTCCTCAAAATCAAACTTGCCCCCGAAGAGCTGCATCCCCAGCAGGGCAAAAACTATGATGAAGAGGAAGAGGAGGAGGAGCAGAGAGGCAATGGAGCGGACCGAGTTGAGCAGAGAGGCCACCAGGTTGCTCAAAGATGTCCAGTACCTGGGAAGAGGAGAGACAGAGGCATGTGGCAGGTGAAAGAGTGGGGAAGGCTGTGGGCAGGGCTAGGCAGGCACAGGGAACCTAGCCAAACAGACCAAGGTGATGTGCCAGCAGCCCAAAAATGGGGACTCTGGAGCCAGGCTAGGTGCTGGGACTGCTCCAGGCAGGCTCCAGGAGGAAGAAATGAAGCTGCAGACATGGTGTGACAAGAGAACACTGCTATCTGCACAGAGCATCAGCAAGCAGGATGGGGAAGAGGGGTGAACACACAGTGGGTTGGGGCCACAAAGAAGAGCTAGGAGTCCTGCCCCACAGCAGCCCCATTCACAACATCCTAGAACCCAGAGCTAGAGTGGGGCCTCAGCTCTGTCCCACTCTCCACTCCCAGTCAAACCATGTCCTGGGGACAAAACCCCAGCTTGGCCTTGTTCCTCTGTCCAGCAACTCCCAGCTTTGTTCACGCTGCAGCCGCCCCTGGGGACAGGGCCAGCGATGTCCCAGAACTGAGTGATGCCCCAGAACTGAGTGATGCCCCAGAACTGCAAGTGAAGCCCCAGAACTGTGAGTGATGTCCCAGAACTGCAAGTGAAGCCCCAGAACCGTGAGTGAAGCCCCAGAACTGTGAGTGAAGCCCCAGAACTATGAGTGATGCCCGGGCAGTGAGCTGCAGTACCCACACAGCTCCCTGCCGAACCTGGTGATCTTGAAGATGCGGAGGAGCCGGATGCAGCGCAGCACGGAGATGCCCAGAGGGGACAAGGTGCCCAGCTCCACCAGGATGGTCTCCAGGATCCCCGAGCACACCACGAAGCAGTCGAAGCGATTGAAGAGCGACATGAAGTACTGGCGCAGCCCCAGCGCGTACATCTTCAGCAGCATCTCGGCCACAAAGAGGGCAAGCAGCAACCGGTTGGCATTGTCTGGGGTGGGAGATCCAGCCTGTCAGAGCAGGGACCTCAATCCCATCATGGCTGGGCAGGCAGGGAAGGAGGGCAGTGCTGCTCACCCTCCTCTGGCCCACCAAGCCCTGAGCTGCTGTTTTTGGGGAGGAAGATGAGGGTGATGTGCAGCTGCATGTTTGTGTGTGTGAGCACACATCTGTACAGTGCACTTGAGTCCATGCAGGCTGTGTGTGGGTACGTGGGGCTGAGCTCTGTGTGTGTGCACACCTGTGCTCTGTGTGACCCTGGGGGTGAGCTCTGTGTGTGTG
>VXBQ01005804.1:30141-51273 GCA_013400175.1 Phainopepla nitens
TGCAGTCCGTGGGGCTGCATGCCATGTAGCTGCACGGTTTGAGGGTGTGCCAAGTGTGCAGAGGCACCAATGGACACACTCTGTGTGTGCTCACATGCAAGATCATGTCCCCAAGAGTACAGAGGCTGCTCATGGTCAGTGTGAGCTGTATGACAACAAGGATCATGCACACACACACACACTGAGTGCAGGCTCTGTGTGTGCCCAAGGGCTCTGTGCTGTGCCAGTGTGGCTGTGCACTCACAGCAGGAATTCACACGGGTCTCTGGGGCAGCAGGGTGTCCTGGGCCCTCCTTCTTTCTTAGGCTCTTTGCTCACCTTGCACCCGTGTCAGCCATTCTGGCTGGAAGTGGTGCTCAGAGGCGATGGAGAGGGTGTTCAGTGCCACCATCAGGATGACAAGCCAGTAGAAGAACTTGGACTTCACCACATCCCTGCACTTCCTACGAAACATTCGGTTCCAACGCCTCCACTGACGGCTGGAGAGACGGCAAAGGATCAGCAGAGCTGGCCAGTGGGCCAGACCCAGCTCCTTGGGCTGTGCCTGCAGGGCAAAGCCACCCTGCTCCCTCCCTGGAAAGGGTTGAGGACCATAACCTGCCCCTGGAACTCGGTGCATTCACTCAGGCACTGCAGTTCATTCACCCTCCCAGCTTCATTTTGGCCTCCAGCACCTCTCATAGGGGGCTTGCAGGCACAGCTCTCAAATTACACACCGTGCTGCACAGGCCATGGGAGGGTGCTTGGAGCCTGCTCCCACAGCAAAGCCATTGTTCACCTTGAAGAGCTTTTTGCCAGTACCATAGCCAAATTCTCTGTTTGCTGACCCAATGTTTGCATCTTCCCCCAAGTACCAGTCCCTGTCTCTCTGCCAGAAACTGAGGGCTGACCCAAGAAAGCCTGGCCTAGCTGGGCCAGCAAGTAGAAGCCCACATGCAAGCAAATGGTTCAGTCAGAGCATACTTACAGAAAGAGAATCCACTTGTTCATGCCCTCAATTTCATATAAGCTCTCTGTCTCTGACCCTCCTTCATCCGATGGCATCATACCTAGAGGGAATGACATCACAGGCTTCTCTTGGAGCCCTTGGGAAGAACATGTGGGAGGAAACCTCTTCCAGAAGTACACCAGGAAGAGCTTCCCCATCAGAAGTGAATAATCCCCATCAAACAATGCCATCCCAGGGAGTCAGCAACCAAAGCTTGGGCAGAAGGCTTTGAGGGTCAGGTGCAAACCAAGCACGAGGCATGAGAAACTCCTGCCCTGTAGGAAGAGCAGCAGCAGCCCAGAGAGGGACAGCAGCAGGTACCCCAGCATGGAGAAAACTGGGGCCAGCTGGGATCTCAGCAAAGGCTGAACAGAACACGGGCCACAGCTCTGGAAGAGGTGTTTTGTCTGTCCCACTGTTTCCCAAGGCTCTTTGCACACATGCATCACTCAGCTTGAGGCAGCAAAAGTGCTATCACCAGGCAGGGTGGCACAGCAAACACTGTGGCTCTGTGGTAGAGCTCCCCAGGCTTTGCTGAGCTTTTGGCTAGATGCCTGTACATCCTCCTCCTTCCCTGGGCCACATCTAATCCCTTGAAATTGTCAAGTGATGGCAAGAAATTCAAGCATTTGCTAGCATGAGAGCTTGTGGCCCTGCACTGCATCCCTGCACACCAAGGGCACATGCTCCTCATGGCCATTTTAAGTGCCTCTTGCCAAAGCCTTGCTTGTGGTCTGCAAATATTAAACATTGTGGTTGGAGATTTAGCATCAGGGATAAATTATTGCTAGTTTGGGTCAGATTCAACCAAATTATTCAGGAAATGTAGAAAAAAGAGGAAGGGAACTGTCCTGCAGAAGTCAAAGCATTTTGTTTCATGGATTTTCAGGCAAAATGAGTCTTCATGACTTCTTCAAAGATTCCCACCTTGCCTCTCTAGGTGGTCAGCATTAGGATCCCAACCCTCACGCTAAGAGTCTGTGACCAAGAAGAGCTGGTACCTTCTCCCCTGGCCCGATCACTGTCCATGACCTCTGCGTGGGTGATCCAGTCCATGTAGCCCTTCAGATCCTCCTCCAGCTGCTGCTTCTCCCGCAGCTTCTGGAACGTGCCCCGCGACTTGGCCTTCTCGCGCTCCTTGGTGAACTCGCTGGGACAAGGCAAGCAGCAGAGACTCAGGGGATGGTGTGGAGGCAGGAACCATGGCTCTGTGCCAGGCCAGGCCTTGTAGGAAGGTCCTGGAATGCCCTGCCCCCAGCACTGCCACTACACTGCTCCAGTGGCTTTCCCCTTTCTCGGCCCACAATCACGGGGGCCCATCACCTGATGGCAGGCAGGGCTCCTTCCCCACCACTGCTGGGAGCTTCTCACTGCAGGGAGCTGCAGCTGGAAAGGCAAACTGACACTGGCCAGGGCAGTTCCCCAGTCCTGCTAAGCATCAGAGCAGGGTCTCACATACCTGGGGGGCTAAAACCTGCCCCAAGCTCTCCATATGGAGAAGATGAGCTCATACATGGCAGGGAAACAGGACCCTCTCTTCATGGTAACATGGAAAGGACAGGGCTGCCAATGTCCTTGCCCACTCTTCCTGCTTTCTTTCAATTAATTTCTTTTCTGCTCTGGTGTCTGGCAGGACTGCTGCCCAGCCATGCTGGTGTTGTCATGTGTTAGTCTCAGACACTATAACACTAATTTTCCTGATCACAAACATAATTTGGCTGTATTTGCAAAAATATTTCAGAATCTTTACCATGCCAGCAACTTACTCCAGGATCAGATGACTATAGTCCAACTTGTCCTGCAGTTACAGTCAGCTCTATGCAAGCATCAGGTTCCTGTGGTTTATCTTGTGCTTTTAAACTTGTTTTAGTTACAGTAACACCCGATTTGTTTTAATGTTGTAGTGGCATAGTTCTTGTCATAAAAGAGGCCTAACAAATCCAAGTAATTTGGGTGTAACTAACCCTGTGAACTAACAGAGGTGATGAGTGTGATCCACTGGCACAAACAAGGATTGAAACATATAAAAAAGATCCTGACCCTACACAGACCTGAGGAGAAACACCCCCCTCACTTCCTACGACAACACATATTTCCCAGCAACAAAACTGGGATGGTAGCAGTCCCACAGCAGTGCATGGTAGGTTGAGTGTAACGTCTCAGGCTTTAACTGTACTACTACACTAACTATTAGTGTTAATTGAATTTGGCCTAGATTGTCATAACAGACTGATGACAGCTCATTGGTGTTCTTGGACGAGACTGCTGAAGCAGTAATTAGACTAACAATCCTTCCCTTGGATCCCTTGCACTCATCAAAGATGTTCCCCTTAGGCTGGCCATGAGAACTCTGTGTGTGCCCACAGCAGGAGGGCAGCTGCAGGTACCAGTGAGGAGTGTCCAGCCCCACAGCCCTGGAGTGACTGCTCCCTGCTCAGCTCCATTTGCTGTGTGTGCTGGCAGAACACACCACAGCCCACGAGCTCCAGGGCTGGGCTTGCTGATAGCTGCTTGTGCCACAGGGAAAAGATTTCTGTGTTGAGAGTTGAGCTAAAACCTCAGAAAGCCATGGACACTAAAACAAAAAGTAACTCTCAGATCGGTGCTTCTAAGTGTGCAGAACAATAAAATAGAAAAAACAGGGGGTGAGGAATGGAGAGGGAAAAGAACAGAACTTTTCCAGGCTTTTCTCTTGTATAGTTCAAACCAGTTAAAATTCCTCTGCTGGCAGAAAGGATAGGGTGGCACTTACCCACTGAGCACCCCCAGCACCAGGTTGAGCACAAAGAAGGAGCCAAGTAAGATAAGGCTGACAAAGTAGATCCAGGGCCATTCATTCCCCATGGCATCATTTACCTGGCAAGGAGAGATGCCAGTGAAATATTCTGAAGGCACTGTTCTCCATCTGTTTCCCCTCAGAGCCCCTCATCAGCCTCTGGGATCTTTGCCCCCTCCAAAAGGAGTGCTTGGGATGGTGGCACATAAACCTGGCTCCAAGCCCTGGCTGCCTAGAACTCTGTGTCTAGTTTACATCCAGACCCAAACGTTTTGGGAGCAGATTTAAACATCAGCCCCAAGCCTAAGCTTCAGCACGACTGTCTGCCAAGGACTGCAAAACCTGGGCTTTGCTGGAGGAGCATCCTCCAGCCATTGCTGTGCCTGGCCCATACCCCTCCACGACAGCGGGAGCAGGAGCAATCTCCTGTGTACCAGGAGAGCAAGGACAGCCCAGGCAGTGCTTACAGGCATGCAGAGACAGGACTGGTGTGTCATGGGATGTGCATCACAGTAAGAAGGTTGGTGGGAGCAGGATGTCTTTCACTGGCAAAGACTGAGCCTTCCACGGATTTCTCTCTCTAGGAGGGCATTCCCTGCCCTGAGCATCACCTGCACCAAGCTGGGCACAAAGCACTGCAGCCTACTCAATGCCTTGGGATTTTAGCTTTTATATTTTTCATGTATCTGTAATCCTGCAATTCTTTAGTGTGTAACTCTAAACTCCATATTCAGTGTGAGCTGCTGCTTTCCCATTTTGGTCAGACACAACAATTCCTCTCCAGGCTGGCAATCAAGGACCCCTCACTGCCTCAGGCCCTGAGAGATGGAAACAAAAGTGAGTTGGGGAGCAGGAAACTGGGGGTAAATGACTTCATTAACTGAAGCTGNGCATTACATGAAGCAGTAATTGGAAGATTAACCCCCAATATGCAGATGCACCAAACTTATAAAAGTGTGAAAACCCCTGACTGTGGTCCATTTTGGGTGTAGCCTCTGGGGGGGCTTCATCTGCCCTAAATGTACCTGGAGGCCCTTCAATAAATACAACCGCTTTCTATTCTCTTAATTTTGTCCGGCCTATGTTTTTTTAGGCCAGACAAAGGCACCATACCCAGTAGAGCACTTCAGTCCAGCCCTCCATGGTGATGCACTGGTAGACGGTGAGCATGGCGAAGCCGAAGTTGTCGAAGTGGGTGATGCCGTTGTTGGGCCCGGGCCAGCCGCCGCGGCACTCGCTGCCATTGATGCTGCAGTGCCGGCCGTGGCCAGAGCTGGTGCACGGCGCGGGCTTCTCGGAGCCCACCGTGGCGATCACGTCTGAGGAGCAAAGCCATGGTGTGAGCAGCAGCTCAGGCCAAACGCGGCAGCCCGCGCTTCCTCGCCCTCCAAGTGCGGTCTCTTTCACCACCCCTCACACCCAGCTGGGTGCTGGTTCAGACATCCCCCAGTCCTGCCACGCTCCCTGATGCTGCCAAGAGCACGCATTCTGCCAAACACAGAGTCCCTCAGAGCGGCCACACAGAGCCAGCTCTGTGCATGCCCCCAGCACAGCCCCACCTGTCCCGAGGTAGTAGCAGGTCTTGTGCATCCTGCCCTTGAAGAGCTCCTGCCCGACGATGGCGTAGATGATGATCATGAAGAGGACCAGCAGGGCAATGTGGAGCAGGGGCACCATAGCCTTGATGATGGAGTTCAGGACAACCTGAAGGCCTGCACAAAGATGGAGGGAGAGGAGGTCAAGCACTTCCTAAACAGCTTTGGGTGCACCTTGTATCCCTGCCAGCCCACCAACGAGCAGCCTTTGAAATGCCCCTTGTCAAGGAAGAGGGGCACAGGTGGGGCGGGACTGAAATCTCTAAAGCAGGAAATCCTTTCTTCTACCCACCAGGAAAGCATGTGGAGCAGCACAACAGAGTCAGGCTGTGCTGAAGGCTGCTTCATGCCCCTCCCTTTGTTCTGGTACTCTCATCCTGGCTGTATTCACATGAGTTATGGAAGAAGATCCCTGCTCTGAGAAACCCAAGCAAGACCCTGGCCCCCTCCACACTGACCAGGTACTGCCACTGAGCCATGGAGGCAGCCATGTGTGTGCCACACTGCAGATCCCCAGGGCTGACAACCACCAGCTGGAGGAACAAGCAAGAACCCGTGCTCCTCTACACCTACTTCATGGTTGAGCTTGATTCAGCAACAACAAGAAACCTGTCCCACGGCAGGCTGTCCCACGGGGACCTGGCTCCCCACCCTGGCCAGGCCTAGAGGTTGTGTCCACCCAGCAGCCCTGCCTGCCCGCAGGGCACCCAGCACCCACTCGGCACTCCGGACACCAGGCGCAGGGGTCTCAGCACGCGGAACGCTCGCAGCGCCTTCACGTCAAAGCCGCCTTTTCCCCCCGAAGGCCCTGCCTGCTTCACATTGACCTGCTCCAGGGTCATGGTGATGAGCCTGAAAGAGCCAGGGCACAGGGAAGGAAGGATGAGAAGCAGAAGGAAGGACAAGGAAAAAGAGAAGGGCATAAGAATGGAGATCGAGAAAGCTGAGCTAAGGGTTCAGAGGTCCGCAGGCAGAAAAGCAAGGTCAGGGCTGCCAGCCATGCTCAGCCTCATGCAGGGGGCAGCTCTTGGCAAGTCCAGCTCCTGGGCTCAGCTCCACTGCTGACAGCCAGGGACCTCCCACCCCATGTGCAAACCCTGGAGGACCCCACACCACCCCCTTTCTCCAGGGCAAGGAGACCTACGAGGCATGGAGGAGTCAAGACAGGAAGAAATAAGAGTTAGAGAGGATCCCAGTGGATGTCAGAGCAGGAACAGGGGGCCCACGGGAGAAGGCCATGAACTTAGTAGAGGAGTTGTCCCCAAACACATTGCAATCACCAGAAAAACTAGTCCCTGACTGGCTGTGGAAGAGGCCTGGCACAAGCTGAACAGCAGCAGCCTTCCCACTTTTCCTTACCCTAGAGTCACAATGGAGAAGTCGAGCACATTCCAGCCATTTCGGAGATAGGCATCCGTGTGGAAAAGAAAGCCATAGGCAATTATCTTGAGCATGGCCTCGATGGCAAAGAAGATGAGGAAGGCATATTCGATCTTCTCCTGGGGATTGCAAAGGCAAGCAGGAGAGGATGCTTCATTAGAACAGACTGCCACCTCCCCTGGTATCCTCACCAGTCACTCTGGATCAGCCCCTGCTGCTACCCCATCTGTACCTCCCACACACACCAAGCAGCACCCTGGGGACAGGGGTGGCATGCTGAGCCACCAAATGCCACTCTCTGGCCTGCAGCATGATTCCCCCAGCCCTTTATCCCTGCCAGGACTCTGCCCTGAGGCTCTGGTTCCTACAAACTGCTCCAGCAAAGCCACCTAAAGGTGCCTGGCCCAGGGCACTGCTCCTCTCTGGCTCTCCTCCCTGCTGCTCCCTCTCTCATTCCCCCCACAGCCTTCCTCCTACAGGCAGCATGACACCTTCTCATCCTTTCTCATCCTGAGGGCTTGCTGGGTCTGTCCTGGAGCCCCCACACAGCCACTGTGGGACAAGCCAGCTGTACCATGGCTCTGCCTGGGATGATAAGGAAGCTCTCAGGGAATGGAGGCCTTGGGCTCAAGACCTCCTGCTTAATGCCAGACATCTGCCTGGCAAAGTGACCAGCTAGAAATGGGCCTGGGACTCACTGGGCAGAAGTGCTGCACCCCCTCCCAGGCAGGACCTGGCACCCCACTGCAGGGGCTTGGCACAGCCCTGCAGCTGCTGGGCCAGGGTAGCTCATCTGTCCCTGGAGCACAGCCAAGAGCTGCCTGTGCCCAGCTGGCTCTGCCTGTCACTGCCATCACTGCCCTTGCTGCCAATGTCCCTTCCAGACTGGGATTAAAAAGCCTTCTGAAGCAGCCAGGTGGATGGGGCTATTTATATTCCTGGTGTTTCCTGGTCCCTCTCCTCAGCCTATATTCCCTGAAGGACAAGGAGCATCACTGCTCAGGATCTCCAGGGAATTGCCATCAGGAGAGGCAGAAACCTGTCTCTGAGACCAAAGTAGGAGTGGATCTTCAGTGGGGAATGCTGTAGTGCTGTGAGCACACCTCCCTCCCAGGGTCCCCGTGCCCTGCCAAATAGAAAATCCTCTCCTTTTACAAAACCAGGGCTAGCACTCAAGAGAGAAGCACTGCTGGCTCAATTAATGTGTCCAAAAGCAGTGACTGTGCTGAGTGTCCCCATATGACTGTCACCCACACAATGCCATTTCTCGTTGGATCTGAGGGCAGCTAGGGTCAGAGCAGAGATCCTGGCTTCACCTACAGCAACTCAACACTGCTCATCTCCCACCCTTAGGGACCAAATGCCCCCTAGACTGTCCCCCAAAGCCTGTCCTTGCAATACCATGCAAATACAACTGCCATGAGGATCATTTCAGGTGTGGAGGAGCCGCAGAGCCATGCCAGCAGCCACTGGTGTGGTGGGGTGTCTCCCCAGCTGCAGAGGAAAATCAGGACAGCCCTCTGCAAGCTACAGCAGCCCTGCAGCTGCTGGGGCTGGTGAGTGTCATGATCCAACCTGGAGTGGGATGCAGCTGCTGAGGCTATGTCAGGATCCAGCACTGCAAAAGTCAATTCCATCTGATTTTCCAGCAAAACAGACTCAGGCTCCAGGGTCTCTCACTAGAAGGGATTTTCCTCTGAAAACCTCTTCTCCAGAATCAGAAGGTGACTTACTATTCCTCAGGAGTCCCTTTGAGAAGCTCACAGCAGATGAATGGTGCTTTGGACAGCTTCAAGGGTATTTGCCCACCAGGTCCAGCCAGTGAGCAGCAAGGTTCAAACCTGGGCCAAGGAAGAGGCAGCAGGCAGCCCCCTGCCCCAAGCCACCCTCCCCCAGCCTGGGAGGGACATAACAGCAAATTCCCAGCCTCTCTGGGCGACCTGTGCCAGGGCCTCAACACCATCAATGTATAAAAATCTTTTCTTGTAACTAATCTAAATCTACCCTCCTTCAGTTTAAACCATCACCATCTGTCCTACCGCAACAGATCGTGTCAAAAAGTTTGTCTCAATCTTTCTTATAAGCCCCCTTCAAGTACTGGATGGCTGTGATGAGATCTCCTCAGAGCCTCCTCTTCTCCAGGTGAGCACCCCCAGCTCTCCCAGCCTGGCTCCAGAGCAGAGGGGCTCCAGCCCTCAGAGCATCTTTGTGGCCTCCTCTGGACCTGCTCCAACAGGTCCATGTCCTTCCTGTGCTGGGACCCTAGAGCAGGAGGCAGCTCTGCAGGTGGGGTCTCACCTGAGCAGAGCAGAGAGGCAGAACCCCCACCACAACCTGCCATGGGGGTGAGCCCAGGACACGGGTGGCTTTTGGGGCTGTGATCAAGCACAGTACTGGCAACTAAACTTCTGTGCCTACAATGCAAAGGCCTGAGCCAGGGCAAACTTAGTGCAGTCTGCTGAGACCAGCAGGGAGCAGCTGAAGGACATTTCATGCTGGCAGACTTCACACCAGGTCGAGGACCACGTGTCCCACACTGCAGAGCCCACTTCCTGTGCCCAGCTTGATTTGAGAAGAAATCAGCCACGTGCTTCCTGCAGCCCCGGTGCTGCCCACGCTGCAGGTCAGCACAGGGACCGCACTCGTGGCCCAGTGGCCACCCTGTGCCCACGCCCCGAGGGCCACACTGCAGACCCTGCACACCAGACACGTGCCACGGACAGACACAGCTCTGCTGGCTTCACTGAAGCCCTGGCCAGCTTCCAGCACCTGAAGACCCACTCTGTGCCACCACCAACCACTGTCCCCTCCTCATCCCAGCATTCAGAGCTGGGATGAGCATCCAGCATCCGTGTGGGATGCTCAGGGCAGGGTACAGGGCTGTGGTACGAAGAGCCAAAAAACCACTGGGAAAAGATACAGGTGTGTGTTACACACAGGGCTCCACACATGTCTGGGCACACAGAAACATGACCCGTGGTGCTGGATGAGCCATGGGCAGCAGGGTGACAGCGTGCACCACACTGATGTGATGGCATGTGACACAGCCCCAGCCTGCTGTCACCCTCAGCTCCCAGCCCCAACAGCCACACAGGACTCTGAAATGAGCCCCACCTTCATGTCCCTGGTGCCCTCTGCCAGGGAGGAGGGCAAGCAGGGTTTGAATGAAGTCTACCAGCTGGGCAAAGTGAGGAATAGGTGGTGAGGGCACAGCATGGCCACAACACAGGTGGCCATGCTACATCCACCTGCAACGAGACCTCATAGCCCTCACACTCTCCCTTGACTCCTCCAAACTGTCCCCAGACTTCTGCCCTTCTCCATGCCTTTTGCTCCTGTACCATCAGCCCTGCACCTCCTCCTGAGCCTCCCAGTCCCAGCTGAGCCCTGCTCCCCCTTTCCCCTGCAGCTCCAGCCCACCCTAATAAAAACTTCTTTTGTAGGAGCACCAATGTCTTGACTAGGACACATACATGGACAGCAAGCACCAGGACATGCAGGGCAGGGAACTATGCTACTGAAGTCTTTCTAAGCCCTTTGTAAACACAAAATATCCATAAAGGTGTTCCCCAGAGGCTTGCAGCAACCATCCATCCTCTGCAAAACAGAGCAGCTCAGTGTCCTTCTCCTACTCCGCTGAATGGAGGTGAATGAAATCCAACAGATGTGAGGCAGAGAAGGGGACAGGACAGGTAATGCACATACACTTACATTACATGTACAGGGAATGCATTTACAGCAATCTCATAGGATCCCCTTCCTTTGCAAAACAAGATGAAAATGAGGGCTGGAGCCAAGGAAGTTTCCCCTGAGTGGTGGGAAACCCTGACACCCAGCTTGGGAAGGGCACAGTGGGAGACAGGCAGGGTTTGGGACTGCTGCAGACCACAGCCAGGAAGAGACATCAAGAGAAACACTTCTGCTCTCCACAATGGACTCTGTCAAAGCACAGGAAGTACTTGGGATGGGAAGACATGCAGGAAAGAATTTGGGAGAGTTTTTGAACTGTTTGCAGGGATATTTTAGAAAAGGTAGTTGGAGTAGATTATCTCCAGAGGTCACTCCATCCCTAGCTGCTCTGCAATGCTGTGATTTTCCTGCCACATTCTCCAGCCACAGCTCCTCCTTTCCCACAAACAAGAGACACCCCAGGGCTGCAGAGACAGGAACCAGAAGAGCCATAAGCCCCTTACAGCAGCCATCAGAGCACAGAGTGGTCAGGTCCTGCAAGTTGTTCTCCATTGCATCTTCCTCGCTGGCTATCCAGAGCTCCTCCCTGCTTCACATCACAGCAGCTGCCCCACACTTGCTCCAATGTCTGTGAGACACCTTGGTGGCATTCCTGAGGGCTCTCTCTGGACTAGATGTCTTAGGTCTGCTTGTTTTGAAAAGGCTTTGGTGGGTGTTACCAGCTCAGTCACCAAAAGCAGAAGGATTTGACCACAGTAGGAACAAGCCCGTCAGACCTGGGGTATGGAGAGCCCAGCTGGAAGAACAGAAACCTCAAGAAGCTGCAGCCAACCCGGCCTTCTGCAGGGCTGGGAGCAGAGGGTCAGCAAGGCCCCTTGCAAGGAAGCCTTGCCGTGGAGCTGGGGACCACAGGGCACGAGGAGCAGCCTGTGAGATGGAGCAGGGTAAGGAGGCTGGGGTGCTGCTCGTGGCACTCAGGGTGAGGGAGGGGTGAGCTCTGCTGGCCCACCGGGAGGGGGAGATGAGAGGGACCTGGCTCATCTGCCTACCCAAAACCCCAGGGTGACCGCAGAGGTGGCCACGCCACAAGCTGGGCAGGGTGCCAGCCCTCGCCGGCGGCCCCAGGCCAGAGCGAGGGGAAGGAGGGAGGCAGGGGTAGCTCACACCCTGCATGTGCACCCCTCCAGGTGCCAGAACCACAGCAGCAGCAGTTTGATCGAGCCTGTGCATGCAGACATGCAGGAGTGCTGCCCACTGTCACAGCTGTTGGAAGACTCCAGGAGATCCAGGGTGACCCCAAGCTCTAGGAAAGCCACATGCAATCACGACTCTCCTGCAGCAAGTTACTCATTCCAACCTCCAGGCACAGGGCCCAACAGCTCTTGAAAACCAGCAATGGACAGCAAACTCTGCTCAGGGACTGTGGGACACAAGTCAGCTGCCCAAAAACAGCTGTTCCAGTGCTCCTGAGATGCCCATGACACAGCCCTGGAGTGACAGACATAATGCAGGACTCACATGTAATTACAGCTCCCCAGAGCAGATGAAAAGCTGAGAGTCCTGCAACTGCATCAGACACCCATATTCCTGTCACTGAATTGTAGCTAAGGCTTTGTTCAGGCTTTGAAAACATAGGAATTCCCCAACCCCAGAGCTGAGATACAACTCAAAATGGTGGGATTTTCAGAAGCATACTCTCATCAAACATTTGTGCTACCTAAAACACTTAAACCCATTATCTGCGATGCCAGCAGCGTGCCTGCACAGAAACCTGTGCTATTTAAATTGTCTTCTGGACAGTCTGAGCTCCAGCTCTGTCCCCTACTCCCTAGGCCCCATGTCCTACCTGATACTCCTACAAAGCCCATAGGACTCAGGACAGCTACTTTTTGGTGGTCTGAAAGGGTGGCCTCCCTCCAAGCAGTCACCCTTGAGTCCCACTGATGGGGAAAAACTTTAAACTGAAAAGAGAGTTGGCTTTAAATAGACAGACAGTACATTTAAATATTAGGAAAAGATTGTTCCCTGTGAGGGTGGGCAGCCCTGGCACAGGGTGCCCAGAGCAGCTGTGGCTGCCCCTGGATCCCTGGCAGTGCCCAAGGCCAGGCTGGATGGGGCTTGGAGCAGCCTGGGACAGTGGAAGGTGTCCCTGCCCATGGCAGGGTATGAAACGAGCCTCCTGACCCAAACCATACTACAGTTCTATGGTTCTATGAAAACCAGGTATTTCAGTGTGTGCAGCACATCAAACACCACTCACTGAAGCTGCAGAAATGGCTCAACTGCCCTGGGAGATGAACTGTACTCTAAATCTGGCTTTATTTCTTCACTGCTCATAAACAGAGATCAGGCAGCCAGGTCACATACAGCCATCTGTATTTTCTTGGGTGAACCTCTGTGAATAACCTGTTTTGCTAAACACACTGAAGCTGCTTGCTCTTGGAGTAAGGTTTCCAGTGAAAAACGGTGGGATTTTAAACTCTGGAAACTCAAGTAAAAGTGAAAATCAATGCTGTGAAGCTTTGAACAAGCTGAGTAATCAACATCATTTCATCAGGGTTGAAGAAAATATTTTGATTCCATTAGAAAAGACAAAATCAGATACAAGCAGGATTTTAAAACCCCTTCTAGATAAAAATAAATCTAATATTAAAAGAATAATAATGAAATGTATTGAAATTAAACAACTGTACGTCTTCCAGGATAAAGCAAAAATGGATTCTTAGAAAATTCATGGTTATGGTTATTTCATTTCATTATTTTCATTTTATGGTATATCATTTTTTCATCCCCCCAAAATGAGTTCTGATTAACCAAACTTTCATGAGATGAATTCTAAACTTAGTATACACTCTGACTGTAACTCTTCCCTGGCTGGTCCTGGAAACAGAGAGTGTGGCTGCTCTGCAGGTTCTCCAATCTCGCAGGAAGGCAGTGGCAGCAGAGGTCTCCTAGGAATCCTCTCTTCCTGAGACTCTCCCTGTAATGCCTTAGGATTTTAGCTTTTATATTTTTCACGTATCTGTAATCCTGCAATTCTTTAGTGTATAACTCTAAATTCCATATTCAGTGTGAGCTGCTGCTTTCCCATTTTGGTCAGACACAACAATTCCTCTCCAGGCTGGCAATCAAGGACCCCTCACTGCCTCAGGCCCTGAGAGATGGAAACAGAAGTGAGATGGGGGGAGCAAACTTGAGGTAAATGACTTCATTACCTGAAGCTGTAATGGAGGATTAACCCCCAATATGCAAATGGACCAAACTTATAAAAGTGTGAAAACCCATGACCTGTGGTCCATTTTGGGTGTAGGCCCTGGGGGGCTTCATCTGCCCTAAATGTACCTGGAGGCCCTTCAGTAAACAGAACTGAATTTATTCCCTTAATTTTGTCTGGCCTCTGTTTCTGGGTATCCCATCAAGGCATCACCTGCTGGAGCCTCTCAGCTTTAAAGCAGAGTGGCTGTCACTGCTCTGAGGGCCTGGGCTGCAGGAGGCTTCCCCGGAGGAAGCTGGGGCTGGGCAGGCCCTGCACAGCCCTCAGCAGTGAGCTGTGGTGGGAGGGAACCTCAATCCTGTCTCCACAAACATTGTGGGGCAACGTCCTCACTGCCCTGACTCAGTTTCCCCTCAGACATTTTGCCTTCTCAATGATTTCAACGTCTTTTTATAAACTCAACTTTCTCCAGGGAGGATTGGGCAATGAAGAGACAGAAAGGGGACAGGGAGAGATTAAACACATCACAGCAGCTCTCTGCTGCAGGAAAATGTCTCAGCAAGTCTTTCTTCACTACCTGCAGGCCTGTGCTAAGCATAGCCTGATGCCCCAGGTGATGGGTGCCTGGCTTAATTCCCAGCTGGATTTGCTCCTACAAAGCCACCAGAACATCGTGAGGAAGGGACAGCAAGAAGTAATGAAAGAACAGTAGCCTGGGGCTGCCTGGTTCTTGATACCTATTGGTGTGGCAACAGGCTGAAACATCCCCCAGTAGGGTATAGCACAAGTAATCTAACATACAAGAAAGAAAAATAGATGGAATTTCATTTATACAATGAATTTACATCACCTGGTCCTTGCCCATGTGCCTCTTGCTCGTGTAAAAGGTCCTGGGGCAGGATCAGCCCCTCTGGGAGCCCTGTGAGGCCAGTGCCACTTCACCCCCTTATCCCCACACACACCTGGCCTTCCCCCAGCTCTGCCCTCCCAGCTCTCAGCCACATCCCAAGCCCTCTCCCAGAGAGAAGCCCCCATCCCCACTGTCCCCAAGGTCAACCTGCCCCTGCTTTGCTTTGCCTCTTTAACCTCTCCCTGAGATACCTGCACCTACCAAAGCCTGCTATGCCCCCGGCCAGGGGAGAAACCAAAACCAGTCTGAGGCATTAGGGAGGCTGGTCAGACCAGCCAGAGGCTGGAGGGACACCCCAGGAACTAACCCTCCCTGGGCATCGACCCTGAGGAGTCCCAAAACCAGCAGGAGAGAACATTTCAAGAAAAGGGGGATTTAGATGTTTTGACTCAGTCATCACACTCAGTCTCTCAGTGGAAATCAATGTGGATTGGACCATAGTTGGGATCTGAAGAGTAGAAAGGAGTGGCAAACTAAAAATAGTGCAAACTGTTGATCTGGATCACATCAAAACATCATATTCCAGGAAAACTGGAGCGACTGTGGAAGAATATGGAATAATGATTGGAAAGGAGTAAACTTTCTGCCTAACAGAAACAGGTTTTCTTCCCTCTTAAATAAAAAGTAACAAAATTAAAATACAGTTTTGAAAGGAAAGGTCAGAAAAATTTATTCCAAAATGCTGAAACAAACTATTTGAGCCTTTCTGGAACAGAACATTTCCTTTTGAAAGTGTTATTTAAAAAAATCAGAGGAAGTGTTTTCTTTTATTGGCATCAATTCTTCCTTCGTGTGTACTCCACACACGACCTGCTGCCTTTGATCTTAACCCAGAGGTGGTTTTAGCCCCTCTAAAAACCCATTTTGCAGTCACTTCTTCCCACCCCTGCCTCCCACTGACTGCAGCAGCTTTGGCTGGACCAACACTGCCTGACTCCACCCCTGGGGCAGGAGATGGCCCCAGAACAGCTCTTGGCACCTTGCTGCCGTGTCAAAAGAGGCAGAGAGCCCCACAGAGCCCTCGGGGCTGCAGGGGGGGATCCAACTGCTCCTTACCAGGCTGGAGTTTGCGATGTTGGTGTCATCCTCAGGCATGGGCAGGTAGATGGCCAGAGCAACACAGTTGGCAAAGATGGTGAGGAGGATGATGATCTCGAAGGGTCTAAGAGGGAGTGCTAAGGAGTGCAGCCAGGAAAGAAAAAGCAGGAATAACGCCACCCCTGCCCTGTGCTGGCCTGCCTGGGTGGGTGTGGAAAACCAACCCTCCACGGGCAGAGCAGAGGGGGAGCAGCCAGGCCTCAGCCTCGGCACAAACTCAGCTGCCCCCGGGGTGCTGCAGGGCCAGGACACTCAGACATGGCCACTGCAGAGGGTCAGCTTTGACACAGGACAAAGGGATGGGAGAGCTAGCAGTTTCCCCCTCCTCAAGCCTCAGGGAATCACCCTGAAGGGTGACTCTTCTGCAGAATGTAGGCACTGAACCTCAGCGTGCCCCTCCAGAGCAGGCAGGCGCCAGCTCCCTCTGCACTGAGCATCCACGAGAGAGGCTCCTGCTGCTCAGGTCTCACTTGGGCTGTTTGGCCCCAGCTGAAGGTATCTAGGGGCAAGGCAGCTCATCCAGGGGCTCCTCTGGTAGAGCATCCCCAGGTTCCTTGCAGCCTTGGTGGCCCAGTACAGGCAGCACTCCTGTGACTGTCCCCAGTAGAGCCAGGGGCTGGGAGGGACCACAGCGCTCAGCCTGAGGACTATCCCAGTCCCTTCAAGGTAGAAACTGTGCTGTTTGGGCCCTATGACTCCTCAGAAAAGGGGTGACTTTACTATTTCCCCATGGAGACCCTGGGACAGGCACTTGGTCACTCCCAGGCCCCTGCTGCTGTCACTGCTTTGCTTGGGCCTTGGAACCTCTTGGACAAGCCTCAGCCCTCACCTTTCTGAAGCCTCTAAAGAGCTCATACTCTGTCTCCAGGGCCTGATTTGCAGCCAGGCTCTCCCTCCCGGGATCCCCACTCTGTGTTTCCCCCAGCATTCTCCCTTGACGGCTGCCTTGGGCTCTGGTGGCCACACCACTGTCCAGCCCAGCATTAGAGAGCAAGGGGCACCTGGGGAGCATGCTATCCACACCAGCCTGAGTCCTGGCTGAGTGCTGTCAGGTGTGTCCTGGGCTCATCACAGCCTTTTTTTCCCTTCTCTGAACCTTTCTATCCATCAACCTGATCACACTTTAAAAACTGAAATCAGCTGGAAAATCTGCTCCCCTTTGTGTCCAGGTAATAAGGCAGGGGTTGGAGGCTTCCCTGCCTGCTTGGACAGGATAAGACAAGCCCTCCTTGAAGGGTGACCTCAACTGGAGCTCCTGTAACTGGAGCTGGAATCCACTTGCTGCCCATGATTCTGGCACAGTTGTGAGGTAGAAATGCAGTGGGACAGATTGAACCAAAACCAGACATGAGTTATCTACTCTGTGTCTCTGCCTCCTGCCACTGACACAGAGCCTCAGCACCCTCCCCACCTCCTTGTCTTGCAATCTAACTTCTTTCTGTCCAGCATGCTCTCACCACACAGCATCCAAGGGTCCCCACATCAGCCTTGCAGCAGGAATTAGGCCTCTGTGTCTTGCAGCTCTGTGGTCCCTCAGGGTCCCCAGAACCCTCACCCATTTGCCTTGAAGTTCTCCTGGCTACAAAATGACCTGAAATACCAGGGTGGTGTCACAAAGCAAGACATGTCCCAACCACCATCAGGCTGTTGGACTAACTGTCTTGCACACAACACCCAGTAAGCTGCAGAACATTCAGATTTCCTTGTTCTAATAAACATATTTTTTGAGATGTCAGCAAATTTCAGCACAAAATGCCTTCTGCCTCAAGCCAGCCTTTCACCCAGCCTGGGCTGAGTGGAGTAATGGTCCTCACCCTTCAACTGCTTCAAAAAGACCTTGGCCCACTCCTCAGTGGGCTCAGCCTTGTGCTCAGACAGCACAGAATCACACAATCACTGGGTGGGAAGAAACCTTCAAGATCATCGAGTCCAACCCATGCCCAATTCCTCAACTAAACCCTGGCACCCAGTGCCACATCCAGTCTCTTTTTAAACACATCCAGGGATGGTGACTCCAGCACTTCCCCAGGCAGCCATTCCAGTGCTTTATCACTCTTTCCATGAAGAACTTCTTCCTAATACCCAACCTATATTTGCCTTGCTGCAGTTTGAGGCTGTGTCCCCTCGTTGTGTCAGTTCCTGGAGAAAGAGCCCGGTCCCAGCTGAGCACAGCCACCCTGCAGGGAGCTGTAGAGAGTGCTGAGGTCACCCCTGAGTTTCCTTTTCTCCAGGCTGAACACGTCCAGCTCCCTCAGTGGTTCCTCACAGGGTTTGTGTTCCAAGCCCCTCACCAGCCTCCTTTCCTCCTCTGGGCACATTCAAGCGTCTCAACGTCCTATAGCAGCAGCTCTACAGCAGTGATGGGCCCAAGGAACAGGAACACGTCCTGCCACACAGAACTTGCAGCCCACAGAAGAGGGTCACAGCTAATCTCCCCTTGGCAGCCTGCATGTCCCTGCAGACCATAATAATCCACAGGAACTGGAACGACCCGGCCCTCTGACGCCTCGCACGCCCTGATCCCTGAGTGAGGGCAGCCAGGTGCCTCTGGGTATAAATACAGCCAGGCACTGGAGAAACCTGATTCCCTGGATCATTTGTCCTGCCCAGGTCAGAGCCACCTGCACATGCCACCTTTCTGGTGGGGCACCCACTCGTCCCCTTCCAGAGCACTGATGTAGGGAAGACCCTCCCTGTGCTGTGCACTTGCTCTGGCATGCGCTGGCCCAGAAGGAAGAATGTGTTTGAGCATGCTGCAAGATGTAAATCCTATTTCCAGCTCTTCCCCTACCACTCAGGTGTACACACAAGTTTCTTCCTTACTCAGTGCCCATTTCACACACAGGCACAGCTCCCTCCTATGTGCCCGTAGAACCATTATTTCTCTTGCCAGAGACACAGAAAATGAGAACTCCCCAGTTTTGGCCCTACTCCCACTCCCTGGAGGACAGAGTCCCCTTGCAGTAAAGGAATGAGGTCTCAAACTCCAGCACTACCAGAGCTGAGCATGCCCTAATGCCTGCCAACAGGCTCCCTGGGCTTTGAACAAAGCAGCATCTCTGGGCACAGTTTTGGCATCCCCACAGCAACACAGCCAGCCTAAGGTGACCAAGTTACCTCCTAGAGTAGAGTCTAGCCAGGGGTGGGATCATCAAGGCCAGGAACACACAGAAATGAGAAAAGCTGTGGTGGAAGAACTCGATTCTGTTCCCTAGTCCATCATTTTTGCTACAGCCCAAACATTTTGCTGAAATCGAAGTGAAATATTTCATCTCCCACTCTCTTCCTTTACATAAAATATAGGTGAACAAAGTGATAGTTCCTGGATGCATGGCAGAAACATGACATTTTGGTATTTCTGAGCTACAGTGCCCCAGTGAAAAGGTCAAAAAGCAACACCCAAATGACAACACTAAGCCAAAGACACAACACTAAACCAAAGGCATAAAGACTACCCCCTTTGAATATCACCCACAAAAAGCCTTCACTTGTGACAGCAGTACCAGGGAGGGATGGGAAAGGGAGCTGAGAGGACAATGGTGTCAGTAAGGATTTGGGGGAGGCCCCCCACCAGGGCAGAGAACAGCAAATGATCAAAGGGATCAGGCAAATGGTGATACACACAAAAAGCCATCCCAAGCAACTCACCATGGTCTCGCTACCCCCAAGCCTCTGTCTCCAGAGTATCACATTGTCCCCAGCCTGACCCCATCCTCACCCCTGGATGGGCACTGAGTTCCCTCCTGACACACCAAACCCCCTCCCCTCTCTTCTCAACAGTCTGTCTCCCATTTCTCCCCAGCACACAACACACACAACACGTTAACTCCCACGAGTCCCTTGCCCCCAGGCTGCCCCTGCCTGTCCCTGTCCCACCCCACCAAAGGCCCCATGGCCCAACCCAGTCCTCAGCCCCAGCTTTCCCCACCAGCCTGTTCATTCCCCAGTTAGCACAGCCATTGCCTTTGCCAGTGCATCCTGCCAGGGCTCCCTGAGTGCCTCGCTGCCTTTTACAGGCCTGATGAGACAGCACAAGGCTGGAACAGGCTGACAGCTCTCGTGCCCCCAGCACCCCTGCCACGCTCACAGGCACACACACGCTGCTCCCCAGCCCCTGCAGCCAGAGGATACTTCCACTCCACGATGCTGATGCACGCCTTCCGCAGAGGGTTTTCCAGGGTCAAGCAGAACAGAGCCCTGGGCGGACGAGGAGCTATTGGTGGTACCGGCTTCTTGGACTTCTCCTTCTGTTGCCTCTTCTTCACGTCACCCTGGGGAGAAGTGGGCTCCATGGTGTTGCTCCCCTAGCTGTCTCTTCCCCTGCTGCCCTGCAGTGGAGCCCCCCTTCCCCAGGTCCCAGCCAGCTGGAGCTCCTCTGGGTCTCTGTCTCCTCCGAGCAGCAGGGGAGGTGGCGGGGGAGTGGGGGCTGGAGCCTGCACTCGCATGTACAAATGCACAAAGCATGAGTTTAAATTTAGATCCCGGCCTGACTCTGGGTGCTGTCCCAGCTCCTGAGGCAGCAGAAGGGCCCCTGCAGCTGTTCCCTCTTTACCCAGCACATGGGGAGCTGGGCGAGTGCTTGGCGTGCCACTGGCTGGGCTGGGGGTGGGACAGGCTGCCCGGGCTGGGCACTGTCTCTGACAGAGAAGTGCCTGTCCCAGGTCAGCTCCGTCTCCAGCTCCCCCACCTGCACTGGGAAGCAGTCGGGCTGCCCACAGCAATGTGTATTTGCTGAATCACATCGTGCAGGGTGAGATGGAGAAGCCAGCTCTGGCCAGTTCCCAAGGACAGTTTCCCCCCTTCACCCTGTCAGTCCCTTCTCTGCAGGATTTCACCTGCAGCCGGTGCACACTTCTCACCCGTGCCCTGGACCATGCAATACTGGGGCTGCAGGGGCTTCCAGGCTGGGTCCATTTCACTGGCTGGAGACTCCAATCTCAGAGCTCCAGGGAATCATGGTGAGTCCAAAAAGTGCTCAGGCTTGCTTTTCTGGAGGCACAGAGGAAACCCTTGGCTGGCACCAATCACTTAACCATCCACTTGCTCAGCCTCACAGAGGTAAGTCCTGCATGCAGGGTATGGAGGATGCCTGACCCAACAAGCCTAGGCCAGATTGTGTCCTGCCAAGCCCTGCTGGGCCTGGGAAAGCCTGCCTGGATGAATGGCATGGTAACCCCTGAGCTGAGGTAAGGAGAGAGGTGGGTTGTCAACACCTTCCACAGCAGGGAACTGAGGCACCAGAAGTGTTATTCATGGGGGTTTTCCTGGGCTTTTCTAGACTGTCAGCTGTTGCATCCTGGACAGCTGTTATTATGGGTCGATGGTAAAGAGGCAGAGAGGCCCTTTGCACAGGTTCCACAGAGATGTTTATTCCAGCCACGCACATGGGTAGTCCATGGTCAAGGGCAGAGGCAGAAGCAGGGCAGAGGCTGGAGGCAAAGGCAGGAGGCAAACACAGGAAGCAAAGGCAGGAGGCAAAGG
>VXBQ01005804.1:57091-67225 GCA_013400175.1 Phainopepla nitens
TGGCAGGAACCGCGGAGCGGCGGCTGGAGCGGCAGAGACGGGCACACCCGGGGTGGCAAACAAAATGCAACAGAAACTCCGCAGCCGTAACAGAGGCGCGGGGCTCGACCAGCAAGCACGGGATACTGGGTTAAAGTGTAGCGAAAAAACATAGCAACGGCAAAAACAGCGGGGCTGGGCAGCGGCGGACAGGCTTCTGCAAGCAGCTGGCACATGAAGCCGGGAGTTGCTCCCTCTGGGAAGGGAGATGGGGTTGGGGTTGGAAAGGTCCCAGTTCTTGCGAGCAAAGTCACCCACGATGAGGAGAAGCAGTGCAGGACAAAAGCTCCACAAGGGCAGCAAATCCTCGGGGCAGCAACAGTCCGGCACCAAAACCCCACCTGTCTTAGCCTGATCCCGAGAGAGAGCGCCAGGGAGCTGAGCTTCACCCCTGCTCCCTCAGCCAAAATCTCGCACTATCCTCGCCCCTCCCAAGAGAAACCTCCCAGCTAAGAGAGTGTAGCAAACTGCACCCCTTCCCCCTTCCCTGGCCACTTTGTCCACATCTTTTGTCTTTCTTGAATATCTCTGTCTTGGTTTGAGAGTTACCCCAGGACAATCCGTATTCCCATCTCTTAGGCAACAAATGGGAGAAAAATTCCATGAGAGAAGGAAAATAAAAAGGAACACTGGGGAAGAGAGACTTCTGGCAAGGCTTACTTTGAGGCTTTTTGGGGTTTTTGTTTTTTTGTTTTTAAGGTGCAGCCATCTAAACGAACATGCCTTTAATGGTTGGTTTATACATTCACACAAGACACAAGTTTAAGCATCCATTTATTGCATAAGCACCAAAGAAGTCATTGCTCCCCTAGCAGCAGCAGAAAGTACATGAAGAAGCAAATGTGGTTTTTCAGTGTTATCACCTTTCATTCACGCAATGTTTCTGAACTCAGCTTTCATCTGGAAAAAGGACTTGCAAGCTAAACAGCAAAACATTCCCCTTTCCTAACAGCCTGTCCAACCCATAGTCTTCTCACAGAGATGCTGCCTGCATTCTAGGCTGTGTTTGATTGGCTTCCTCAAAGAATGATAAGAAACTCTGTGTTTACTCAGGCCAGATGCCCATATGTTTCAGTGCCCTATCCCCCCTATCCCTCATACCAGCCAGGAGCAGATGCTCAAATAAATTTAAGGAGCAAGGTCACATTTCAGCATAGTTTTCTCTCTGTGTCAGTGGCCTGTACTCCCCACCTCCATCAGTGACTGTCGTAATCATAAGGCAACATAATTCTGCATATCTTACACAGTGTTGAATAATTTTTGTATTTTCTCACTACAGACACTCCAATAAGAATGGGCAAAAAAATAAAGGGAAGGGAGGAGAGGAGGAATGGAGGGGTGAAGGAGAACAGAGAAAGATACAAAAAGGGAGAAAAACCCTAAATGTTGCTAAGCTCTGTTAGTCAGGGCAACAAAATCTTGAGTCAGGATTATGCAAGTAAATCAAGGCTGAAACTCCATCTGTAGAGGCCTGTTGCTAAGTCTTGTTTTTATTAAGCTACGAGCTGTAAGTTCTCTGTTTGCATTGCAGCAGTGTGAAAGCCTCCAGAGTTAGCACTAGCCAGTACCCACTCTATCCTAATAATATACTGCTTTTAGTTCCCCACACCCATCCATTTCCCTGCCCCACTTCCCTGCCCCTTTCCTCCTCTCCAAACGCTGTCATTCTGCACCTCTGGTGTTGCTGAGGAAACGATCAACACCTGTGGAGAGATTTAGCAACCCCTGACATAGGAACTCAGGTTTCTGCCCCGGCAGTGGTTTTTCCAGCCGTACCTGAAAAAACAAAAACATTATGTAATTTGAGGAGTTAGATTATTATTGAATTGGTTATGAAAACAGACTTGGTTAATCTTTGAGATTCTTCACCCAAGACTCTCAAAGATCCCTCTAAAAGATATGAATAAATGAAAATTATTATGAGCTCAATCTAAGTGATCTAGGGGAAGGGGAAGAGAACAAAGAGGAGAGCTCTGGGAGAGGAGGGAAATTTAGGGAATTAGAGCAGGTTCTGTGAGACAGGATTCCTATCTTCTCCCTTCAGCTTTAGGAGAAGGATTGTGCTAAACCCCGCCAAATCCAGCTTCCCATCCATTGGTCCCCCTGCCTCCCTCAGTCAATAGCAGCACTGTCTTTGGTCTCCCCTGCCCGCTCTTCCCCAGTGCCCACTGCAAATATCCTTACCAGGGACTGAGGCCATGAGCCTCCCGAGCAATCTTCTTGGCACACTGAATATCATCTTCAATATTATCATCTTGCAATTCTGTAGAGAAGGGAGAAAAGATGAGTGTGGAGGAAAGCGGGGCAGAGGAAGAGCAGGGACAGTCAGAAGAAAAAGTGTCCATCAGGAAGGAAGGGTAGGTGGGACACTGAGGAGATGGATGAATAGAAGGCAGATAGAAATGCCCGGATCAGCTGCTAGGCAGGTGTCATGGACAGAGCAGGTGTATCATGGAATGAACAAAGAACCTTTCTTTCTGCCCTACCACTTACTTGAGCAACTGATGCGGCAGGCATTCGTGGATCCAGAGGTCCTGCCATCATTGCACCAGTACTTGCTGTTGATCTGGAAGATGCCATAGTCCCTGCTTGGGCCATTGTTATTATATGCTTTCGTGTTATAATCACTCTCATGTTTCACCAGACACATCCCTGCAGGAGGAAGAGACATCCCAGAGGAGAACATTAAGGTATGCTGAGGGTAAATAAGAGGAAAAATATGAAAGTATCCAGGATGAATGAAATGCTGGAGAAGTAATTAAACTGGTGGTATCATAACCTTGAGAACTGCATGTGTAAATTCTTGGAAGGACAAAGCTCTAGATGGGTATTTGTTGTGTGAACTATAGAAGGGAGCAAAGAAGGGGATGAGGAAGAGAAAAGATGAAGTCAAAGAAATTGAGAGACAGAATAGTACTGCTGGAAGATCAAAAAGAAGTTGAGAGGAAGAAAGGTGGTAAAGGAGGAGAGGTGCTAGGACAGCTCATAATACTCACAGTCAGCAACAGTTGTGCCCTCAAAGCCCTCAAAGCCATTCCGACGTAGGATCTTCACCATCTCACACCTGGGAATTGTTTTTCCCTGGGTGCCTGGCAGAGCCAGGCCAAGGAAAACAAGAAGAAAGCCGAGGAAGAGCATTGACTTTCTCATCTCGCAGTCCACAGCAAGATGTGCCAAAGCAGCTTGAGCTGTCTGTCTGCCAGGACTGCCAGCACTGCCAGCCTTTTATTCCTGCTCTCAGGAGGAGGATCAGCTGGTTAAGCAAGCATATCTCAGAAGTCTGGGCAGTCTTTACGGTAACAAGCTAATAAGGAAGTGGGCCAAACTCCAAAACAAATTCCTGGAAGGTGCCAGTACCTATTTCACAGATCTTTCAAGGCTGGGGTGTATGTTTTCCACAGACAATGCAGCAATCCTCAATTGGATATTATCCCAAATATCATGGATCAAAGGCTGTAGTTCCCTTGTGTGAGTGTCATGGTTTAACCCCAGCAGTCTGATAAGTCTGCTTATCATCTGCAAATCTCTCCCACGCGAGTGGGATGGGAAAGGTGAAAGTTAGAAAACTTGTGAGTTGAGATACAGACAGATGAATGAGGAAAGAAAAAGCCACACATGCAAGACAAAGTGAAATAAAGAGATAACACACTCCTTCCCATCAGCTGGAAGATGTTCAGCCACCTCCAGGAAACCAGGCTCCACCACATTAACAGTGGTTCAAGAAGACAAACCACTCCAAACGTCCCCCTCCTTCCTTTTTCTTCCTTCAGGTTTATACTTCGAGCAGGACACTACAAATTATCTGGGATATGCTATGGTCAGTGGGGGTCAGCTGTCTTGGCTGCATCTCCCGTCATGGTTTAGGAATAATACTCCCCAATTTAGTACTCCCATTAAAAAGACTACAAGCTGCTCCCCTCACCCTCTCTGATCCCAAGTTGGGATAAAAAGAATTTACTGGGAACGTAAATGAGTTAAGAATCAATCATGAAAAATGTCCTTGAATAGAACCTCCTGTGAAGGAGGACATGAAAGAGTAGCCAACTTTATGTTCTTAATTCATCTTCCTACTATCCCTTGTAAAATATTTATGAGCAATAAAGTACATATGATAGAAAGAAACCTGATTTATTATGTTTTTGTTTACATGGACTGTATATTACAAGCCATGGCAGATCACTGGATATTAACTTGATTGCTCGTTATCTCAAGATGGCTGCCTTTGACATCAGTTTTCTTTCTCCTACTGTATGCATCAAAAAGCTCAAGAAAATAAGGATAAGGAAAAATATTGAAAGGTAAAAATAAAAAGAGGCAATGGTTATTAAAGACATAAAGCTAAGAAGATATGGCACAGCTGAGTAGCAGGAGTCTCTCATATTGGTGTGTCTGATGAAGAAATAGCAAAAGGTGACTGTGCTGGGTGTGGCTGAGGTAATTTCCTTCCCGGTGGCTGGCATGGGGCTGCATTTTGGATTTGTGCTGAGTGCAGGGAGGATAATGGAGATGTTTTTGTTATTGCTGAGCAGTGGTCACACAGAGCCAAGGCCTTTTCTGCTTTCCACACTGCCGGGCTGGCGAGGGGGCTGGGGGTGCACGGGAAGCTGGGAGGAGACCCAGCTGGGAGAGATGACCTCAAGTGATCAAAGGCACGTTCCAGACCGCACAACATCACGCTCAGAGCATAAAGGGGGGCAGAAGGAAGGAGGGGGAGGCATGTTTGGATGATGGGGTTTGTCTGCCCAAGTCACTGTCAGGTGCCATGGAACCCTGCCCTCCAGGGGATGGCTGAACACCTGCCTGCCCATGGGAAACAGGGAGTGAATTCCTGGTTCTGCTTTGTTTGCACATCTGGCTTTTGCTTTCCATATTAAACTGTCTTTATGTCAACCCACAGATTTTCCAGCTTTTAGCCTTCTGACTCCCTCCCTGATGCTTCTGGCAAGGGAGTGAGGGAGCGGCTGTGTGGGGCTTGGCAGGTGGCTGGGGCTAAACCACAACATGGGCTGACAAACTCAGGATGCAGGAATTATATTCCCTCTACATGTTTCTCAGTCCCTGAAGGAGTCCTCTATGGTTTATTTCCTCCTCTAGCTCCAAAGCAAGCTATTTACCCTTTCATGCTAACAATGCTGCTATACAACTTTGAAGAAGGAAGGACTGAGGGTTAACAGAGTATTTTCGGGAGGGGGTTGGGGATGAGCTGTTGAATAGAAGAGCTTCTCTTTTCTTCTCTAGCAGTCATAGAGGACATTAGCAAGAGAAATAATTTCATTGGCTTCTTTACGTATTATTATGTTAACTGACATAATAGTAATTATTATTATATTTTATTATAATTTAAAATAATTAATTAGTATTCTTGTTATTGTTATTCATAATTGTCATTATAATAATAATTTGACAATCTCAAAATAACCAAAAAATCGGCCAACTGACATTACACCTAAGTTGGAGGAAACTGTACAAAGGCTCCACCTTTGCCATGAATTCTGAGAAGAAAGGAGTCCTCTAGTCCAGTGAGGTGCTTAGGGGGGTCCTCTTGTTGGAAATGATACCAAGTTTGAAGTGTTTTGTATAACTTTAGTCAGGGGTTTCATTGGCCTTTGCCCAAATGGAAAGGAATTTCTTTTCTAAGGACTGTATCACCAAGATACACAAAAGATAACAATCATCAACGACCATTAACAACAATCAACACTAAACATCACCCCTGGCATGGTCAGAGACATCTGGTATGGAAAAGATAGACAAGAGATAGACAAGAGATAGATAAGAGATAAGAGATAAGAGATAGACAAGAGATAAGAGATAAATAAGAGATAGATAAGAATGAGGACCTAATTAACATCGGAAGCAAAGAGATCTGTAACCAACAAGAAACCAAATACTAAAAACTGCCTAACTTGGAACCAATGAATATCGAACCAATGTATCTCTATGGGTTTTGACTGTGTAAAGTTTCTGAAAAATCTGGTAAAATTCATGTGTCATGGAATGTTTTTCTCTGCACAACCCGGATTATGTGAATGAAATTATTTCTGTTGCACATCCTGGCCAGAACAACATCCGGGCCAGAATGAAGTAATGCATTGATTCTCTAACACTAAACATGTTGTTGAAGACTTTCTGTTTCTCCTGCAGTTTCAGTGATGACTGTGGTTTATTCTAGGCAAGTTTTTATTGTTTCTGGGAAAGGGATCTCCTTTACCAATGCACTTTTAGAACATGTTGCCTGGAGACAGTTTGTTTTGTGTAAAACTGCAATGCTTGGCTTTACAATTGAGTAAATCGTTCTTAAATGAGTGACAGGTATTACAAAATTTGTAAATAACTGTGAAACATGTATTCATTATTTTATTTACCCTTGCATGGTCCAAAATTTGTTTCCAAGACCCACTTCGTAGAGAAGGTTGGAGTTTTTAAACAAAGTTTTGCACAACTTTGTGACTTGAGATTCAACTGTCAGATAAGATTTAAACCTGAAATCTTTTAGGAAATGAAAAAAAAGAGCCTCATATTTTCAATAATACCTTTCCTACATTATTTGAAGGAACAGTGGGAATTTTTTGGGGAAATGTAACACCTGAATAGCTTTTAGTTGCAGCAGGGTTCACTGCTCAGCTGCTCATTCTGTGCCATAGTTTGAAGTTGGCGTTGTGAAAAACAAAGTTCAATTTCCTGGTAAAATTTAAAAGGTTTCATAAAAAGACAATAGGAGACAGAGATAAAGCAAAGGGTTAAACAGCCGGGTGCTTGGTATTCAGCCAAGAGCACCCTGCTCTCTTGGGGGTGCCCCTGAAATACCTTTTCCATTACTTCAGCCTGTTGCATATTCATAGGCCTTCATGCATATTCAAACTTTTCCACAAGCTAGTTCACATCTTCTGGGAACTGTTTAGCATGGCCACTCCTTGGGTTTGCCTTTTTGGAGCATGAGTGTTTCTTGGCTGTGGTTTTAATCCATCTTCTTATCACCTTCATTTTGGGCCTTGGTTCATGCTTTCCACAGCCATGAAGTGGTGATAATTGGCATGTCAGCAGCAGGGTCCCCATCATCTGTTCACTGGATGTTATCCCAACCAAGCAGACAGTTCAGGCATACTGTATCAACCATGACCACTGTGCCTAATTTTTGTTACTAGCAGAAATAAAAACTATATCCATACAGCAAAGCCATTTTAACATTTTACATATAGCACTGATCTTAATACTTGTGAAAAGCCAACAATATGATATGTATTTATAACAGCTTCCTTACTAGTGGCTGGTGCTTCCATGTAGGATTGCTTTACTTGTCTGATTCATAAGAGGAGTGACAGTTACACTTGTTAGAGCTTCTCCTGCCAGGGGCTTCCCCAGCATCTCAGACTTGAAGCTCAACTGAGTGGAGTGAGCTACTTCTATACATCGGTAATGTGGAAGAATATTTGTTCTCTGAGTTGATTTTTATTTTGATAGGAGTAGTAAAAATGTTATTACCTCACTTAAAAGTTCTGCCTTTTTAAATTGGAGATTCTGGGTTAAGGGGAAGAATGAAGATAATGCCATAAATGAAATTGTTACCAGATGATAAATGGCCTACACCTGGTGAGCTGACACAAAGCTTGTTCTCCAGAATGACTGGCCTATGGACACTGCACAATGCCCATTGTGTAAGAAGGAGAACTGGAAATTCAGCAGCCTCAGTGTCCTGCCAACTCAGACAGGTCACCTGGAACATTTGAATTAAGGACTAGAAGATTTAAAAGTTAGAAATGAAGTAAGCAAGATAAAAGTAATATATTTCGATTAAGGGACTTAACAAGGGGACTAGAAGAAGCTAGAGGTTTAATTATTAGCAGATGAGTAGAATCAGAGTAGCTAGAATGAAGCCAATATATCATGCATTTGATCCAGTTATATTTTTAGAAGCAATAGGGAGTACACATAGTACTGTGAAGAAGCAAGAATGAAAACACACCTGGCCTCTGAGAGAATTGGAACCATGAGGGGGAACCTGGACCATGACTTGGAGGGTCAAGGAGCCCTGGCAATGGGACAGGGTAAAGAGGAAGAGACTGACTTCATCTTCAGAGGAGCAGTGCCCCATTTCTAGAGACCACTGACCCAGTTAAGAAGAGGCACTGCACAGCCATAATGGACATTCAGCTCATTTTAATACAGAGCCTGGTGGGGCCAGGCAATGAATGTGTACAGGTGTTTTTGGGAACTTCTATGAATATGTAAGGCTTTTATGTAAGGATGTAAGGGAGAGCTAATGCTTTAAGAATCTGCACGTGCTTTTGGGAGGGTCACCTCGGGTGTGCCCAGTGCTGCAATAAACACACCACTTTTCAGCTTCAATGAGTTGAAGAGTTCCTTTGTCCTGACACTTTCGTGCATCACACTGGGGTCTGTGGCCACCAGGGACCATCAGAAAGACCCCAGGACAGAAGGACAGAGGCGTAAAGAGGAGGGGAAATACATTAATTATTTTTGGGAAAATGATTATCATATGTATGTTTAGTCTGGGACAGTCAATGAGTATGTATAAAAATACAGTATATAAAGAGAAACTTTCCTGTATTTGTATGCACAGCTTTGGGAGGAGTTATCCTCCTGTACATCCAGCTAAATAAAGAATGCCTGCTTCTTAATGCTACCTTGGTGTTAAGGAGTGTTTTTATTTTACTGAATTTTTGGTAACGAAAAAATTAAATCCATGTCCTGGATTGTCTTAAATGACAATAAACCGGCACAAGGTTGCTACAAAGGGGTTTGCAGAGAATTTCTAGCTACAAGTCATGTGCCATAAGTCTGATGAAGAACAGCTGAGGGAGCTGGGAGGGGGCTCAGCCTGGAGGAAAGGGGGATCAGGGGGGCCCTTGTGGCTCTGCACAAGTCCCTGCCAGGAGGGAGGGGACAGCCGGGGGTTGTCGGGCTGTGCTCCAGGGACAGGGACAGGAGCAGAGGGAACGGCCTCAGGCTGGGCCAGGGCAGGCTCAGGGTGGGCACCAGCAGGAATTTCCTCATGGAAAGGGAGCTCAGGCCTTGGCAGGGGCTGCCCTGGGAGGTGGTGGAGTCCCCATCTGATACTTCCTTATTTACTGCTTACAGTTCTTCTGATCAAACAAAGGGTGAAGTACAATTCCCAGAGCCTACAGCTTTATTCATTTTAGTCAATAGTGCTAGGCTCTGGCACAAATTAGTCTCTCACTACACATCCAGAGTCAAAGAGCAGAGGTTTCCATGCATTCTGCCATGGTCTTAAACCCTGGACTTGTGGTTTCCACTCTCTTTCTGGGATAGGACACATATACCACTGTGTCAGGGGTTTAGAAAAGATGGGTTGGAAACAACTGGTCACAGAATCCTAGAACCATGGAACCTCTGACATGAAAGAGACCCCTACACCTCTTCTGTCCTGCCTACCCCTCCTGAAGAGTCTGTAACTGTCCAGAAAAAACAAGTGAGGAACCTTTGGGTAAAGAACCTTCTTTTGAGTGAAGAACCTTCAGGGTGAAGAACCAAAACCCAGAGCATAGTCAGGTACTGGAACAGGTTCCCCAGCAAATTTGCTACAGCACCAAGCCAGCTGTCAGACACATGGTGTGGTTGTTGGGGCTGTCCTGTGCAGGACCAGGAGTTGGACTTGACGATCCTTGTGTGTCCCTTTCAACAGAGGGGATTAAATTATTCTATCATCCTACTATCTTACCTAAAACTCATCCAACATAGTCCCACATACATCCTCTAAAATCAACATTGGGCTGCCACATCATTCCCCCCATTTCACTTCCTCACCCTGCCCTTTCTTTTTCTTTTGTGTTTTCTTCTTTATTTATCTTGGCCCTTGGTTGAGGCTTTCTGGTTTTCCATCTTTCCATGAACCTTCACTCGGTAAATGCAGGTATACCATGGGTTTCCCCAGTTGCTCTTCACAAGAAGTTTGACACGTGAAAAGGCTTTGGGGAGCAACATCTTCTGTGAAGAGAGAAAAGGGGAGGTGTTAAAAGCAGCAGTGAAATCAACATGCCTTACCCTGCCAGCCCTGTTTCTGCTCAGGAGCAAGCTGCCACAAGTAGTTGGGAGAAGCAATAGAGATGTGAAGTT
>VXBQ01005808.1:4095-39861 GCA_013400175.1 Phainopepla nitens
TCTGCCCGGTGGAGCCGCCCCTTGCCGGGGCCGGGGTCCCTCGCCGGGAGGAGGGCTGGGAGCAGCGCCCGGTGCCCCAGGCCGCTCCTGTCGCCGCTGTGGGCTTGGGCAGCCTGGTGCCCTCTGCCTTCCCCGGGGTCGCTGCCCTGGAGGCATCGCTCGCCGTTCCCTTGGGGAACGGGACGCAAGGAGGGTCCTGCTGCCCCTTGCTGACAGTCAGCCCCGGGAGGGCCTGAGGTGAAGCCCCGAGTCTCCCAGGACGTGCAAAGACTTCATCCAAAAGTTCCTCACAGCTGTCTTTTCATACATTTACTTTCATTTCTTTTATTGGCACCTGTGTTGAAGCAGTGAGACTTAGGCCTCAAGGTATTTTTATGAGCCCATGCTACTTTTGGTTTTGATTTAGAAAAGAGGCTGATCTCTCTGATCCTTGAAACTGCACTTCCTCGGGCTTTGTAGGTTCAAGCTGCACGTCTCGCAAATTACTTAATCATTGCAGCATATTTAGATCAATTAGTGCATATTAGTCTTTATATAGGATATTATAAAGCAGTCTGTTTAATTTAGGAACCCCCTATTATTTGGGATTGGAGCACTGAAGATCATTTAAAGAAGGATTTGATTGTCTTAAATACCTGAGAGATGAAACTGGGCAGTAAGAACCGAAAGAGCTTGTGCTCGAGAGAGGAGTTTTGTTTTAGGAAGTGAGTAAGAGGAAATGATCTCAGGCTGGCATCACCAAGTGTAGCCCACGTGTGTGGTGGAGGGTTTGTTTTTTTAACAGCTTGTTCTTTTTGCAAGCAACGGTATCTTGCCCTCACGAGGGAGATGTGTGCCTGTCCTCAGCACGTCCCGTGGCATATGGGAGTTGTGAAGGTGAGGAGGTTATTTCTGGTGACTGCCAAGCAGAGTTACGTCACGGCAGGAGAGGCTCTGATTGCTTTTGTAGGTTTCGTTGGGGGCGAAGAGGTGAGCAATTGGAGCTGGGTGGGTTTGAGACAAGGGACTCTGGCAGTAAATAAGTTCTGGTGAATGATGGGGGGAGCAGGAGTGCTCTGTGTATTTGTCAGTAAATCATTATCCATATATTGATTCAAGCCAGAGATTTTTTGCAGCTGCTTTTTCACGTTTTTTCAGTGGGTGCCATATAGAGCTCACTCTCTGTCCATATAAAACATGCTCAAGTTTTTCTCAGCTACCATTTATTTTTTGCCTATTACTGGGAAAAAAAAAAAAAACAAGTCATAATAACTAGGGAATTTGTCACCTCTTTCTTCTGCAGTTTATAAAGGTCATTATATAAGTTTTTGAAGTTCTGTTCTCCGGTGTGGCACCTCTGCATTTTCAGTTGCACCTTTGCTCTGTAGAGACCTTTGTGTGCCTAAAGATCACTTGAGTTGTGACAAAAAACCAACTTAATTGGAAGAAGAGTTGCAGGTTGACTTGAGAACAAAACCAAGACAGAAATAAAGATAAAGCAGGCACAACATAATCTTATCTAGGTGGGTTTTGGCTTGTACACCTTGAAATCTTTCTTCAGGGAGCACAAAGTGATTCCTTTATAGCTTTGAGTTTATAGAGAGAGAGAAGGGACACCTGGCTGATGATTTCATTCCTCAGTTGGGTGTGCTGCTGCACTACTTCTCCCATTTCATTTTTGTAAATAACCAAAAAATGTGCTTTGATAGCTGGTTTGGGTGGTTTGGTTTGGTTTTGGTTGGGTTTTTTGGTTTTTTTTTTGGTTTTTCTTTGTATTTGGTATTCTAATATCCATTGTGTCAATAAATGATGGTTTTTTAAAAATATGATTGATATATGAATCACCTTGAGATTAGCTGATGAGAATTTTGGTGATGTATCTTTTTTGTGAGGCAGACCTGGCCCGTGGATCTCTGCAATTCCAAGATTTGGGTCTTCTGTGTCATTTTTGAACATTTGTGAATTCAGGTGTCTGATGTAGAAATGACAGAAATATCAAAAGGCTCCTGTTCATACTTTTGTCTCAAAATTCTGAGATTAATTTAAAAGGCCACTTAATTTGAGATAAATGAGATGGTTCCTAATGTGGAACAATCTCTTCTTACTAACAGTCTTAAATAAAACTCCCCCAGAAAAGTAGGAAGTATAAAACCAGTCTTGCAGATGCCTTTGTGAGCAGCTTCTCAGTGAAACACTTGTCTGATGTGGTAAGTGGCCCAAACAACCAAGTTGCATTCAAGTTCCTAAATTGAGTAGAATTTAGTAGTTGTGGTTATTTAAACAGAAGTTAATTTAACTGGTTTTTTTCTGTTTCCCACCCATGATCTCTCCTAGTTTCTTGTTTGAGTGGAGAAACAAGAGGGCAGCTCTCTGGGTTTATATAGTAAAAATATAGTATCCTGTATTTCTAGGAGATCACAGTTTACCAGGTGAGAAGAGCTGAAAAGAACTTATTAGGAATGACTTACACTTTCCCATGCTGGGCCTCAGAAAGCTCACCTGTTTTCAATTTTTACAGGTAACTGGAGCCCTTCTCCAGACAGGCAAGGTAAACAAATGTATATTCTTTCAGGCAGCATATGAAAGACAAGCTTTGTTTATGTCTGCCCAGTCAGTAGAGCTCACATCATGCTTTAAGGTGCTTCAGTAATTAGAAAAATTGCTGACAGACAAAACTGGAAAATAAATGACATGGGCTCATTGTTGTTAGTACATTTAAAGCTCTTGCCTTCACCCTAACAAGGTACCAGCTCCACTCAGGCCTGACTGTGTCTTGCTTACCTGCACAGCAGAGCCAGATCCTTGTGTTAGGAAAAGATGGGGCTTGTTACTGCTGAAAATAAGTATCAAGCTAACTTTTCTTGGGTTTTATGGAGATTTGGTAATTAGTTACTCTCTCCTGTGGGAAGCTGAGCCTGTTGGTGGCCCTCAGTCTTGGGAATTGGGTTGCTGGTAGTTAGAAGAACGTTGTCACCATAAAAGTTTCTGTTGCTTTTCCCAGTTTTTGCAGTCCCCAGCGACTGAAGCAGATATCCTCTATCCTGCTTTTAGTGGCTTGGTTTTCCCAGACTTGGCTAATATTCATTCATGGATGCTGTGTGTAGTGACATTGTCTCTTGGAATAGTATCTGCATTATTGCAAGTGTTGACTTGCCTGTTTATCCCACATTGCCCCAAGCTTTATTTACATGAGAGTTTTGAATTACTGGCTGGGACTGGAACTCTGCCTGAAAACACTTCACCTATAATGCATCAGAAGCAGCTGGTTTGTGGCTTCTCTTTGATATAATGTTTTCATTAAGTAAAAACACAGAGAAGGGTATTTTCAGAAGATGTCAGTGTGCTTGTTTTGGACCTAGCCCTTTTCCCCAGTGAATCAATCATTGCACAGCTTGGCATGACTGGCATTCCCTGATTGAGAGGCAGAGGCTCCAGCTTGCAGATCAAAGTGGAGCAACCCATCGGAATTTTGGGTGTCCCAGCAAAAGCAGGCAGTGGAAGCTTGTGGGTGGCCTCGGTGCTAGGTAGGTTTTGCAGCTGTAAATCTTGAACAATGGATACATGGGAAGAAACACCCCAGTGCAGTTTGTATTACTTCTGGGAGAACTGCTAAAACTGGGCATAGATGCGTCTATAAAAAACTAAACACCTCACAAACTCGTGGAAGCTTTGAATCTCATAAGGGAAATGCTAATGGATTAGAAGTTTGTGACTTTTTAAGCAAAGCATAACTTCAAGATCTCGAAGCTTGTATGTATCTTTATAATAGGTAAAACTTACAGTATTTAAGCTGTTGCACAGGTATTCTTTGGAGGTGCTTACAGATGGTGTTCAGGTTCAATTTACAAATACTCACCCACTTCCCCCCACCCACAAAAAAATAACCCCACCAAACAGCCTGCTTGGGAAATAGCGCAAGTGGGCAGACTAGAGAAGTTTTAGTCCTCTTTTTTCTTTAAGTAATTGTGTGACAGCATTTGGAAACAAAGTAGCCGCTGCGGTTTTGAAAACAGACTCCTGATGAAAGGGGAAGAGGAAACCTTATATTTGGACTTCTGAGGAAGGCACTGGTGTGTGCCTTTTGGCCAGGATTTCTTCAGGCTCTGCTTTCATTTATGTGTGGAGTTACACATGACACGTATCAGTCCATATATTTCTTCCTTCCAATTTAATTCTGCCCTTTATTTCCCGAATAAATCAATTTCATTCTACACTGTGAGCAAATGCTGCTGTCTCTATATATATCTGGCATGCTTTGTGTCCCAGGAGTTGTATTCTCATTCCCTTTTTCTGTGATGTTTGGATCTCTGTAGTAAAGTGCTTGTGGTGGGAGGAGTAAGGGTTAGCTGCTGAGCATTCACTCCTCTGCCTTTGTTTCTCCTAGGTTCAGGTGTCCTTCACCCGTGATCCTTGAGGACAGGAGAGCTCTCTATTCCAAGGAGACTTTAAGGCTAAACCCAGACCAAAAGCAGGAAGGACAGAGCGGTCACGTAGCTCCTACACTCAGGGAGGATAGCTGAGAGAGACAACCGTATGTTGTGTTTCTTGCTGTTGTTCCAGAGGGCACAGCAGCTGAGGGGGGCTGCTCAGAGGAACTGATCCTCAGTGTGTGACCATTTGGATGGGGATTTGGCCCAAGAATAGTGATGTTTACTAGGATTATGGACTTTCTGTTGTCCCAGCCTGCCAGTTAAGTGATGAGCAGGCGTGGTCTCCTTTTGCTGTAGCAGATTTAAGTTTGTGGGATTTCTTTTAATGCAAGAATAATGGGAAAATCTCCTGTGGGTAGTCAGAATGTTGCTGACAAAAACATTGAATGTATGAAGTTCTGTATCTCTTTACCAAAATAATGACCTTTGATATTGAGACATGTCCATGACATGTTACAGCAGGTATTTTGGAGGGGGAAATAAAGCAAGGTACATCTTCTTAATAATTCCTTAGCAATTCTTATGTCTTCATTGATTTTTCTTTTATTATTATTATTTTCCTCCTCTTCATCATAAGCCAGAGTGTTTTGTCTGTGGAAATTTACATTGGTTTTGAAATGAGATGGAACATTAGTATAATGAGACTGTATCATAATGAAAGTAGGCTTAATTAACCAGTTATTTAAAGTACTAGTGACTTTTAGAGTCATGTTTATGCTACAGCTGCAATTGATTTAATCTTTGAGAGAGCTGCCCTTGTTAGGAACTTTCTGATTAATGTAGAATGTTTCTGATTAATAGTTAAGGTCCTCTGTGATATGGAAAGGGAAAAACTGGTTTTTTTCCTTCTGTATGTATATTAAAGAAACAAAAGAAAACCTTAGGATTCTAACCCAGCTGAGAAAACTTGTTCCTAAAGAGCCAGAGGGATTGAAGCAGCTGATTTCCCACTTTAGGTGAGTGCACTTAGAGCAAGTGTCAGCATCTTCCAGTGAGTGTGTGAAATCTCCCAGCTCTGTTTGCATGATGAGGATACTTTTAATTATTTATGGTAGTCACTCTTGAAAATACTATCAAGATTTATGTAGTCTTGGATCAGTCTGCAGCATTATCTCTGCAAAAAGGGGATAAGCACAGTTCCATAAATCATGGCTATATTGATAATTTTCTACTGAGGAGACAACCTTCACGATGAAATAGCTCAGAGTCTACAGTCTGAAGTGTGTAATAGAAGCTACACATAATAGAGCTAAAAACCCACATGTGGATAGCATAATGTTAGAAGAAAAAAAAATGCCATGTTAGAGAATATTTATTTGATTTTCAATTCCAGTCTCTCATGAGCTTCTGAAAATCAGTGATTATAAAGCACAACACCTAGGCTGTAAAAGGATAAACCACAGCACTTCTTGTTGGCCACTGTGTATCTGAGCTAGAGCTGAATGGCTTATTGATCATATTTCTTCCCCATATGCTTGCACATTTTTTCAGAGGTGAGGTAATTTTGGCTAGATCCTTGTTTTGTGGATTTGGCCATTTAGATGGCTGTGGGGTGTCTTAAGGGCTTAAGTGTAATATCATTGCAGGGGAAGATGGGAGATTTAAATCACTGTGATTATGCTGGTATAATTCAGCCTAGTGGGTTCTTATTACATATAAAAAGCCTTTTTCCACTAGTTTCATAAGAAGTAATTTAAGAGTATGTGTAAAAAAACCCAAACCAACAAAGCAAACCCTCCAAAAGTAGGACTGCTGTTCCAGAAGAAAAAGGGATTGTTTTGCAGTTACACTTGTACACTGAAATGGGTTTAATTATCTTGACTTGAACTGCTCTATGTAAACAAATTATTGTGGCTTCATCACCTCAATCCTGAAATAAATAACAAAAAGCACTTATCATGGATGGAAAGGTCCATTCTGTGCTTCTGCATTTTGGGTTCTGCTCAGTCTGATGATTTTTATCACTTACACAATTCTTGTTTGCCATTGTCTACAGCTCATTTGAATGAGGTGTAGTCATAGGACAAGAAAAATGGGCTTCCTTAGTGCTCTCAGTGATGCTGTCAGTAAAACAGTGATTCAGCAGGATTCTGTGTTTAAAGCTGTAAGTACAATCCAGGAATCAGTTCTGCCTAGTGATACAGATAGCTGCTGTGTGGGGTTCTCCATGAGGAAATCATCCTGTGTCTTTTGTGGATTGTTTATATTGCAAGGAGTCTGGTGACTCCCGTTTATTTTTAACTCTGTGGAGTGTTTGTTTACCTTTGCAGAGTGACAGTTTTAGCATCATTCTTTGTTAAACTTACTTTTGAGGAAAGCAGTAAATGAAATAAGAAAAGCTGACTCATTGCTTTGTTTTGCCAAATGAGAATTTCAGGGTTTTTTTTTTTTTTCACGTAATGTCAGTTTCTGTTGAATTGTACAAAAGTAGTTGAGCAAAACCACTGAAGTGTCTGTGGTGATTAATCAGATAGAGACTGCTGAACATACTGATTTTGTCTGAAGGAAAATTAAATTCAGTATTTCTAGCGTGACTTAGAGAAGCAATCATAAAACAAAATTTTGTTGCTGCTCCTCTATCTTTAATCCTAATATGCTTTTTTTAATATCTTGGTTATTGAATCTGTGGAATTGAATCTCTTGCTTGGTTCATATTTTAATTTGAAGGTTTAAACCTTCTCAAACATAATTTTCTAACCAGATTGTGCCAGTAGTATTTTCTTCTAGAAGAGAAGGTCATACCATCCTACAGAAGTTGATTTTGTAGCTTAATTTCAGAGGGTGAACTATATAAGGAGCAATATTTAATCTTCTGGATATGCTGAAATTTGAAAAAGACTCACTTTGGAGCCACGAGTGGAAAATACAGAAAGAACATGAAATCTAGGAATCTTCATTGTATTCCAAATGCAGCATTAATTGCAAGTGCATCTGAACTGTAGAGAATCCTCTTGCTGAGTTCAGAAAGGCATTTTGGCAGGCTGACTGGCAGGCTTGGGTTGGAGCCCTGTGTTGAATGACTTGTCACAAATTAGGGTATCAAAATGTATTTTATTGGAATTTTTCTCCATGTCTCTTGGCAGTAAGAAATATATGAGCTATAAGCATACTAATGGACTTCTGTGAAACTGTATTGACTGTTAATTTTCTTTATCTGTGGCATAAAATTGTCCTCCAAATGGGGAGGGGAAACAAGAATGAGCCATTGTCCGCTGCCTTGATGTGTAAAGACCTGCAAGACAAGCTAAAGGTTTTTTTAGCTTAAAATTTAAGACCTGCCTTTGACTCTGGCTGGAAAAGCAATTAAATGGTCTGTGAGCTAAGTGTGAAAACTGAGTAATGGAGGAGAGAAGGGTTTTTAGTCAGGTTTTTTAATGTTCTGCTATTGTTCAATCTGTTTAACATCAGTGACTGGCACTTTTTAGAGGGTGCCTCTGATCAAAGATTCAGTCTGAGTATTTGTAAGACTGAGACCTAACAATGGAGGTGCTAGAACATCATCATGTAAAGCCAGAGAAAATTAGAGTTGGCAGTCTTTAATTACTTTTTTTTTTTTAATATGAAAACTCTTTTGGGATGCTCGGGGACGGTTACACTAAAGAACAAAAATCCCCAGACAGCCCAGTTGGAAAGGTCTTGGAGGTCACCTCTAATGATGAGGCAATGATGTAATTGGTTTGCATTACATTATTCAAGTCATCATCTTCCCTCCACACCAAAGCTTTTAGCCTGTGTGAAGAAATCACCGGTGAGAATTGGGCAGTAGCTTTACTTTGGGCTGTGAACTCTGGTTTCATAAACGTGAAGCAGAATTCCACACCCGAATTCTGTAATTCTGCAGCTGTTTGGTGTGATCAGAATTGAGAAAGTTGTCTGTGTCTGTTGTGGGTTTTTTGGACAAGCTTTTTGTCACTTTCCTTACTGAGCTAACCCAGCTGGAGGTTTAGAACTGGGTAAGAGTCTGTCCAGGGGTAATCACAGCTGATGGAGTTCATGTTCCTGACTGGCTTGTTTCTTTTGCAGATCCCTTGCAGTTGGCAGTAAATCAGGCTACAAATTCTTCTCTCTTTCTTCTGTGGACAAATTAGAGCAGATCTATGAATGCAGTGAGTATCGGTTTTTTTTTTTTTTTAATCCCCTCAGTTGGCTTAATGTGGGAAGAATAAGAAATGTTTCACTTTTTTCACAGGTTGTTTGAAATTGGTGTAAAAGAAACCTTAAGTGTAAATATCACACTAATACAAAACAGTAATTGCAGTCAGGGTAAAACTATGAATCAGTGTTCTGTATTTAAATTTAGCTGGTATAGTATGAAATCTGTAGTAGCTAGGAGAACTCTGCTTTTCTGATTTTATGTCCAGCCAGGTTACATAGCAGCTGGGCATAAAAATAATCATTTGCTCATGTGAGAGTGTGTCTTTTGGGTCTTTTTACTAGCTGATGGGGCATGGAAGCACTAATATACCTTTATCAAATAAGAAAAGAAAGCCTTAGTTACATTTTTAATCCTAATATTTTCTGTTAGAAAGTTATTCTTTAACATGATAGCTGCAGGCTTTCTCATCCAAAAGGGTGAATAACTCAGATTCCCCTAACTTCTCAATTCTGATCACAGTTGAGTAGGACCTGAGGTGAAATGGAGGGAGGCCTGGGGGAGAAAAGGTATTCCCTGTTCTGCCAGCAGTTCACAGCCTTCCCTTTTTTGAGATGCTAAGAAGTCAGCTATGAATGCTATGCATGAGTATCCTTGCTTTCTTGTAAACTCCATGTGAGCAGGTGGTACCAATTGCTGTGATGTCAGCATTTATAGTGGGATCCCATGACAGAGTTGTCCTCAGACTCCATTCCCAGCATGACCTTGTGGCATGTTAAGTTTGGAAATGGGCTGTGATTCAGATCACCCATTACCTGGGATGACAGCCTGCTTCTGTACACAGTCAATGGAGAGAAGTAATTGTGAGGTTCAAATTAGGCACATGTGGTCGGGTTAAATCGTGTTGGAGCTCCATCTTCCTATTTGAGTCATGGGCTGGTTGTACTGGTTAATGAGTGGCTTGGATTCCATTTTCTGCTGTGGAGTTTATGTACCTGACCTCTGCAGTATGTCAGGCACTTACAGTATCTGGCCTGGTGTCACCCCAGGAGACTCAGTGAAGATGATTCCCTGTTACACAAGACACTGAAAAATATCCTGCAAGGTCGGCTGCACTGGGCAGGGCTGCATCTTCTGGGTAGTCCTTGAGGGAAAAGGTACAGATTGGATAAAGAGCCTTGTTCAACATCTTGCAATAAGCTGATAAAAGCAGCTGGAATTGGAATTTTGGCCTGCTGATTCCAGTCTTATCTTCAGACTGTTCTGGGATGCTTGTATTGACTTAAACTCTTCGATATTTTAAGTTTTCTGAGTGTTAAGTCTGTGAAAGGTGAGCACAGAGTATGAGGTAACATTTAGTAGAATGTTTTTAAGGAAAGGACCTTAAAGATCATCCAGTTCCCCTGTCCCAGGTTGCTCCAAGCCCTGTCCAACCTGGCCTTGGACACTTCCAGGGATCCAGGGGCAGCCACAGCTTCTCAGGGCGCCCTGTGCCAGGCCTCACCCTCACAGGGAAGAATTTCTTCTGAAATACTGAACCTGAATTTGCACTCTATGAGTTTGAGGGGAGAGTCATTGTCCTCTCACTACAAGAATCCAATGGTTTGGACTGTGAAAGGCAGACAGTCTTGGCTCAAAGCATATTGAAATATTGAGGGGCCTTCATTTTCTTTGTATAAGTCAAATAATTTTCAGTCTTGGACTTGCAAACCATGCCTGTTAAAACTTGATATGAGGGTGGAGGGCTTCCTGTGCACTGGGTACCTCCTTTCCTCAAGGAAAGGTATCTCAAGGCCTCTCAAACACGGTGCCTCCCACTTCCCAATTCAGTTTAAGTGGGTCTAAAGACGACTTGTGTTGAGTGAGCACTGTTAATGACCCCTCCCTCTCTTCTGGAAGATTGATCTGCCAAAACTTGTGTAGGTGTTTAAACTAAACTGTAGAATATGCCTCTGCTGTCTTGTGTTTGAGAGAAACACACACACAAAAAAAAAAGGGGAGATTTGGCTTCTCACATCACTGACTTCTCCTGTGACTGCAAATCTGACTCCCTGTGCAGTTGATCCCACTGTAAAAACAAGCATTAGATTGGAGGGTGCTTTAAGGCTTAATGAATGCTTCTAACATGCTTCATGTTCTTGGATTAAAAATGGAATAAAGGCACAGCTGATCATAATCTAGCTGGCTCTAACCAGCTCTTGTCTGTGATGCTACATACTTGTGTTTATTAAACTAATCTTGTTATGTGTTTGCTTGTTCTCCCCTCGCTGCTGATACTTAATTTGTTTTGCAGTTCTTTTTGTTCTTACTCTGTTTTGAATCTGAGTTTCTGGCAATGCTCAATTGCTTAGTGTAAAGGAGATAATACTAATAGAAAAGAAAAAAACCTGAGTAGCAGCATTGCTATAGGGCTTTAGTGCTGCTAAACATATGATTAATTCAGGTCAGCTGAACATAGGATGGGCAGTATAGCCTGGTACCCTCTTGAATAGTTGCTGTTGGGAAGCATAAATTACTTGGCAGCTGTGAAGAGATTTTATCTCTTCTTCCTATTAAAGGAAGACAAAGGAGCAGAGGTGCATCCTGTATTTTTAAAGTGAATTTAATCAAGTGCCCATAACAAAGCCTTTCTTTAAAGGTAACTGTCTGTATTATAGTCTTTTTATGGTGAGACTGAAGGATTATCAATACCTTTGAGGCATTTTGCTTATTGAAAATTTTTTCTTCTGTCTGGTGGCTTAGTTGTTGCTCTTCCCTGTGTGCCCTCCCTGCTGCCCACCCTGCCCATCAGTGCAGCATAGGACAGCACTTTTTCCATACGAATCTCTGCTGTTTCTCTTCTGAAATTCCAATTCTCCTGCCTGCCTGGGAGGGTGACAGATCCCAGAAGCTGTGTCTGAACACTTATCCCTGGATGGGGAAAGAAGCTGAGCTCACCCTGGAGCTGGGAGCAGTCAGACTGTGGGCTTTGGGTCTCTCTGTGCTGGTTTTCTGACTCTTCTTTCTCTTCTAAAAGGATGTCATCATTTTGAAGGATTCCAGGCTTAGATGGAAAACTGATAACCCATCCTGTAAAACATTTGAGAGTCTTTTATGTAACTACTCTGATTCAAGGAACATGGACCTCTGCATTTCAAAGTCTCTGCACACATTTATTGAAGCAGATTTTTGTATTTCTTTTTCATGTGTTTTGTGTAGTATTGGAAAAATGGAGAACAATTCCTTGAAAACAAAGTAATTACTAAAATGCATTATCCCTGTTGCATGAGAAAATTGAATTTTCAAAGCCTCTGTGAGCTGTTATGTCTTTTCTGGAAAAGTACCATATTAAATACAAGATGTAGATAAAAGTCAATTATGTAGCATGGAGTACTGAAAATGCAGAGTGTAAACCTGCTCTTTTTCATAAGTAGGCTATTTCTCTCAAAAAAATGTAGGACATTAAGTATTTTGTATTCATTTTCTTGCAGTTACTGCCCAGAAAAAAGCAACTTAGAAAGCATAAGTGTCCCACACTGATGGCAGTGTCATATACTGAGAATCTTGAACAGAGCTTTTTTCATGGAATTTCTGTCACTGCTGATGGGAACAGTGCAAATTAATTACTTAATGTTTCTCTTGGCCAAAACAGAAGCCTTCAGAAACAAGGTCTTTTGGGTTGTTTGGTTTTGTTTTTTGGTTTGGTTTGGTTTTTTTTGTTTTCTTTTGTTTTGATTTTTTTTACTGGTAGTTTTATGGTTTGGAATGTGTTAAGCATTGAGCTAATCCAGAAGCTGACTCCTGAAAAATTTGTTTTGATGGATCAAGGCCAAAGGCTCCAGTCACTTGTCTTGATTGGGTTCTGTAATGAAAGGGCAGGTGTAGGCAGTGGCTGTGAAAGAGCTGCAGAGCATGGTAAACTCTCTGCAGCTTCTCACTGCCCTGAAAATTGTGTCCCCTGTGTTCCTGGGGTCTTGGAGAGGAGCTTTATGGGATGGAGAGGGAGGCACAGATGCCAGGGTCACTGGTGGTGGGACTTGGCCTCCTGCCAGCATGGTCCAGTGCTGTGCTATGATCAAATGCTCTGGAAGTGCTTCTTTGCCAGAGATCCTGGGCTCTCCTCCCTCCTGCTGTCTCCTCACGAAGGGATTTGTGTTCTCCTTTGCTTTCAGTGCTCCCATAGTAGAAACACTTGGCAAATCTGATGTTTTATGGCTCTGCATGAATGCTGGGCATCAGTGATTCCTGCACAAATTGCTCTTAGGGCCTGTCAGGTAAAAGATGGTATGTGTGGAAATGCTAATTGGTGGCTGCAGTAGTCTTGTGGCAGATGAGTTTCACCAGCTTCTCTGAGTACTGTAACCTTTCTTTCTTCATGGAGAGGTAAATGGAAATGCCAAGGGTTTGGGTCATCAGAAACCCTTTCAAGCATAATACAGCTTTAAAAACAAAACACGAGCACACACACAAAAAAAGCCCAAAAAACGTTTACTTTCCTAGATTTCTGCAGAGATAAAAGTAGATTGTGAAATTCTGGAATTCGATCGTTTTCTGGATTTTGTAGCTTTGGGATTTTTTTCTGTTGGATTCTGGGCATGGGGAATAGACACTATTCTGAAACAGAAACTTGTGTGACACCTTGGGGAGAGGGGAGGAAATCTTTGGAAACCAGCATTCACTGTGTAGATTTTCTGCTTTAAAAACCTGTCCTGTGTCCCACCTTGACTCTGAACTGTTGTGGCAGAGTGTTTGTGGTGTTAAACTGTATTTTTGCATAGACCAAATCTGTGATTTTCTCAGACAGTATTTCCTGTTGATGTGCATCATGCTTCTTCCCTGAAATCTCCCTCTGTATTTTTCCCTCCTTCCTGTGATTCCTCAGCTGACACAGAAGATGTGTGCATTGTGGAGAGGCTCTTCTCCAGTAGTCTGGTGGCCATAGTTAGCCTTAAAGCTCCACGCAAGCTGAAAGTTTGTCACTTTAAGAAGGGGACAGAGATTTGCAACTACAGTTACTCCAACACCATCTTGGCTGTCAAACTCAACAGACAGGTGAGCAGTGGTTTCACCTAGGTGGGAACGTGGGAAAGGGGTTGTGGATCTAATTCTGGCACTTCCTCTGCTGATTGATGTCTCTTCCTTTAGTGACAGAATTGCTGTTTGAAATTTAGTAGTACTTTTCCAAGTGTGGCTTCTGTATGCCACCTCAGTACTTGTATTTGGTTAAGTATTTTTGGTTCTGTGTTTGTGTATTTACTTGGGGAAATACCCTGAGTAAGCTGGGCATGCTTTGAGTAGGAGGTTGGACTAGAGACCTCCTGAGGTCTCTCCCAGTGTGAATCATCCTTTCATCCTAAATTTGAAAGTATTTAAGACTGATATTTTCTCTTCAGGCCAAAATTTAAAATTATGTATTAAATTGTTATGGTTGTAAGTGCTGTTTGCTGAATTTTTGTCAAAAAATAAAATCTAAAATATGTCACACAACTGATGAATTTTTTAAGTACCTGAAATCATAGTTTGCTGTATGACTAAATCATTAGTAGGCTCTTCAGCAAATACAGACTTCTCTGTCTTTAGCCAGTTCATTCAAACTAGAGAGGATGGTATCTGAAGGAGAAAAATCTTAATGTCTGTCTTTGCCCCCAAAAATTACTGTGGGAGGAAGGGCTTTCTGTTTAAAGTCATGAGAGAAAAAGTGGGTAATTTGATTTTTGGCACGGGGACTTAGTGTAAAATGAGTAATGTCTAGTTAGTCATGAATAAATGAGATGATGAAGAACTTAGTAAGAGTTTAAAAAAAAAAGCCATTCACAAATGATTGTGAATAAGTTACAGGCTTTATGAATGGTTAAAAAGTCTTGTCTGTTTTCTCTGTTTAGCAAAAGCAGAAAGTAATTTCCATTATTTCCATGTAAATTGGTACAGAATAAGAATTAAGGTAAGGTTTCTGGATTGCTGACTTAAACTAGTAATAGGAATGTCTTCATTTGGCACTGGTGAGGTTGAGGGAAGTGGGGTGCAGTGGTCAATTCAAGTGACCACTTGCAGTGTTTGTGCCAAGAGCTGGATCTTGTGTATCTTCTGTCAGAGTTTTACTTCTCCCCATCAGGTGGGTACAACCTCTCCTCTGTTGGAATGTACCTGCTGCATTTTGAGATAGATTTTTTTTTTTTTTTTTAGGATTGATAAATCTAGATTAGCTCCATTTCCATGTCACCATTTTGTCCTCTTTTTCCCCTCTAGAGGCTGATAGTATGTCTGGAAGAGTCTCTTTATATCCACAACATACGAGACATGAAGGTATTACATACAATCAGGGAGACACCTCCCAATCCTGCAGGTAAATATGATGGTAGAATCAGCACTGTGACTCTGAAAAGTGCTTTCTGTGTCAGTGTATGAGGTTCCCTACAGGGAACTTTGGTGTTATTAATTCTGCTTTCAAATACAGTAACAAATATGAGTGTCTGAAAACTACATGTTTGATCCAGCTGAGAACAAGGAGCAAACTCTGCCCTAAACTGCATCTTCCCAGTATTTTGGTCTCCTGCAGTGGATGTGTTGAAATATTAGAAAAAAACAGGAGAGATAAAGACTGGATTTTGACAGCACTTGGTATAGCTAAAGACTTTGTCAGGTTAATGCTTTAGGAATCATGGCAGACGTGGGAAGTTCTACTGTTTAATCAGTTACTGTAACTCTGGTGTTCTTCCTTTTCTGTTTTATATTAAACAAACTTACACTAAATAGTTGAACATATTGCAGGTTGACTCTGAGATTACTCATCTTTGTTTCCATTTCTGTTGATAATTTATTTTTGTGACACTCAAGCACAGAATCAGAAAGTTTTACTGCCTAAGTCTTGGAATTTGCCTGTTTTTAATCCTGTTTCTGCATCCCTTCTAGGGTTATGTGCTTTATCAATAAACAATGATAATTGCTACCTGGCCTATCCAGGAAGTGCAACTATTGGAGAAGTACAAGTCTTTGACACCATCAATCTGGTAAGAATTTTTGAATGCTGTTTCCACCTCTAAAGATGCAGATTTTGAAAATTACTTAACTTGCTCAGAGAGGAATTACTGGACACTTATGGGTTTTTTTTGCAACAGTGTGCAGCATCTCTTGCTTCACAGAATGTCAGCAAAGAAAATACTAGTGCTAGCACTAGATTTGATTGAGTAGAATTGGGCAAATGGGTGGAACCAAGTAATTTCTATTTGAATTGTCTTCCTGCTGCTTGTCCTCCCTATGTATATGCTTCAGTGATAATTTTATGTACTTAGTTACTGAAAAAAGCTGTTGTCCAGAAAGTAAGACCCATATTTGCCTTGAATGTGCTTAAATATGCAGTCACATGTAGCTTTTAACCTGTACTGTTCTAAGGTTCTGTTTTATTGATTCACTGCAGAGAGCTGCCAATATGATCCCAGCTCATGATAGTCCCTTGGCTGCTTTGGCATTTGATGCAAGTGGTACTAAACTTGCCACAGCCTCAGAAAAGGTAAGGGAGCTTTTGATTGCCTTGCCAAGAGCGATAAAAATCAAATTTGTTGTGAAGTATTTTAAGTGTGCACAGTTCCATGTGCAAGTGCCAGAAAAGGAGGCTTACAGTTAAAAGGGGAAATCTAAGTTAAGATCTGTTAATGATATTTGACACAATTTCCATGCTGTGAAATGTTGGATAATAAGGTTATTTAAATAAAACATTTTAATCTGGCTGTAATTAGGGCAGTCCTCTGAGTGTTTCTCCCTTTAGTGCAGGATACTTATTAGAAATTAGTTGTCTTGTTTTGATGCTGTCTTCCTAATGAAAACAAGACAGTTAAAATCCAAATGGAGAGAAGTGCCTTGCTAGTCTTTGGCAAGTGATGACAAATTGTTCATGTAATATGTGTAAATTAAAGAGTCTGAAGCCTCTGCTCTTTGAGTAATGAGCTTAGACTATAAAGGTATAACTGATTGCATCTGATAAAGGCACAGAGACATCCAAGTGACTGCACTCGTGGTACTTGTCTGGTGTGCTCGTTTTCATGATCAAATATGATAAGAAGGACTGGTTTTGATGCACAGCTTGTTCTCTGCATTAGTAGCTCCCACCTCTTGTTTCTGTACTCTTTAAACACATCCTACAAACAAGCTCCATAAATACTTCATGTAGTATCTGGGCTGCATCACAGCAATGAATTAACAGCAAAGTGGTTTGCTGCTTCTAGTTGTACTCTGCTCACTAGAGCTAGTACACAGTGAATGAACTTGAAATGAAAAATGATCTGTTTATTTTTTTCTTTGCAGGGGACAGTAATAAGAGTGTTTTCCATTCCAGAGGGACAGAAACTCTTTGAATTCCGAAGGGGAGTGAAGAGGTAAAGTTCAGCTGGGTTAATTACCTCATTCCATATGGTTGATTTCCAGTATGTTCAGCAATTGGAGCTGGCATCCTGATTTTTTTGCCTGTTTTCATCTTCATTCATCCCTGCATGTATGCTTATAGCAGTTTCAGCTTGAATGTTTTCCAATTTCATTCCTTTGGATTGACTATTCTACAAATCAGTCCTGTCAGATTTGTACTCCCTCTTGCCTTTTAAAAATTTATTGGTGAGGGAACTTGTTTAAAGTGGGTCACCTTTTGTAGGATATATTGTATTCTTAGGGCAATTGGACGCAGTACATCTAATATTCTTACTGTCTTCTAAATCTTACTTTAAATTCTTACTCTTCTAATGCTGTGGCCATTGATAGCCATTGTGAAATGGTGTTGTGGTGTTTGGTAGCAGTAACTCTGTGGTTCTGCTGTACTTTATGCAGGATAAGACTTAATTCAGATTGTTACTAATTGATCTCATATCTGGTAAACATTAGAGCTGTTCAGCATTAATCTTATGCTTGAAAAACTTCAAGAAATTATCAGAGAATTCAGAATGCTTATTATTGAAGGGTTTTTTTTTTCTTGCAAAGTAGTGATGACTTTAGCAATCTTAACTAAGCCAAATAGTTTGACTTCCTTGTTTTTCTTCTTTTTTTTCTTTTTTTCCCAGGTGTGTGAGCATCTGTTCATTGGCTTTCAGCATGGATGGCATGTTTCTGTCTGCATCCAGTAACACGGAGACGGTGCATATCTTCAAACTTGAGACTGTGAAAGAAAAGTAGGTTTCAAAGGTGCCTTAGATTTTTTCAAGGAAAAGGCTTGAAAGTTGACTGTACTCAACAGAATGAGTTCTCAAAAGTGTGGACAGACTTCTTTTGAACTTTTACTGTAAAGTAAAGGGCATAAGAAGTCACTTATGAATCAGCAACTGCGGCTGAGCTGTGTACTGTTCTCCTGCTGAGTAGAAAAGGTGTTTTTCTGCCAAAGAGAACTTGGCCATCCTTCACAGAGGAATGTGGAGCAGTTTTAACGTTTTCAGTTAGATTTGTTTCACCTCCTCTGACATCCATATGGGAAGAGCTATCTCAGCAATGCCTTGCAGCTGCATATGGGGGGCTTTAAAAGGCACCAAGTTGTAAAATGGTCCTATTTCTGATTTGAGAGGACAGTCTTAATTCCATTTCAGTGGAAGTTATTGGAAACAATGATTTGCTTAGTGATAAACAGATTAATAAAATCCTGAAGCGTGGGGCTTTCCAGTAGATTCTGCTCTTGTATAATGAATGTTATAAAATGCAGTCTTATATGCAGAAGTATCAGTTTACAGTCAAACATGCTTAAATAACAGGCTGAGGGTATTGGAGGACACATTTTGTCCTGTAGCATAAATGAAGTGTGTTAGAATTCTCTAGGGTGTCAGTTATTTCTGAAGAGAAACAGCTGCTTAGTATCTTTTAAAATAAAATGTTTTCAAGTGTTTACACACTTCTCTCTCTAAGGTGAAGGCAAAGTGGGTCACTTTTCTTTTCTGACTTGTAGACCTCAGGAAGAGCCTACAACCTGGACAGGTTACTTTGGAAAAGTGCTGATGGCCTCAACGAGCTATCTGCCCTCTCAAGTAACAGAGATGTTCAACCAGGGGAGAGCCTTTGCTACAGTCCGCCTGCCCTTCTGTGGGCACAAAAACATCTGTGCACTTGCCACGTGAGTACACAAATGGGGCCTGCACTCCCCAGCCTGCTGGGTTGTTTGGGCTCTGGAGAGGCTGCCACTGTAAAACACTGCTTCATCTGCGGCTGAGCAGTGTGTCAGCTGGGATGATTCCAGTTTAAGAGCAGCGTGGCAGAGCTAACACCTCACAGTCCTGTGAGAGAAGGAGGAAAGGACATACTTGGATAGGAACAGCACATTTCTAAGTATTGTTTAAAGATGTCTTTTCATTTGAAACAAGAATATTGAGAACAGACCCGTGGGCTTTTATGGGATTTGTGTCCATTAGTGCTATGGGGAGTGATGGTATATGTTGTTAGTGAATTGCAAAATTAGGCAATCCAGCCTAACCATTAAAGAAGTCTTTGAAAGCAAGTTCATATAATTCTTGTCTCTAAAAGAGCGTAGCATTCATTAAAGTTAATTTTGAGGACTAAATCTAATCTTTTATTCTGTCTTCCTCAAAGGCAGGTCCCATTTGGCACAGCTACCAAAGTAATAAGCTGAGCAGTAGTAAACTTATTTTGTGGGGGTTTTATAGTTTTTATGCTAAATTGACTTCATGTCTGTACTCTCACTCCTCTGATCTCAAAGCACCCTTTAAGCAATAATTAAGCTTTGTAACATTTCTCAAATAAGTAAATCCTTCCCGTTAGAATATTTGTCTCTGAAGTTGCACAAAGCTTGATAACAGGATGATAACTTCTGAATCTGTTTTACTGAGTTATATGTAATTGCTTGATTCCTGTGGCATCCTGTTAGCCCCAAAATGTGGTTATGCTGTAAATTTTTTACACACAGTTCTTTCCTGGGTGCTCTAACTGTTCACAGCATTCCCTGTCCAGGAGCAAAAGTGTGGAAAACAATGCCTTAAAGTCATAGAATCATTTACATTGGAAAAACCCTCTGAGATCGAGTCTAACCAATAAGTCATGGGAAGGGAGCAGAGCATGCTTTCCTATGTTATTTAATAATCTTTTATTTCATAATCAGTTATTTAATAACTTCTGCTCTAAACCTTTATAGAATCCAGAAGATCCCTCGTTTGCTGGTGGGAGCTGCTGATGGATATCTCTACATGTACAACTTAGACCCCCAGGAAGGAGGCGAGTGCACACTAATGAAGCAGCATAAGTAAGTCCACATTAGCTGAGAAATGTTGTATTTTATTTCCTCTCAAAATCCAGTTTCTTCTCAAACTCAGTTCTGTTCTGGAAAACTCTGACTTAGAACAGCTCATTTGTTCAAACTAATCTTTTTCCAGACCTCTGACATTAATGAGTAACTTCAGAATCCCCCTGAGCCTTCCTTCCAGGTATCCACTACAGCAAGCACCACTTCACCAGCAGAAACTGAACCCTGTCCCAGTGCAGGGAGGGATCAATCGCTGTTCTCTCTGTGCTCCTGTTTCCTCTTGGCACTTTGAGCTCAGTTACTTAAACAAGAATTTGAAACTTGTGACACTGTACTCTTCATCAATAAATGAAGTGGTTACAAACATGAGAAAGATCTTACTCTGACTTCACAGAGGGGAAACTGGCCTATGAAATTATCTCTGCTCTCTCTCTGCTGGTGTCCTTATTAAACTTCCTTGCATATAGGCCAGGCAGCTGGTGTTCTGTAATAGTACTGTAGAACACTTACAGAAATAGGACAATGCACTGTTTTTCAATAAGGGTTGGCAGGAAAAGCTAGGGTAATGCAGTCAAACTACTCAATCAATAATAGAATTAAAGATAATAACTTGTGATGATAATTCAGGTTTGTAGCTTTGGTCATCCTGCAATTATGGTCAAAAGTCATACATTTATCTGAACATTTGAAGGCATGACCTCTAGGTAGAGGTGAAGTGAAGCCTGTACAGGGAAGCTTTTATAAAGTTGTTAATCTTTGAAATGCTCTTATACTTTCTCTAGAGGCTGTCTAGTATCTGTGTATGAAGCAACCGCTTCTGTTGTGACAGAGCTCAAGATAACCTGTAATATTGCTGATTGGAATGGGGTTTTTTAATCATGCAGTCTTATTCTGAGTCTTCTTTTCCTACCGTGAGCTACTAGGATTTAGATCCTGATGCTGTGTCTCAGGCAGACACGATGCTCATGAGTCTTCAGAGAAATACCAGGTGTTGTCAGGTGCTTTCGAGCCAGGCCTCTGGAACAGAGGGACCAAGTTCCTCCTCTTGCACTTTTACATCCATTATTCTTGCACGTCAGATGAAATATTCTCCTTGAAATAGGAGATCTGCCCAGGCAGATCACCTCTCCAGCTAACCCCTCTCTTCCTGGCAGGCTCGATGGCAGCATGGAGCCCGCCAACGAAATCCTGGAGTCTGCATCCCACGACCGGCCCTTGGTAGCGCAGACGTACAGTGCCGCTGTGACTAAAGGTACATTTGTGCCTTCCTCACCCACCAGGCATGGTAAGGAGAGGGCTGGGGATGGGGCAGGGAGCACCTCTGCCTGTTGCTTCCTTCTAGATGGCTGCGTGAGCTGGTCCAGGTCCGCACCGAGCTTTGCGTAACCGCGCGTGCGAGGTGGAGCCTTGGTGAGCAGTAGGAAGAGAGCACTGGTGGTGTGCAGTAGCTTTCTGTAGATGGATCGCTTGTCTTTGCTGCTTTCGGGGTAGAATTTTGGCTTGAGTTGTGGTTGATTGCTGTAGTGATAGTTTCAGTACTTGAGGCAGTTCTGCGCCCAGACCTTGTGCAAAGCATCTGAATTATAGCCCTGCTCCCTTTTTTTTTTTAGTTTTTTTATGAAAGGTTGATAAATGCTGCTGTTGTTCCTTTATGGGAACAGTGACCTTTTAGCCTGATTCACTGCTCTGTTAAATCAAGAGGATGAGAACTTGGTTAATGCTGCAGCTCTCCAAGTCAGTGGAGCTTTTGCCACGTGTGGCACCCAGGTTAGTGCGTCACTGCAAAGGCAGGACAGTCACATACCAACATCTGTACTGCACTGCACCACTGGAGACTGAAAACAGCAGCCTGCCCAAAGCTCCAGTATGCATTGCACACACACACAGGAGTTAAATTTTGATCTTGAACTGCTCTTGGCTTGGAGAAATGCAGTCATGAAACAGAGTCATGATAAAAACAAACATAGGGTGGCAGTGAAACTATTTCAAGTAATGCCTAGTACTTCAGCTCTACTCATTCACTCTGGACCCAAGCCTTAGTTTGTTGCTGCTGATTCCCCAACTCCTTGTTCCTTTCTCTCCAGCCTACACGGATGACCTGGGTGCTGTGGGTGGAGCTTGCCTGGAAGATGAAACCAACTCACTGAGATTGGACGAAGACAGTGAGCATCCCCCCATGATCCTTCGAACAGACTGAACTTGGACCTGTGAACTCACTCCTGAAGCAGAGAACACTGGCTTGATGTTTCTTGAGGAATCTCGTGTTATGCTGCTATGAACTTTGACATGAGTTGGGAGAGAGGATGACAGACTCTTACAGTTTTAAGTCGTAGCTGTAGTTCTAATTCTATACAATTGGAAAAATATATGGTTTTCAATTCAGTGGCTTTTAATCTTGCTTATCTATTTTAGCTGTGTTTATTTTTTTTTGTTGCCAAAACCTGCTGTTTGTGCAGCCCTCAGAGCCTACTTAGCTTTGCATGCATTCATGTGCCAAGCAAGCATAGGAGGGGGAGAGAGAGAGAAGCCACTTTATAACAAACTCAAGTTTGTATTTTTTTTATATATGTATATAATATTTAGCCTATACATGGAAGGAGTAGAGAAGTGGTTCTGGAAGCTGAGACTAGTTCTGCACTGACAAAGGTCCAAATGGTTTCCTGTGCATGGGCTTGCAGGCATACCTAGTGACTGACATGCAACCTTTCAAATGCAATGGCCTGTTTTTTTTGGGTTCTCCCTTCCCTTTCCTGGACCATTTTGTTAATTAAAATTCCTTCTGAATGTTGTGTATTTGTGGGACTGTTCTGTTTGTTGGGATGGAAACTGGAAGTGTTTCCCTGCGTAAGGATATAGAATATAGAAAGTGCCTTTACAGGGAAGGAAAGGAATTGCTGCAGGAAGGAGAGCTAGAATGAGGGAAGGATTGTTAGAGAATCCTGTCTGTACACTTTTGGTACTTGGGTGTCTGTAGCCTGTGCTGGCTGATAAGCTTGTGGGTTTTTGAGAAAAGACTTGGAATGCACTTTCTTTCTTTCCTGTAGATTGTCCTGTTTTCTTGGCAGAGTAGCAATAACCTTTTTTTATACCTTTTTAAATTATCCAAAGCAAGGATTCTGTCAGGCTGGAGGGAAGTCTCTGTAGAGTTTGGCAGCCCCACTCTATAAACAGCCTTAAGGTTTCCTGCTAGAAGGCTCTCAATTCCTGCTTCTTCTCAGTCTGAGGCTGAGTGTACTGCTCCAATAGTGACAGTTCTTGATTATTTTTTTTTTCAGATACTGATGTAAATATAAATGATTTTGAAAATTTAGTTTACCTCTGGGTTCTCTACTTCTGCATAACAATGCTTTTCTTTTCTTTCTGTTTTTTTTTTTTTTCCCATTCTCCCTCTCAGAGTACCTGTTATGATACACTCAAGGACTGGTAGTTTCTTTGGCAGTTTTGGAATAAATCCTTAACTACCCTGACACTGTCTAGGGCTTTCCAAGGCTGAGCAGTGCTGCAGACTATTTTTAGGGTTGTAATGTGCCTTCTCTTAAGTCTTGGATAACAGTTATTGAGCAAGTGATTAGTGAAGTACTTGGTGAGTGTTACTTCCCTTTGCCAAAATGAGCCTGCTTTGCCGTATGCGTAGCAATGTGGGTTGTTTCTTTTCCCTCTACTGACTGCTTGCAAAGTAAATATAAAAAGAGGCAAGGAAATTGCAGATCCTGAGAGGAGGACAGAGGTTGAGTGCTCCAGCTATGTGTGAGCTCCCTACCACATAGCAGTGATGCTCTTTTAGGACTCAGTAATATGATCAGGTCTTCCCTGGAGCAGTAGCAGGCAGTGGGCTGTGTCCCCAGAGCCCTGTGTGGGCAGATGGACTTCCCCTGCCTCTGCAAGCACAAAGAAGGTGGCAGCCCCTTCCAGGAGAGCTCTGTCAGGGAGGCTGCTGTGAGTCCATGTCAGTGGAAGGTGTTTGTGGGAGGGAAGGGATCAGGCTTCTTTATTCACTGCAAACCCTTGGCTGTCCTAAGTAGTTGGTTGAAGTGGCTTGTGATGTCCTCTCCAGAGCCCAGCACGTTCACAGCAAACCCCTGAGTCATGCTGAAACCTCACTTAATCTCTTGACTTGAAGGTCTGGCTGACAACTCAATTCCATGGTCTGCAGTTATTTATTTATTTATATTCTGCTTTGCTGCTCTCATCTTTGCTGTGATGTTCCAGCCTGCAGAGTGAAATACAAGTCTTGAAGTAAATATAAGCTCAGTGAGCTTTGCTGGCAAACTGAACCACCCAGGAGATGTCTGCTCATTCCAGACTAAAGCTGGTTAACATTCCTGATAACATCCTTGGAGGTTTGGCCTAGACTCCACAAGCACAGTTAGCAGTAAACATGCACCAGCAACGCAGGTCTGCTAAGCACACAAGTTTTACAACTCTTGAGTGTAACAAAGGCCGTGTTACACCCCTAAATGTAATTACTAACTTTACTGTTAAAAATTGAGATCATTTATTGTCCTAATTTTATTCCCTCCTTAATTTTCATACCGTATTTTCCACAGTAAATACAGTAAATGAGTAGGAGATCCCATATTCACTGTATTTGTGTCTTCCATATGCTGTGGTGTGTTCCTGCTCCTGAGCCACACACTGTGGGATTGCTGTGCCCTACTTAGTTCACTCTTAAATAGAAGCTGAAAGCCAGTTAAAAGTGTCTTCTTGCTGTTGTAACTAAAAAATCTTCTTATAGAGCAAAAATACTCATGTTCTGAGGTTAGTGACCAGCTAGTAGGGTGGAGCAGGTTGGTTCTGGTCCTCACTGGCTGTGTATCTAAGTGGTGACAGTAGTTTGTCTTAAGTTCATTGCATGAGGATATAAACTTTTTCTCAGATAAAACATGACTGATGTAATTTCCCTGTGATGGCCTTAGGCCCTCAGTAACCACCCTGCTGGGGTGTGCTACCAAAGTTAGAAGCCTTTCAGGTTGGGGGTTTATCCCAGTGACACAAAGATATATTTCTATTTTTTTTTTTCTTTAAGCATAACCAGAAATGCTGTTTGCAGCTGCATCCTCCTCTGAGTGTGGAGCATGTGATTGCACTGTTGTTCTCTGTGAATCAGGTGGTGTCTAAACATTTCTGTTCTGATGCTCTGACAGACCCAGGGTGAGCCAAGGAGGCTCGAGCCCTGTGTTGTGGCCACGAGTTCCTGGTCACAGGATGTGGGAACACCTGTGCAGCCCCTCTCAGTTCAGACTGACCTTCCTTGGAAGGACAGTGTTTGTTCTGTACAGCCTCTCTCTCTCTCTGTCTCTCTCTCCATATGGGCTGCACTTCTTGATAGCTTTTAACTCAGTGGAGGGTTGAAGCAGAGAACTGAAACAACCAAAGCTGGGGAGGGGGAGCACTGAAAAACTTGGAATCCTAAACTCAGGTCTTAGCTTGCAGTGGGATCAGTTCCCAGTGAGTACTGTAGGGAAGGAGCTGTTTCTCTTGATGTGCAAATGGGCAGCGAGTGCAGGTCCTCAGCTGCTGTCTCGACATCTGTCTGTTTACTCTGCATTTCAAGTTCTGAGGCAGAAAGCTTTTATCTGCCCTGGTCTCTTCTTATGTCCCTGTTTCCAAAATACAAGTGATAGATACGAATCTAGCAGTTAAAAGGCAGGGCCTGGCAGAGGAGGAGGAAGTAGAAAGCATCAAGAGGTTGGTAAAAGCTGTTTGTTCTGGTGCCCTGTTGAACAAGACATTGGCACGAGTGCTCTCTCTGGGATCAGGTGTGTGCTTGTACCTTGCTGCTCTGGGTCCTGCACGGCGAGTTTCTTGGCTGTGTCTTGCAGAGGGTGGGGGTAGAGGTTGGTGGCTTTTCAAGTCTGCCTGAATGCAAATAAATACCTGAGAGGACCTTTAATGCAGTGACAGGTGTCTGCACAGAGGAAACTTGGTCTGCTGTGTGGAATAGTGAAAAGGGAGGAGTGAGCAGAGGAGCCCCGAGCACAGCGCTCTCTCTTACGTCCCATGCTGTGCTTTCTTGGCTCCAGTAATGGCATTAGCACCAGCCAACATGCAGTAGGACAGTAGAATTTCCTTCCCCGTGGGTTGCTGAGCTGTTCAGTATCCCACTGGTGTGTGCAGATGCTCCACCGCTGTTTGCAGAGCAACAGGAGCCTTTGTCCAAAGCGTTGGTGGGGATTAATCACTGCAGAGGTTTGGGAAGTTTTATTCTGTGCTCCAGCTGTCCTGGCTAACAGTCAACTTTATTTAACCTGTTAATATCTGAGAGCAAGGCCCAAGTGTCTTCTCCACATGTGGAGAGCAGGCCTTTCTTTTCCTGGAGTCTGCTGGCCTGTGAAAGGCTTGCAATGAAGAAAGCATGGCTCTGACTGTAAATAAATCCTTTCCAGTTGTACAACCAAAGGAATTCAGCAAATTCCTATTTTTCTAATCATGACATGCCTTCATTTTAATGCTCTTCCAGCTGGCAAATCTCATCTCACACTGCTTTGGAAATAACGGGCAAGAAGGTGTTAATTGTGGCTTGCAAGCAGCTGCCGTTGTGCTCCTTACAGGTGTCAGTGCTGTGGCTTTGGGACCCTGCATGTGTCCGACTCAGGAGTGGGGACTTCTCCCCAAACCTGCAGCTCTGGGTTTCTGTGGGGTGTTGACTCAGCCCTAGGTCTACCTGAATCTATTTGCTCTTGCATTTGCTTCCTTACCTGGAGAAAACCGTGCATCCTGCAGTGCTCACTGACTGTTTGGTACCTGTGTCAATAAGTGGAAAATTCTGTCTAACATTCCACCTCACCAAGTGTCTGGCTCTCACTGCTAGCCCGTCGCTCTTTGTAATTTTATAACTGCCTAAGAAATTAAATCTGTGTTGTGATAAGTATTCTGTGTCTTCTTCCTTTTGTTTGCTACTTGGAGATGGGGCCGGATAAGATCAGGGTAAGGCTACATGACCTGAACCAAAACAGCAGCAATTATGAGCCCTCAGTCTCAGCTGTGCTTTGTAGCTGGTCTCCACAGACACTGTCAGCCTGGGCTTTGCAGGGACTGGGAAAGGACAAGCTGAGTTTTTCCTGGCACATTTTGCTTGCAAATGTAATTTTCCCTCTTGTTCCTCCTTAAAGCTGCTCTTCCCAGGACTTGTATTTGTGTATTTTTCTCATGCTGCTCAGGTGAGTTTGATAAGTGCCTTTATTCCTTTTTTGTCATGGGATGCATCTCAAGCAGTGCTTTCATACCCAGCCCACTCCCTGTGCTGTCGCTCCAGGCTTGTTGCTTCTCGCATTTGAGCCCTGGAGGGAGATGTGGAGCGAGCCCTGGCAGACGGGAGAGGAAGCAGCTCCTGCTTCTCTGTCCTTCCTCCCGCAAAGCAGCGATGAGAGCTTTGATCGGGGTGGACAAGAGGAGCAAAAGCCTTTCTGCTGTTGCTGGCAGTGTTGGAGCACGCAAGGATGAGATGAGGATGAGATGAGGATGAGACTCTCCCTGTTCTCCTGCGGGGCTGTTTCCTGGCGAGGCCGCGGCTGAGGAGCTGCAGGCGCCCCTCCCTGATCCAGCTCTGGAGGGCAATGCTGCCCTGGCGCTGCTGCTTTGTGCCTCCCTTTGCTCCAGGCAAAATAAGCTCTGCTAGCTCAGATGAGTGTCTCTAAACTGTTCATTCGGCTGCTGATGATGTTTCCCTGTCTCCTGCCTGGAGCAAACATAAGATCTGAGGGAAGCTGTTGGTGGATTCTGCAAGTGGCAGTGACTTCCATCTGCCGTGGTGATGCCAACAATTCCTGTGTCTCCTGTGTCCCAACTGGACAGAGTCATCCAGACCCACAGATGCTTTGGGAGGTGCAGCAGCCCCTCTGCTCCTGCCTTAGGGGAGCAAAGGAGAATATTCCCCAGTAAGCACAGGGGAAATTGTGAACAGTGGGGCATACCCAGCCCTGAAATAGGCAGCTGTGGTTGCCTTCAGGACAGCAGTTTCACAGCTCTCTGCTGGTACTGGGTTTGGCCCACTAAGCATGAGTTTCCAGGGAAGGGACTGAGCGATCCCATCTGCAATTATTTATCTTATTACAAAGGTAAACATGGACTCGTGCCTCTGTTCCTCCTTGCTTTCTCTTGCTAGTGAGTAGGCTTTTAGGTTTAGCTGTGATATCTGCCCAGAGGTCAGGCCCTGACACCCTTCACTGCACAGGACTGGAGTCCAAGAAGAAACAGCTGAGCAGAAGCACATTTCTGGTGTGAGCAGCCCCACTTGGGCTGTGGCTGAGCTGAACACACTGCTGGGAGCAGAGGAAGGAGTGAGATAGCAGGCAGAGCAGCTCACACTGCCCCTGGCCTGGCTGGTTTGCAAGGTGGATGCAGCATCACTCATTCTCAGAGCCAGTGAGGAAAAAGGAGATGCTGAGGCCAGAAGTGAGCACCAGCACCACTCTGATCCTGGCCAGGCTTGGGAGCAGGTTGTCCCTCTCTGCAGCACCCACACTCGGCTGGTCCCAGAGCATTCACCCCTCCCATGCACATCCAACCCACACAAGCCTCAGACAGGCCCTTGGCACAGGCTTTTTTGGCTAATTAATGATGAACTGTGAGCTAATGAGGGCATTGTGCCCAGCTTGCTGGAGCTGAGGACAGCTGATGCCAGCTCCTCCAGCACTGGGTTATGTTTTGGGTTGAGGATTTTAGTAGAGAGTTTTACTAAGTTGCAGGTTATAATAAAAGATTTGGAGATTGCTGTATCTGGGTAAGTCCATAAAGTAGGCTAGAGGGTTCTGGCAATATTTTGATGTTTTGAATACTGCTTTGCAGGGGCAAGGAAGGCCCTGGGAGAGACTCATTTATCCACCAGTGTGGTCTGGAGCTGGGGAGCAACAAGAGATGCAGGGGCACAGATCCACTTTGTCCACACGGTGGGTACAGAGTCACTTTTGGGTGCCAGCATCTCCCTTGTCACTGCTGTCCCCTCCTCCCTGCTTGAGGGAGGCTGGTGATGCCATCAGCCACTGCTCCTCAGCAGCTCCAGATCGGGGCTGATAATTTATTTTATCTGTGCAGGGCAGGCAGAGGGATGGGCCAGAAGCCTGGGCCTGTGGCTGGTGAAGGGAAGGCTTCTAGGGGCCAGCAGTGGGGGGCTGTGCTCTGCTGTTGTGCTGCTGCTGGATGGAGGTGCAGGGGCCTGGGGTACAGAGTGTCCCTGTCCCTTCCTTGGGGCCATCCCAGCCTTCTGTCCCCCCAGATCCATCCATGTTCTTTCTTCCTTTCTCTGGTAACCATCCCAAGTTTCTTTTCCTGGGACATCCATGTTCTTTCCTTCCTCTCCTGGGAGAATCCCTGCTCCTTCCCTGGGAGCATCTCAGTCTTTTCTCCTCCAGAGCATCCCAGCATGTTCCCTAGCAGCATTCCAGTCTTTTTCCTCCCATAACCTCCCTACTCTTTTGCTGGCAGCATCCTAGCTTTTTCCCCTTGGTGCATCCACTCTCCTTCCCTTGTTTACTCCCAAAACATCCCTCATCCACCTCTTCAGTAGCTCTGCAGCACCTTCTGTGTGTGCTGAGGGCATCTGCCTTGCATTTGTGCTCCTTGGCCCAGAGCAAAACATAAGAGAGGAAAAAAACACTGATTTGTGTTTGCCTTCACCCAGCCCCTGAGCCAAAACTGCTGGGGGAGGCAGAGGGTGCTTGGCTTCTGTATGTGCCACAAGCTCCTGCCTGGGGCTGGATCCAGCCAGGCTGGGATGAGGGGACTGTGGTGGGGCCAGAGCAGAATGGATCTGGCTGTGGCTGTGCTGCTGCTCTGCTGTATTTTCCCAAGCAAATAATGCTGCAGCACCCCGAATTGAGCCCAAAAATTGAGTTCTGGCAGGGGAGGGCAAAGCTCTGGGCTTCACCTGGCCCCACAAGCTCTGCTGTTGGCTGAAGCCTGGAGCAGGGCTGGTGTGAAGAGAAATACAGACCCTGGGCTGTGTCCCCTCCCGCTGTACCCTCAGGGCACAGGGCTCTCTGCTCCAGGTGTCCCCTGAGGACTCCCCTGCTCTCTGTGAAAATCATGCAGAGCATCTTCTCTCCTTATCCAAAAACAATTTTGGAAATGAAAGCCAGGAGACAGAGCCAGGGACGTTATCTCACCCCTTTTTACAGTTTCAGATAGGATGCAGCCTTTCATCACTCCCAGGGTGAAAGGCAATTTGCATTTCAAGAGGTCAGGACGAGGCTTTTTCTCTTTACCATCCCAAATTCGTTATTCAAAGTCTATTTGGAAACAAAACAACACTTGCACGGGAAGATGTCCTCTGCAGGCTCAAATTAACTGCTCCTGTCATCCCTGATTTCCCTGGCTGCTGCTGGAGGATGGGGATGGAGGAGGAGGTACAGGCACTGCTGGAGGTGTGAGTGGAGCAAACCTGGGAGCTCCTCGATACGGCTGGAGCTGCTCCAGGGCTCGGGGGTCTCTCCTGGGAATTGGGGACTTTGCACCCCCTGCCCTGCACAAGCTTGGCGTGGACAGGTCAGTTCCCCAAGGATAACTCCAGAACCACCTCCCTGCAAACCCTGCTTCCTTCCAGCTCCCACACTCGCCCTGGCCTGGTACCTCAGCCTGGCTCCAACAACCCAATCCTGCCTAATAAAAACTCCTGGCAGCCTGGAGCTTGGCTGGGGCTTGCTGGGCACTGGTGCTTTGTTTTCTCAGCTGCTGCCTCTGCCCTCTCTGCTGCCACTTACTGATATCAGAGTTTGCATTAGCAGGTGCAACTCTAGGATATTCAATTACCTATAAAGAGCTGTAGCAACGAAAGACATTGCTGGAGGCATCAAGGCCGTTTGTTTCAGGGTTTTTTCCCTTGGTTTCAGGTGCTTAAAGGAGACGTGAGGATGGGTAAAGTGGCGTTGACTGAATAAAAAACCTAAGTAAAAAGTAGAGTAAAGAGAGGAATAAATAAATAAATAATCCTGTTTATGACATGAAACAGCTGGGTAGGGAAAAAAATGATCTCCGGGAAGAAAGCAGCTCCCTGGGCTATTTTTAGCTCTTTTGTTTCTCCCCCCCTCCCACCCCCACCCTTGTTTCACAGTCTGAGGGTTTGGTGCATGTCAATCCTGCTGTTCTCCCTCACCTCCTGAGTGCCAGGTGATTTGCTCTTTTCTTATTTTCTTTTTTTCCCCTCTCCTTCTTTTGCATCTTATTTATAGCATGGAGCTGGGGGGAAGGGCAGCAGCATCAGGAGAGGCCGTGCAGGCACGGCCCTCAGTCCTGGCTGGGGGAAGGAGGGGGCAGCAGGGGCTGAGCCTCTCCTGCAGCATCCGGGGCTGGACATGGGCCCTCCTCCTGCTCCTCAGCAGCTCCAGGAGCTGCTGGAACCCCCCGAAGTTCGCTTTGCCTGGACCTGGGGGGGCTGCACTTGCTGGGCTCCAGGGCAGGGGCCGTGTCTGGTGTCTCCTCTCAGCTCCTGCACCGGCGGGGCTGGAGGAGCCCTGGGTTTCCGTCAAGTCTTTCCCCCTCTAGGCACTGTCATTCCTAAACCCATCCCAGCAAAGCCCTCCAGCATCCACAGGCACTCAGCTCTGCAACCTTCCCCTTTCCCAGCCATCCCTCCCAGCTCCCAAATCTCCCATCACATCTCCTGGATGCTGATGCTGCCCCAGGACCTCTCTCCTCTCATCTCCTCTGCCACCATCTCCCCCTTCACCGAGCATCCTTCTGGGCCCGCATCTTTGTGCCGTTATGGCAGAAATACATAATTCTTTTATTATTCAATTAGGAATTTAACACACAATCAGGTGATCGCTTTAAGAGGATTTCCTATAAGGCAGGATTTGAATAACGGGGCTATGAGTAATATATTCCCTTAACTGGTTTATTCCTTTATCAGATTTTTTTTTTCCCCCTAAGCACTTTAATGCATTTACTTTCCCATTGTCGACACTTTTCTCCGCGCTCTTCCTCCCTCCCCGAGCTTATGCAAATCCCCCGTAAGGCGTTTAATGCGCCGTGTGTGTCAATAGCGCCCAAATCTTCGCGACAGCATTAGGCTTCATGCATGCCCCGGCTGATTAAGAGGGGTGGTGGGGCCAGCCTGGCTGCCCAAGCCCCCCTCCCGCCCCCACCGAGGGGCCTCTGCGCTGGGAGCTGCATTTTTCCAGAGAAAAGGCTGGAGCTGAAAGTCGCTTTTCTCTTTGCAGGGCGGGCCGTGAATGGGGAGCTCCAGGCTGACCCTCCCGCCGCTGTTCGCTGCCCTGCCGCTCAGATTCTGGGGTGCGTGGAGGTGTCCACTGAGAGGGGGTGGTTGTGGGTGGGATGTGAGCGGAGGAGGAGGAGGAGGAAGGTGGTGAAATAACCCCTGAGCCAGCGTCAGTGTTGGTTTGTGCTCACACAACCGATGCTGTGTGGCTGCAGGTGCCGCTGGAGCCCTATGGGAATGGCTGGGGCATCTCTGGCCTGGAAAAGCAGGGCTTTCCCCATTTTCTGTGCCACCGAGAGCTGAGGTCACTTCACCCTCACCACGCTGCCTCGTGCTGTGGGTTTGCTTTCCCTGAGACAGCCTCTGGGCTTTGCTTTGGGGGCGTTAGCAGCCTTTACAGGGGAGTGATGCACCCGGGACAAGCCTGGAGCCTGGCTCAGGGGGATGTATTTGCCCTGCTCACCCCGGTGGAATGTTCCCTCTGAAACCTACAGACACTGCCGGGACCCAGAAGCAGAGCCTGGGCAGCAGGGCAGCAGCGATGAATGGAAGAGCAAAAAGGGTTGGCCTGTAATTCCTGGCTTTCCCACTGCCTGAGGGTTTTGTGGCTGCTGGCGAGGCCCTTGGTGAGCACAGCACAGGGGAAAACACCTCCTCCAAGGGTAACTGTCACCATTTTCTCCTTCCAGAGAAAAATCTCCCTCAACCTGTGTCTGTAAATAGCCGGCGAGTGGGAGCGAGCTGAACCGGCCATTCCCGGCGTTGTTTCCTCTCCGCCCACCGCTGATTGTCTCCTTTTTTTATCCCGTCCTGCCACTCTGCCTGTGCGTGCAGCAATTATGCAAAGTTGCAATCAAGGAGCTGAATTAGGAGCTCATCTTGGATTAATTAGTGATGGATGCAAATCTGCTCCAACAAAGAGGAGCGAGGGGAATGCAAAGGCCACGGGTATCCTCCCAGGGTTTCTCCAGTTCTCCCAGGCTCGTTGGAGGACAGGAGGGATGCAGAGTAATGCCTTGCAGGAGAATTGGGGCATCCACGTGAAAGAATTTGGTTCTTGGCCTTGGGACAAGGCTTGGGTGCCCCAAAGCTGATGCTCAGCTCAGCCCCTGCATCTCCCTGGAGGTTTTAAACCCAGAGCTTTGGGCCTAGAGCATCTCCTCCCACCCCAGCCTTGCTGCAAATCTTGAGGAAAAACCAGTTAATCCCTGAGGCCTCCAGTGCTGAGCTCCTGCCAGCACTGGGGATTTCTGTTCGCCTGCAATCGGATTGTGACAAACCCCTCCACTTGCATTGAACAAATTCCCTGGCTACTCCCCGCTCCTTGCAGGCCCCAGTAATCCCCCAAGTGTGACTCTGGCCAAGAGGCAACATCCCTGATTAATCCTCGCCATCTCCGTGCAAAGCCACCGCTGCCGAGGATGCTCCCGCACGACACGCTCGGCCAGCGCTGGGAACAGACCCCGGGGAAGGGTGCAAAGGATGCAATGCTATTTAAAGGAGCTTTTCCAAGAGGGGATTGCAGGCTTGAGAACAGCCTCTTCTGCCCATGAAGTGGAAAAGATGGATGTGCAGCGCTCCAGGGAGCACTGAGGGAGGGGGTGTTGGAAGGGGGGTGCAGATGTTTCATCTCTTTGCCTGCCCCCCCTCAGTGTCACCCCCCCAGCTGTTGCAGAGGGGACCCCCCTTGGGCACAGAATAACCAGGGCAGCCTGGCAGGGTGAGCACGGCTTGGTTAAGGAGCTGCTTAACCAAGGGATGGCTCATGGTTGTGCCCGCAGGGATGGGGACAGTAGGGACAGCCCCTTCCCATGGTCCCCAGGGGTTTAAAGCCTTGGCTTGAGGTTTTTGGTGTGCAGACAACTGAAAGGTCTCTCCTTCCTCTCCCCTCTGCAACAGCAATGATTAATAAAACTTGACTCGGCTGGAAGGGCAAGGAAAAAAACAATACAGGACATTTCTGGAGATCGTCCTAATCCAGCATCTCGGAGCCAAATGAATCAGCAGCTGCTTATTCTGCCGGCAGGATTAGTCAATGTTCATCCAGGCTCCTGGGAAGGGAGGTGAGGCTCTGCATAGCAAGGAGCCGTGGCGAGGTGGCCACAGGGTGTTGGCTGGTTCATGGAGCCCAGCAAATCCCTCCTCGTAATCCTGCAAACGCTGCTGGGATCTGCTCGTGCTGGGAGCCAAGGGACAGCAGGAGAAGGGGAGAATGAAAAATACCACTAGAAATCTGTGGTGTGTGTGAGGGATGAGGCTGTGGGGTGTGGGGTGTGGGGGAAAGACTCCAGGCTGGGGCTGTGTGTAAGGGATGTCCCTCATGCCACTGGGACCAGGATGCCTGGGACCAGGAGCACCAGGTCTGGCTGGTTTTCCTGGCTGTTAAAGTGGGTCAAGCAGAAATCCAAGGAGCATCTGAGCTCACCAACCTTGAGCCAACTATGTGGAAGCTGAATTATTCAGGGCCAGCTTGAAAAATTGAACAGCCCAGCAAAACTCCAGGAGAGCGGAGCCCATGGGACCCCCATACCCTTGTCAGGCAGAGGCAGCTCGGTCTGCCCATGCTCAGGGGGCACCTTAGGCATTTTGGGGGGCGGGACAGTGTTGTTTGTATCTAACACTGCCTTTGGGGATGGGGAAAGCAGAGAGAAAGCACCCAGAGAAGTTCACCCTGATGGATTCATCTCCCTGTGTTCCCTGCAGCGCTCCAAGCTGTAGCAGTTTCCTTGGGTATCCCAGCATGGCTCTGTCACATCCACAGCAGGAGCAGTTGAAAGGGAACCCTTTTGTCCCCTGAAAGGGGGATCTCTTGATCATGTGATTTTAGAGGAGGCTGAAACTCAGGGCTCTGCTTTTTGCCACCAGGTGTTTGGTCATAGAATCTCTTGGGAGCTGGGATGCTCCCCTCAGCTTGGCTGTCTCCAAAGGACCACCCCTGGTTCTATTCCTGGGGCTTTGGAACGGGGAGAGCCAGCTCCTGGGGGAATCCCTGTGGTGAGTAATGCTGCCTGGCGAGCGCCGGGAAAAGGCGGGTGCACATATGCTTCAGCTCATCCTGCTCTTTTCGTGGAGCACTCTCACTGTCTGGGTGCCAACCAGTGGCAGACATGGCCAGGGAACCCCCACCACACTCACCCCCCTGCTTTTTTTTTTTTTTTTTTTTATTTTCCAAGGTTCCTTGAAGAGTGTGATGGAGTCTGGTGCAGAGCAAGGGGATGTACCCCAAGGGGAGTGAGGTGCTTTGAGATTTTACAGTGACACTATGAAATTAGAGATGAACAAATGCACTAAAGCAAACAGCCCAAAAAAAATCCCCCTTTGCACCACAGGGCCGAGGTGTGCAGGTGCTCAGCCCAGAGGGGAGCAGGGAAGGCTGGGCCCTGGCTCCAGGCCGTGCTTGGCACAGCAGTCGGGTGCGCTTTGAGCCAAACTCCAGCTATTTCAGCCAAGGAGAAAAGATGGAAATTTCCACCTGGCCTGTTTTCTTCCCTGTGGTGAATTTGCAGGAGACCCTTTCCCCAGCCCTGCTCCCGGCAGAAGGGCGGCTGGGGCGGTACAGGCGGCTGTGGCTCCAATTTCCTCTGGCGGCGGCAGTGGCAGCAGCAGCAGCAGCAGGAGCAGCAGCAGGAGCAGCAGCAGCGCATCCCTGGCCCCACACGCTGCTTTACACAACGCAGCATTTATTGACAGCGAGGAGATTGTAATTCACAGCCCAGCGCGGTGCAGCCGCGGCCTGGGAGCGGGGATGGGCCCCTCCTTCCCTCTGCCTCCACCCTCACTCACACTCGGGGGAGAGCCCAGCAAGGGATGGTCCCCAGGGCTCTCCCCCAGTGCGCTGCGAGGGGGCACCTGCTGAGTGCCCCGTCTGTGCCTTGCTGCTCCTGGAGAAAACCCGATAGCATCAGATCCCCAGGAG
>VXBQ01005808.1:40557-68628 GCA_013400175.1 Phainopepla nitens
CACGGAGCCTCTTCCCGGCCCCCCCGAGCATCCTCCCCGCGCTCCCTCCGCCCGGCCAGGAGCTTCTCCTTCAGCCCGGGGACGTGCGTTACTGAATTCCCCCCGTTTATGGCAACTTCGCCGCTGGCAAGATGTCGGGGGACCCTTTTGGCAGACTAAAAACCGCTTTTTGTGCCCTAACAGGAGAGCTGCGGTGCCCGGGGGTCACGCAGAGCCGGGGGGCAGCGGGGCAAGGGCTCCTCTGGGGTGAGACCTCCCACCCGAGGCGATGGAGAAACGCCCCCGCCCCCACACTGGGGCCACAGGGGTGGCAGGGTGTAAATCCATAGGGGCAGACGGATGTAAATCCAGCGGGAGGAGAAAATCCAATTTACGGCAGCGCAGGGATGCTCGGGGGAGCGAGGCGGAGAGTGCCGGAGGCTGGTCCAGCGCCGCGGCTGTGCAGCGCATCCCGCATCCCGCATCCCGCATCCCGCATCCCGCATCCCGCATCCCGCATCCCGCATCCCGCTCTGCTCCAAGCCCCAGGAAGTTTGGGCCACACACAGTACGAACGAGGCTTCTCCAGCTGGGATTCCTGCTGTGGAAAAACCCTGCAACAGGCTTGCCGGCATCCTGGGAAATGCTTCCCGCTGGGTTTTATCGCCTGGGGTGGCAGCCGGCACGGGAGGGTGAAGGGGATTGCAGACAGCTCCTCTGGGAGCAGCAGGGTGGAGCGGTGTCCCCGTGCCCCGCTGGGTTGTTCTGCTCGCGGCGCTCTGGGATGCGGGGTCTTGGGGTGAACCCCAGCATGGTGCGGGAGGGGGACCCCATCCCAGCCCCCCAGCAGTGCTGTGACCCCAGCACAGCCTCGGGGCCGGGGCAGTGCTGCCCTGTGCACCCGCCCCTGCACCCAGAGAAGCATTTTCGGCTCCAGGAACTCACTCTGCGGCGAGTGGGTCTGTGGGCATCACATTCACCCCTGCCTCGGGGCCCGTCAGCATCCAACGCATCCTGGCAGCTGGAAAACCTCTCTGCTCCTGCAAACGCCATGTCTGGCAGGGAGACCAGAGAAATCACTGTCATTGATTTTTCCTCCCTTGCCTGACTCAATCTACTGCCTTGGAGGAGATTTTTTCACCACCACCACCACCACTCCTGGACGCCAAGATCTGCAGGAGATGGGCTGGGGACAGGCAAGGAATTCAGAGCAGCCCCCGGGAGTTGAACCACAGGGATGAACCCTGTTTTGGATGGCTCTGGGGGGGTCACTGTAGGATGACGGGTATTTGGAGAGCTGATTTTGGGACGCATTCTGTGCAGCCCCTCTCAGGCGTGGTGCTGGGGTCTCTCTGGCAGCTCTCGGAGCTGGTCCGTGCTGGCTCTGATCGCCCAGAGCAGCAGGTCTGAGAAAAGCAGGGTCAGCTCCCATCCTCTCTCTGAAAGCTGCAGGAGTGTGTCTGCCCCAGCCCCAGGCACCAGAGATGCTGCAAAGGGCATAAAGCAGAGCGAGTGTGCTGCCTGCCGGGCGCAAGGGCTTCCCGAGCCAGCCGGGATCTTCCCGCAGCCGCCTTCCGTGAGTGCTTTTCATCCATTAATTTCTCTAATTGCTTTTGGAAATCACAGTGGCGTTTGTCTTTGGTGAGGTGCTGAGCCAGGCTGTGCCTCGGGGGTGGCTCGTGTGGGTCCCCCACGAGCACTCCTCACCACCCCAAAGCCAAACTTCTGCTCGGAAGGTCGGTGGATCCCATTTGCCTCGGGGAAATCATCTTCCCAGCTGGAATCACACCCGAACGGCTGTGGTACAGCCAGGTGGAGAAGGCTCAGGGCCACCCACATTGCAGACCCCTGCCATCACCCGGGGGGACACAGGAGCAGGGCCCCATCTGTGCACCCCGGGGGTGTCACTGCTGTCCCTCCCCCTCAGGGTGGCCGGGATGGGCTCGGTGGGAGCCGAGCGCTTCAAGGAGCTGAGCCCGGCGGCGACGCCCGAGGGGAACGTGGTGATGAGCTTCAGCTTCGACAGCTACCAGCTGGAGGAGGACGAGCTGCAGCGGGGCAGCCAGGCCAAGGGTGTCCTCACCTTCATGGAGCCAGGTGAGGGCAGGCACGGCCCAACTTGACCCACAGCCAGGAGCCAGGTTCCCTGCTGCTTTCCCACCCACTTCAGAGCTTCCTGGGATGGGTTTAATAGCCACAAATAGCCTGAAGTGGCACAATGTTGCCCATTACCCTTTTTCATCCCTTTTTGTACCCCTGTGGGCCACCAGCACACCCTGTGACAGTGGGCTCTGCAGGCGGGCAAGGAGTTGAGGATTGGTGCCCTGGTTCTCCTGCCAGGCTCACCCCCAGCCTGTAGCTTCATCTTTCTCCATGCAGGTCTCAGGGACACTCCTGGGTTTCATCCCAGCCCTGCTCCACACCTTGAGGCAGCCCTGTCCACCTCCACACCCACCTTGACCCTTCCTGCACCTTGACTTGTGCTGTTACCTGCACTGCCTGGCTCTCAACTTGTTTAGCTGCAATTAAAACTCACCAGACCCCCAAAACCCAGATGTTTTCCTGCCTCCTGGGTCTCCACTGAAATGTCTTTATTTAGGGAAGGAACTTCTCAGAGCTGAGGCTGTTTATTTGTACATCTACAGGGAGCTGAGCTGTTTGATCGCCTCAAGGCTGGGGTCTGACGTGGGTCCCAGGGGTGCAGCAGTGCCACTGCCATCTCCTTTTCTCTTTCTTTCCTCTTTTGGGGCAGTTTCTGAGGACCCCGAGCCCCAGGATCGATACCATGGGATTTATTTTGCCATGCTGCTGGCTGGGGTGGGATTTCTCCTGCCCTACAACAGCTTTATCACCGATGTGGATTACCTGCACCATAAATACCCAGGTAGGTCTGGAGCAGCTCCCAACACCCCAAACCTGGAGAGAGCTCAGTCCCACTTCCAAAACTCCCATCCCCTCATCCCCTGCCTCTCTTCAGGGACCTCCATTGTCTTTGACATGAGCCTCACCTACATCCTGGTGGCCTTGGTGGCCGTCATCCTCAACAATGCTCTGGTGGAGATGCTGAGCTTGCACACCCGGATCTCCGTGGGTGAGTGGGGTCCCCTGCACCCCCAGGCAGTGCTGTCCCCTTGCTGTGCCCCTGCCACCACCTCTGTGTCCCCCCCACAGGCTACCTCTTCGCCCTGGGGCCCCTGCTCTTCGTCAGCATCTGTGACGTGTGGCTGGAGCTGTTCAGCCGCAGACAAGCCTACGCCATCAACCTGGTGGCTGTCGGGGTGGTGGCCTTTGGCTGCACAGGTATGTGGCAGAGCAGCTGGGCTGGGACATGGCAGGTAGGGGAGGGAAACAGACCCTGAACTGTGGTCTCCTGGGACAACCTGCAGCTCTGATCCCTGTAACCCTCAGGTCCCTGCCCTGTCCCCTCCACCTCTGTCCAGGCACTGTGGGACTGCCCAGGGGCACCAGCACCAAACTGTGTGTTGGTCACTGAAACCACTGATCTGGGCCACCATGGTGGCATCCCGAGCCCCCACACCTTGTGGCCTCTCTGGGTGGGAATAAACCTAGTGGAGCATCCAGGGAGCAGAAAAAAGGCTCTCTTGCTTTTGGAGCAAGGAGGCTGCTGGAAGGAGCAGCTCCCAGCTCGCACAGCACATGGGTTTCCTCTGGGGTTTCTTCCCCCTTCCTGGAGTTTCAGCAGCAGCAATAATCCCTCCTTCTCCCCTCTGTGCATCTCTCCTGAAGTGCAGCAATCCAGCTTCTATGGTTACACGGGGCTGCTGCCCAAGCGCTACACGCAGGGAGTGATGACAGGCGAGAGTAAGTACCCACAGCCACTGACCGTGTCCACATCCCACCTCATGGACTTGCACCTTCTCCTGGGGCCCCAGTGAGTCACACCTGGGTCCCCACTGGCCCCAGCACACCCCAGCAGATCAGGGACACCTCAGGGTGCTCCCCAGCAAACCAGAGAATTTACTGGTTTCTAAGTCCCTGCACTGCCATGCCAGGCTGGGGGTGGGGATGTCTGCCAGGAACTCTATCACCCCAAAATCACTGCTGATGACTCCTCTACACTGAGAAGCATCACATCCACGTGTTGGGGGCTGATGGGGATCCCTGAGCTGGGATCCCTGAGTGGGGCCCAGCACTGACCGCTCTCCCACACCTCCAGGCACCGCCGGGGTCATCATCTCGCTCAGCCGCATCTTCACCAAGCTGCTGCTGTCAGACGAGAAGGAGAACACCGTCATCTTCTTCTTCATCTCCATCGGCATGGAGCTGACGTGCTTCATCCTCCACCTCCTGGTGAAGCGCACCCGCTTCGTGCGCTACTACACCGACGGTTCCCGCAAGGGCCTCCCCGAGAGCCGCGGTGCCGGCGACCCCGGCACCGGCTACCGCGTCCACCACGACGTCACCTCTGAGGACGTCCGATTTGTAAGCCAAGGGTGGGTTTCCCTGCCGGCCCCTGGGGTTCTTGGCCACCGCGCCTCAGCACTGCCGTCCCCTCTCCCCTCATCCAGGAAAACCGGGAGCAGGGGCAGCCCAGCTCCCCCCAGGGCAGTCCCGGCCCCGAAGCTGAGCTGGCTGGCAGCGGCACCTACATGCGCTTCGATGTCCCTCGGCCCAAGATCAAGAGGAGCTGGCCCAGCTTCCGAGGTAAGCGGTGGGCCCAGGGGAAAGCCATGCCTGTGGGGTGGGATAAATGATCAGTGACCCAGAGTTATGGGGGAGTATCATCCCTAAGGCTGGAGAGGGACTTTTGAAAAGGGCATGGAACAGCAGGACAAAGGGAAATGGCTTCCATCTGACAAGAGGACAGGATTAAATGGGATATTATCAAGAAATTCTTCCCTGTGAGGGTGAGGAGGCCCTGGCACAGGCTGTCCAGAGAAGCTGTGGCTGCCTCATTGCTGAAAGTGTCCAAGGCCAGGATGGACAGGGCTTGCAGCAACCTGGAATAGTGGAAGGTGTCCCTGCCCATGGCAGGGTCTTGAGCCTGGATGATATTTAACAGTCCCTTCTATCCCAAACCATTCTATGATCCTACGATCCCTTTCCTAATGATGTGCCCAAAACCATGGGGCAAACTCATCTTTGGAAGGCACCCCTGGGGGTCAGACAAAGCTCTCAGGCTCTGCAAGGGGGCTGGGCTGCAGTTTTGGCTGAGCTGTGCTGCCTGTCCCTGCCAGACATGCTGCTCTACCGCTACGTCGTGTCCCGCCTCATCTGGGCCTACATGCTCTCCATCGCCATGACCTACTTCATCACACTGTGCCTCTTCCCTGGGCTGGAGTCAGAGATCCACAACTGCACGCTGGGGGAATGGCTCCCCATCCTCATCATGGCCATCTTCAACCTCTCTGACTTCGTCGGCAAGGTAGGAGAAAGGGAAAGGCCAGAGCTAGCACAGTGAGGGCCCGTTCTCCTTTGGTGTCTTATTTCTAAGCCACTCGGCTCCACCGAGAGTCATCTCCACCCATGAGGGTCTCACCAGTGAGAGGCTGGTGCTCACCAGCACGGCCAAGGTTGGGTTCCCAAGCAGTTGGCCTTTCCCCCATCTTGTCTCCTTGTTGCTCCATTTTGGGCACCACAGGGCCCTCCCCAGCCTCCTCATCCCCCCAGCAGAATCTCTGCCCCTCACTGCAGATCCTGGCTGCCCTGCCCTACGACTGGAGAGGCACTCACCTCCTCGTCTACTCCTGCCTCCGTGTGGTCTTCATCCCCCTCTTCATCATGTGCGTCTACCCCAACGGGCAGCCCACCTTCGGCCACCCCGCCTGGCCCTGCATCTTCTCCCTCCTCATGGGCATCACCAACGGCTACTTCGGCAGCGTCCCCATGATCCTGGCCGCAGGCAAAGTGAGCCCGGAGCAGCGGGAGCTGGCAGGTAGGACCGAGCCCCCCCAGGAATCCCTCGTGCTGTGGCCAGAAGCACCCTGACACGTCCTGTCCCTCCCACAGGGAACACCATGACCGTGTCCTACATGACGGGCCTGACGCTGGGCTCGGCCGTGGCGTATTTTGCCTACAGCCTCACCAGTACCTCCCACAGCTCCTGTTTCTACACTGAAACCTCCAACGGCTCCTTTACCTCAGGGTACTGAGCCCTGGGGCGGGGCAGTGGGGACAGCATGGGACCTGCTTCCCCCCATGGTCCCCAGTGCCCCACGTCCCTCCTCAAGGAGGGAGCCTGGAGCCAGAAAGCCACCCCAGCATGGATAAGGACTGGTATCCTGTTGGCACGGGGCTGTGGCATTCCAAGACGGCCTGTGCTGCCCAGCCAGGCACTGTGCAGGGCCACTGCTTGGGGTGACATTCCTCCCACCCCAGGGGACAGTTCTTGTTGCTTTGGGGCTCTCCCCATCAGCAACGTGCAGCTCTCCAGTGAAGGCTGGGGATCTTCTGTTTGAGCCAAGCCATTGAGAGGAGGAAGAAAATACTGCCAAATCCCAAAGGGAATAGGAACCAGCACTGGGGAGGAGGGTGATGGAACGTGAGGGCTGGTGAGGAAGAAGGGGAGCAAGAGCGGACAGTAAGGCTCCTTCAGTCCCTGGTGGCTCTGGGAAGGTGGGTCTCAGCTTCCCCTGATGGTGCTGCAGGTTTTCACCAGGAATGGCTTGAAATCACAGTCCCTCCCTAAACAGATGAATCACTTCTGATGGTTGGGCAAAAAAAGTTGGTTTTGTTTTTTTTTTTTTTTTTTGTCTTATTTTACCCCCTCCTAACTGCAACAGAGGCAGGGTCTTGCCTCCCTCCACCCCACACTGTGAACCTGCCCCATTGCAAGGGGTAGAGGGGGGTCACAAGGCTACAACACTGCCAGTGCCACCTGCAGGCCACTGCTGAGCTTCAAGATTTATGGCACAGGACGTAAGTGAAGCTGATTAAATAATGAAATGTCTTTGCAACGATGGCNAGGGGACAGTTCTTGTTGCTTTGGGGGTCTCCCCATCAGCAACGTGCAGCTCTCCAGTGAAGGCTGGGGATCTTCTGTTTGAGCCAAGCCATTGAGAGGAGGAAGAAAATACTGCCAAATCCCAAAGGGAATAGGAACCAGCACTGGGGAGGAGGGTGATGGAACGTGAGGGCTGGTGAGGAAGAAGGGGAGCAAGAGAGGACAGAAAGGCTCCTTCAGTCCCTGGTGGCTCTGGGAAGGTGGGTCTCAGCTTCCCCTGATGGTGCTGCAGGTTTTCACCAGGAATGGCTTGAAATCACAGTCCCTCCCTAAACAGATGAATCACTTCTGATGGTTGGGCAAAAAAAGTTGGTTTGTTTTTTTTTTTTTTTTTGTGTCTTATTTTACCCCCTCCTAACTGCAACAGAGGCAGGGTCTTGCCTCCCTCCACCCCACACTGTGAACCTGCCCCATTGCAAGGGGTAGAGGGGGGTCACAAGGCTACAACACTGCCAGTGCCACCTGCAGGCCACTGCTGAGCTTCAAGATTTATGGCACAGGACGTAAGTGAAGCTGATTAAATAATGAAATGTCTTTGCAACGATGGCTGGTCCTTAGCTGTGCCACTGGCACTGGTGGCACTTGACTGCTGGCGATGGGCTGGGCTGGCAAACACACACAGGGTGGTGCCTGCTGCCTGTCCTGCTGGGTCTTGGGGTGCCCCTCGTGCTGCTCCCTATCTTCAGGGCCCCCTTTGTCACCTGGGGTGGCTGAACATGTCACCAGGTTACACCAAACCCCTGCCAGCCTGCAAACTGCCATGAGCAGCACATAGGAGAGGGAACAGGCCAAGAGGAGCAGAAAACATCAGCAAAAGGTGCCAACACCACGTTTTGGGACCGGCTGCACGTCGCTGTGCCAACTGGCAGGTGCCACCTCCCAGGGAATCAAGCCCAAGGAGCCAGCAAGTGCCAGGCCTGGCCCCCACAGCAAGGGAGGGTCTGGGCATGCCAAGCTCCAGCCTGTATGAAGTGCAGCTCACACCAAAAAGAGCAAATCCAGCATTTCATCCACAGCACATGGTGCCCTGAGCATGGTGGCAGGGGGAGAACTCACACCTCCAGCCCACAGGCCCTGTCCAGCAGACACCTCTACTCCAGTGTCCAAGTCCTGTCCGTCGGTGCCACCACGTCACACAGACGGGATCTCCACAAAAAGCCACCAGGCGCCTGGGTTGTGTCTTTCTCCAGGGCAGGGGCTGAGCCAAAAAGCCATCATTGCCACCAAGGGGAGAAAAACCCTGCGGTCAGGACAAGTGAGACAAAGAAAGATGCTTCGTTGGGTTGCTTTTTTTCAATTAGATTTTTTTTTTTTTATGAAAAAAGATCACACGGAGTTCTCCAACAAACAGAATGCCAAAAAAATTGTTTTAAACAAAACATAAACAAAACAAAACAAAAAGACAAAAACCTGGCTCTCCTTTCCTCTCGATTGTCTGAAATATCCTTGTGTTCCATAGAAGGCAGTGGGTTTTAAGTGCTTTCTATTTAACATTAGCATAAAATCTCTCTCGCGCGCTCTCTCTCTCGCTCTTTAAAATATGCTCACACAATTTGCTTCTAGAAGTACAGTACACTTTGAGCGTGGGGGGTGTGCCTGTTCCCAGATCATTTACAATCACAATCCAACAGGAAATAAAAAATAATATTCTAAACGTCAGACTGTGTTCTTTTCTGCCATTGTGGGTTTTTTTCTTTTTTTGTTTTTTATAATTTCATAATTTTTTTCACAGTTTTAAAAAGTTTATATTTATATTTATATATATATATTTATATTTATAATTAAAAAGTTGAATCCATTTAAAGACTTATAATACAGGAGGGCTAAAGAGTCTTTTGGTACATTAAAACTGTACAGGCTAGAACCGTCACTGTCCGCCGTGCCAAGGCGCCGGTGGCCTGGGGTGGAGATGGTACGAGCTCAGCACCATGTGTGGTTTGTTTAAAGGACGAGGGGTAACTCTGTGGGGCTGTCCCTCACCCCTGAGCCCCGGCCTCCAGTCTCTGGTACGTAGCCAGGGTGGAGAGTTTCCAATCTGTCCTTGGCTTCAGCGTCTCCCCAGCGGAGCCTGGGCCGAGCCGGGCCCCGCTCCGTGTCCCGGCGATGCGCAGTGCGAGTCGGGAGTTGCAAAGATCAGTGCGTCTCTTGGAGTTCTGTTTTAAGTGCAAGGATGGTCGTTCTCCTCAGGTTCTCCTCCGCTGTTCCCTCTGGCCAGGTGTAGCCCCGGAGCAGCAGGGGCGGTGCCGCGGTCTGGCCTGCGCCCGAGGCGAGCTCAGCTCCTCGGTGGGTGGAGCAGGCTGAGCGGTGCGGTCCCTGAGCCCCAGGTGGCAGCGGGGCTCTGGCTGTGGGGACGCTGCAGGCAGGCACAGCCGGGCTCACACACTGTCCCCGTTCCCTTCAAATGATGGGCAAGGCTTCCCAGCAGCTCCACGTCTCAGTGCAGGCAAGGCATGGCAGGTAAAGCTGAGTGAGGGATGCCGGGATCCAGTGGCCCCTGATCTTCTCTCCTCCAAGCACCAAGCAGCAGCTTTTCCCAGTCGTTTCCTGCCCCTTCACTGCACGCTCCAAGACGAGGTCTCAGTTTGCCACCTGTCACGCCACCCTTGCCACCTGCTTGCTCCCTCCAGCACCTTCACAGGGCAGAAGGGGCGCAGAGCTGCAGAAGGTTCAGACAGTTTGTTCAAGGCAGTGTCCCAGACTGATGTTGGCTCCTCTTCCACCTGGCTCCTCCCAGCCCAGAGGATTCTCTTCTGCTATCTCTGTGCCGGGGCCAGCCCTGCCCTGTCCTGCTCCACACGCTGCCCGAGGGGCCTCCAGGGAAAGGGAACGGCAAAAAGGCGCCGAGAGGATCGAGACGAGGCGCTGAGAGAGACTCATCTCCTTTCTCTTTCACCCTGTCCTTCCTATAAAGGGTCATGCGAAACTAAGCAGGAAAGGGAATATAAGGACGGAGAGAAGCGCACATAGAAGGCAAGAGGGTCCTTCCGCAGCTTCTGAGTTACTGATGGGGAAAAATGACACAAAAGGGATCCCTCCTGCTGGGGGGTCCCGCTGGTGAAATGATCACGAGACCCATGTGCTTTCCTGGACCAAAAGGAGGAAGGGAGAAGTTGGTCACGTGTCACCTTACTTAAAGCCACTTCCAGAAGAGCCTCAGGGTTCAAGCACCACCACCACCCCCAGTGGCATCTTCCTCGAGTCCTGTAACTGCTTCCCCAACCCCTTTCTTCAGCCTTCTCCTTCCTCCTCGTGTCTCTCGCGCTCTCCTGTCTGTAGTGTGACACAGAAATGAGCAATGAAAGAAACAATCATGTCGTCTGAACAGGCACGTCCTCAGGTTTGTCCCATCCCTTCCCAGGGGGTGGCATGTGTCCCCTGGGCGGTCAGCAGATGACAGGGACCCCGTCAGTGTTGAAGATCATGCCCGTGGTGGGCTCGTAGGTCCCTGCAAGGTAGTAGAGGTCCTCACTGTCTTGGTATTTCTTTGTCTTTAGCATCTGCTCATACTGATCCAGACCAACAACAAGACACTTGTGTGAGATGGTCTGGACATCATTTTCATCCACATGAGAGGACTGGTAGAGGGCTCTCTGCACAACAGGAAGAGAAGGAAGGAGGTGGGGAAAAAGGAAGCCATTAGATCACACAGCATTTACAGCATCATCTTCAATAAGCAGGAAAAACGCTCATCATAATGGGATAGGACTCTGCTCACACTCAGGAACACATCACTCATCCCAACAGCCAGCCCAGGGGAGGGACACTGGGGATCTGCACAGGCCCAGGGGCAGCTTAGACAATCCCTCCAGCCCACTGAACCTGAGCCCTGGCTTTCACTCGGCTCCCACTGATGGGAATGCTGCAACTGCCAAGCACACATACAGGGAGATACAGAGGCCAGGAGTTTGTCACCCTCATTTCAAGGATGCAAATGCAAAGATGGGTGCTGGATACCAGCCCTGCTCCTCCCCACACCCAGCACCTGCAGCTATCCCTCCCTCACAGAAATATCCATCTTAAGTCCTGGGCACTGCAGACTTGGCAGCTGAGGCAAAAAGCAAGAGTTGGAGAAGTTTGGGGGGCATTTCCTAGCAGTACTTATTTGCTACAGGGTAGCCAGCACTCCCTCCCAGCCCTCCCCCAGTCTCACCTACCTCCATAAAGTCCTTCCTCTGGTTGGATGCCTGCAAAGCTGTGGCCAGACTCCTGCCTGATTTCTGATCCCAGCGCTGTGCCCAAAAGAAAAGAGGAAACAGAAAAGAAAACCTGGTGAATTCACTGTTTTTCCATGCCATCACCTCCTGCCTACCACATGTGCTTTTGGAACTTCAAACACTGCCCACTGCCACTAGGAATAAATCCTGCTGTAAACCAGCAGCACACGTGCAAAATTCAGTGTTTCTGAGCACCAGGCCCTTTCTACTTGCACTTTAAAGACTTGATCTGGCTCTCGACACTTTTTGGACCAATGCAAAAGTCTTTATTTCCTAATACAAAGAAACTCACCCCTCCCTTCTCCAAGGGGTCAACATTGGGCTTGCCCACGCCACAGGCGACCCCCACAAGATGAAAAAATGGGGCGACCCTCTTCAGGGTACCAGTAACAAACTGGGCCTTGGGTGTTTCCTCATCATTGGAAACAAAAGTGAGCAAGGAGCTTTGCCGCCCTCTCAGCAAAGGAGACCAGCCTACCTTGCCTTCATTGAGTTTCTTCCCAGGGTTGGTTTCTTCTGGGTGATAAAACCATTTGACTCGGACCACCATGTTGTTCCCCCAGGATTCCCACATGCTTTGGATGCGGCCAATGTAGGGCAGGTTGGGGCGGCCAGCGGAGAGGAAAACCGCGCAGTCCCCGATGCGGATGATCTCCTTGCCCCGCACGATGGCCTTGTAGAACAGCTTCCTGGCCTTCCCTTTCATTCCTCGTCTCTGCCAAGACAGGATCACACAAGTGATCAGCCATGTTTTCAGCCAGGGATCACCCATATTTTCCCCACCCACCACTGTTTGCCCTGTCCCGCACGCATCCCTCTGCTGTTGGCAGAGCCACGGTATTCCCACAGGAACTGTGGCAGAGGGATACACCATGCAGAAAGGCTTCCCCAACACACTGAAAGTCAACCCCAATCTCCCTGCAAAGTGCACGCTTGGCACACCACACCAGCAGTTCCACCACCCCGGGAAAAGCGAAGAGGCACCAGAAGGCAAACTCCAGTGCCGAGTGCCGGGTGCTGAGCCCTACGGAGCGTTTACCTGTGTGGGTTTCCCAAACCACTTCCACAGCTGCCGTGCCGGGAGGAAAGCGGCGATCTTGGGCCTGTTCTCCACGGAGGGCAGGCGCTGGCGCTTGGCCAGCTCCTTGGTGGTGGGCAGGTGGATGCCCTCGCGCTTCTTGGGCCGGCTCTTGTTGCCGCTCTGCGGCGGTGCCGGCTGCTGTGCTGGCTGCTGCGCCGGCTGCTGCGCCGGCTGCTTCTGGCTCTGCGGGTGGGAGGACGCCCGGGACTTCCCTGCCTGCTTGGTTTGCTTGGGTGGGAGGGTTTGCTGCACCGAGGAACTCGGCTGGGCCTCAGCTACTTCGTCGTCAGAGCTACAGGAGGAATCTTCATCTGTAGTGGAGGAGGAAGAAGAGCTGGAGCTTGATGAAGAAGAGGTTGATGAGGTGGAGGAAGAGGAGGAAGATGAAGATGAAGAGGAGCTGCTGCTAGAAGAGGAAGAAGAGGAGGAGTTTGAGGAAGAGAGAGGGGTGGATGCTCTTGAGCTGGTTGAGCTGCTGTCCTGGGCTTCCCCTTGGTTCTTCTCAGCCTCCTCTTCTCCCTCTGACTCTGAGCTGCTGTCACTGCTGTTGCTCTCAGACTCCTCCACAGCTGCTGGAGCTGCTGCCTTTTCTTCCTGGTCCTTCGAAGCAGCAAGGCTCTCTGCTGAGGCATCAAACTTTCCTCCAAAGCTGGCAGGAGAAGGGTCTCCCTCAGCCACCTTGGCTCGGGAAGATTTCTGCTTGCCCTCCACACTCACTGCAGCAGAATAGCCCAGCCCCAGGAGACTCTTCCCATCTCTGCGACTGGCCAGGTTCGAGTCCTCCAGCAACCTCATTGCCTCCTTCATCTTCTTTGTCTTTGGAGACATCACACCCTCATGGTCCAGCTTGATCAGGATTTCGTTGTCATGCTTCCTCTGAGCCTTGACCATGGTGCCAAATTCTTGTGTCTCTTCCGTGGGCCGCCCTTTCTTGGCCTTGGCTTTGGACACCGAAGCTTCGCTGGAGCCAAAGGCCGCCAGCGTTCCTGGGAGATCGCTGTAGGGCTCCGTGCCAAGGATGCTGCCAAACACAGCAGGCTGGTAAGAGGCTTGTGGGGGGCTGTGCAGCTTCGTGGAGATCTTCATTTTGCTGGCTTTTGACCGCTTCTCCTCTGTGGGAGCAGGAGAGCCTCCAGTCGGCAGCGGCTGCGATTTTCGTGACCCTTTCATGCTTGACTTGCTCAAGCAGGCCGGCTTCTCTGGGACTGAGGAGGTAACAGGTGAAGACTCCACCTGATCCTTCTCTTCAGGCAAGGCAGTCTCTTCTGCAGAGGGGAAAGACATGATGTTATCCCTCCAGATGGGCTTTATTAGCTCAGACACAACCAGACACCAGTGCCGACTGGTCCCTGGCCAAGCATGGCTTGTTCCTGCTCAGGTACCCCCAAAGGAGCACAGGGGGTGTCCTCACTGCTCACTGAACAGCCTGGCCTGCTGCCAGTACTTGTGAGCAGTGATGGACAATACCCAGGGGTGCTGCTTCAACTTCAGGAGAACCAAACTACAAATCTCCTGCACCTCTGGCCCTATTGATGGCTGCAGAGATGCTCAGCTGAAAAAGGAACTCTGCTCCACATCCGTGACTGACAGAAGGAGGCTGTCACAACACAGGCCAGCTCCAGAGCCAGCCTCCTGTAAACTGTAGCAACAGCAGAGTGAGATGCATGGGTGCTTTGCACTCAAGCAATGCATCCATCCTCACCCAAATCCTGCTCCAAGCAACAGCCCTAACTTGGGGAGAACAGTGGGGAACTGTGCAAGGACTCCCTTAGCTCCAGGCCTGGCAGTGGGGCAACTTACCAGCTTTGGCCTTGACACTGGGCTTCCTCCCTCGCCCTTTGCCCTTTGACACAGGCTCCTCTGAGCCCAGTGCAGCTCCCTCTTTTCCTTCTCCAGTGTCTTTGCTGGATTTACGGCTACGGCGCTTGGTGCTGGGCACCAAAAGGGCAGGGGAAGGCTCAGCACCTGGAACAGGTCAAAGAGATGTTCAAATGTAGTCAAATAACACATAAAACAGAGATGTGATATAGTGAAAGTATCCCAGCCAAATCTGCAATAGAGACTGGGCCTTTTTCCATATGGGTGATATCCCAACCCCCAGCTCTGTGTCCTATAAGTGATGGTGCAACCTTTGTGACTGAAAGTCCGTGAACTTGTCCCAAAATTTGAGGAAAGGAGCCCGAAACTCGGTATATGTCAGAGTGGTAAGTGTCTTGCAAAAAACTGAACAGCAAGACTCACACTGGATCTTGTAGTCAGGTGGGAGAAGCCGAATGTGAGACAGAGGGATGCGTCCCGTGTCCCCGTCATCGAACTCTACGGTGATGAGATCACCATCTTCCTCCAGATCCAGGGTTCCTGTGGGATGGGGGAGCACAATATGGGGTTAGGAACAAACATCCGAGTACAAACCCTTTGTGAGGGAAGTAGAAAGTCAGGGGTGCTGCACCAGCTGCAAAGCATCCCGCTTCACCTTTCCTAGGCGGTGCAGGGAGGGCACAGAAGGCTCACTCTGCAATGGAAAGTCCCTGATAATACTAAACCAGCCCACTCAATGTGAAATTCCCCATCAGCAGCACTGCTCCAGAACATAACAGCCATTCCAGTTTGACTTTACACTTCTCTCCACTATATCCCTCTATTCTTGCAGAAATTCACTTATGTCCTTTCACTGAAATATCTTTTTTTTTGACCTGCATTTTGTAATGACTCTCAACCATCATAAACTGCTGCTTTTCACTTTCTCCAAGAGAAATAAGCTTTGTTCTCACCCTCTCTTCTTGCAGCAGCATTACTGGTTTATACATCAAAAATAATAATTTCCTTTTACACATGTGGTATGACCAAGAGCCCAAAAACAAGACCAGCCAAGGTAGAATTGTCCAGAGTCATTCACCCACTTTCTAATGGGACCAGACAGGAGAGTTTTGTGTCAGAGCAAAGTTGTGAGTGCCCAGGTGATTTAGAAACCTCCACAGCCTCAGAAATAATTGATGCCTGGAATAAATTCTAACTTTCTAAAATGTATTAAATGTCCTTGATATATTTAAGCTCCTAAATTGCTCTAACCTCTTCCTGAACCCGAAGGATGTTACTAAATCTGCATCATTCATGAGAAGGGCATGAGGTGGAGGAGAGAACAGGCCAGGCTCTGACCTCCAGGCTCACAGCAGAGCTCAGAGCTTCCCCAGACAAGCCTGGCATGCCTGAGGACACAAGGGCTGGGACATCCCAGGTTCAGAGCACAGAGCAGCCAGGGTGGCCTTACCTCGGACAACTGTCCCTGGGTAGAGGCAGCGGTACTGCTGGCTCCAGTAGGCTGCAATCCTCGTGCCCTCGGGCAGGAACCGCACTGAAGGGGGTTTCACATCGATGATCTGCTCAGGGCAAGAGGAAGGCAATTACTGACCACCCTGGCACCAGCACAGACCACCCCACCACACCTGAAATCCCCTCTAGAGAAGGCAAGGGACAGTTTCTCTGTTGGGGAATGGCCTCCTGTGTGCTCACAGGACCACCCCTGCTGGAACACAGGACTAGTGCCTGCTGCCAGTGGGGGAGCTTGGCCATGGGGCAGCGAGTGCAGCAAGGGGAGTTCTGCCCACACTGATCACAGGGGTAGGGCCAGGGCATCCCTGCAGCTGGAGGAGGAGAGAGCTTCCAGCTAGCCTTCCCCACCCCAGAACAGGGCATGGGCAGCGAGGACAGGCACATACCGCTTCCTGCAGGAGCTGCTCCAGGCAGTAGATGTGGGGACGGTTTCCCCTCTCGCCCTCCACCACCACCCGGTATCTGAAACACAAAGGCTCGGTCAGACACAGCACAGGGGAGACACCACCCCGACCAGGTAACGCCTCCCTCTGAGGATGTGAGAGCACTTAGTGAGAGATAATTGGATTTCCCTCAGTGCTGATAAACCAGAGTGGACTCTCCTTCCCTCCCTGCCAGACACTGTCAGTCTCTGGGCAGCCAGCTCTACACAACCCCCAAATTGATCCATCAGCAGCTATGTCCTCATTTTCTGGCAGATCCCAGGTGGATATGGCAGCCCCTCAACTCACATGTCTGGTGAATGCACTGTCTTGACATGGCCAGCATAGAGCAGCTTGTCATCCATGGGGATGAGGACACGCAGGCCATCCTTCAGCTCATCCTTGTCAATGATGCAGGAGCGGGGAGCTGTGAGGTGTTGGAACAAGATGGGGATTAGAGAGCACCACACATGGGAAAGGAACAGTGAGGAAACTTCATATTCCCAGCATCACTGTCCCTTCTCTTGGTAATAATAATATACCAGTAAATGAAAATACGGCAACTCAGAGACTGGGCTTCAACTAGGTGTCACAGTGAGCCATGCTGATCAGGCTTAGTTTTTACTGAATTGACTGAAAAGGTGGTATCTCCACCCCAAAGACTCATGGCTTTGGATGAGGAATGTGTGAAAGCAGCACAATTGTCTTCTGAGCAGCCCTGGGAAACCTGCCCAGCTCCTCTACCTGTAAAATCCTGCCCTTACCTGGTGTGGGTGGCCTCTCAACCAGCATGCTCAGTGGGATGTTCTCATCCTCTGAGAAGCTGCTGTCTTGGTTGGGTTCAAAATCCTCCTCTGCTGCCATGCTCTCCATGAGTTTGCTGACAGCTCCTCCTTTCCCTCGGTTCTGCAGGAGAGCAAGCAGCACATCAGCTGCATCACCACAGGAAACAGTTTGATCCCATCTCACCTTCCTCCAGCAAAAAATAACCTGAGGACATTAGGACAGACCTGTCTCCATCCTCAGGAATGTTCATTTCACAAACAGTTAAGTGGGAGTACCCAAACTTTTTGCTGCCTTTATCCCCAAGCATCACCAGCAGCTGACCAAAAGCTATTCCCCACATCCTCACTCTTGGAGGCTGGGAGAGCTGCTGTGGAGCTGCAGTTTTGCTCTGCATTCACCACACTGTTCCTGAGCCTCTGCCTTCACTGAACAGGCACCAGGCACTCTTCCTATTTCTTCTCCAGTCTCCATGATCTGTTCCTTGCTGTTACACAGAGACCATAAACACCACCAGAAATCATGTGACATGATTTCACACAGCAATGTGTGTTATGAGAGATGACAGGCTACAGCAGTGGAGCAGGAACCAGCTGTGACCCAGTGCTGAGCAAGGCTACTCCACCACCATCTCCTTGGTCCTTGCTGTCCATGCAAGCTCTCCCTCCACCCCGTGGCAGCCTCAGAGAAAATCCTGCCTGCTCACTGGTTTGGGGGATGAAGGCAAATGGACACCAGATGGTAGCAGCAGGTATTATCTGAGAGTTTTTCTCAGATTTTAGGCTTCTCAAACCAGCCCTTTGCCTGTAACAGACCCAGCAAAACCTGCACCTCTGTTTTCCCTCCCTCACACAGCAACAGTCCAGGATACAGAAGGGCTCTGCCAGCCACCCTCCAGTCCAGCCACACCAGAACCAGCCCCTCACCTCTTTTTTAACCTCCTTGGCTTTCACCTTAGCTTTGCTCTTCTTGGTGGAGCCCAGGGCACTTGCCAGGCTGACCCGAACATCAGAGGGGGAGCTGGGGATGCCAGGAGGAGACATGGATGAGGAGGAGGAGCAGCAGGGTGTTTCTTTACCCTTCTTCCGCTGCTAAAAATAAAAACAAAACACTTCCATCAGTAAAGAGAAGATTGGTATAGATCTGGGTCCAAGGAAAGGAAAAAGGTGGAGCAAGGCAGGCTATGCACAGGTAGGATTACATTCAGCCAGCAGTTAGTTCACTGCCCACATCACAACCTACACTACCCAGCTCTGCTTTCTGGCTTCACACATTTTGGGAAGAGCTTTTCATTACCCTGGAGAGCAACTCCTGCCCATCAAATTTCCTCCAAAGAGCTCCAAGAAGATCTCAGTTGGCCTCATGTCACAACTAACTTGTCTAACTCTCCCCATCATTGTTCTTCTGTAACGCTGCCATGGACTGAACTGGAGCCAGAGGGAGCCCAGTATTCAGCTTAGATGAAAAGCCACTAACCCAGAGATCACTGTCACCCCCAGCCAGGGACAGACCTCAGAAGTCACCATACAAAAGGTGAACAGCCTTAAAGGCCAGTCTGGGGGCCACAGGTCAGCAAGAGGACAAGCTCATGCAGAGAGTGGGAGAGAGATTTCACAGGATCTGTTTTAATGCAGATCATCGACTCTGGCCACCCGAACAGAATGGATTTGGGACATGGAGGGTGACAGAAGTAACCAGCCCCATTCAAACACAACAGGCTTTTACTCCTTGCCAGTCAGATTCAAGTCAGAGTCTCCAGGTGTACATGGGGCTGACAGGGGTGACAAGGGGCAGCCAAACAACTGCTGAGACAGGACTCAACTCTCCTCTGCCTTAGTGCAGTTAATTGCCCACCTCTCACCCTCAGCTCCCAAGCATCCCAACACCAATCTGGCCAGCACATTCCTCACCTTGCTTAGCTCCTTCCTCTCCTTCACCTTGCTGCTCTCCTTTTTGGGGCTCATGGGGGCCCCCTTGCCACAGCGCCCAGGTTTGGAGACAGGGGTGGAGCTGGCAGGCCCCGTGGATGTCAGCACGGCCGAGGACGTGGTGGCGTCGTGGAGGAAGATGCGCTCGCTGCGGCGCCGGTTCCACAGGTCATCGTCGCTGGCCTCCAGCCCAAACTCAAAGCTCAAGTCCTTGGGGGATTTAAATTTCTTCAGCTTGCGGCCTTTCTCAGACCCCAGCTTGGCCTTGTCAGCGCTCCCAGACCCCGAGTCAAGGCTGCTGGGGGCCTGGCTTGGCGGGATGCTGCTGGACTCCAGCGGCCCCTTCTTCCCACGCAGCAGCCCTGAAGGAGACTTCTTCCTGATCTTGATCTCGCTCTCTGAGTCCGTGTACTCGAACTCTGTCCCTAGGTGCAAAGGATTTAACCATCAGTCAAAGCCCCGGCTGAGCCAAGAGGGGACACATCCTGCTGGAAACTTCTGGGCTCCATGGGAGATGCTGTGCCTGTTCAGTAGAGCTCTTGCTTGTTCGTTTTTCCAATCCCCACATCCCTCAGACCTCCATTTCAGAGCCATAAAACACTGTGGAAATTCCCTGGAAGTAAGCCTGCCCTGCTCCAAACCAGAGCCCAACAATTCAGGCAGTGTGGTTCAGTGTGTTCCCTGCCTACATTTTCTCCCTTCTCCCACAAGCAAAACCCTGCAGGGAAGCTCTGAAAAGATACTTTAACGTGCCCCTCCTCAAAAAGGAGCTGCTCAGCTGAAGCCAAGCATAAACCCCACAAGCTGATCCCTCCTTCCCTCCTGGTTGGCAGCCCTCTCCAGTTTCACCTTTGTTTCAGGAGAACAATGTCTTTTAACAAATGGAATAAATCCATATTTCAAGCTTATTTTTTCCCATTGGCCAACAGACACCACAGATCTTTTTATTGGTTCAAGTATTTGCCTTAAAGTCAAGAGAGGTAAATGATCTTTTGTCTATGGCAAACGGAATTCCCCTCACATTGGCCTCTGCTCAGCACCATGAGCACAGGTGTACCCAGAGGCCTGAAATACTGTAGTAATGCCAAGATGTTCCCCACCTTCACTGTGTTCCCCTGAACCTGATAAAGGAAAGCAAGATCATGTTTCCAGGGGCAGAAGAGGAACTGAGGCAGCACCTACACACCCAGCAACACAGCAGGAGGTAGGCAAACAACATCCATGTGGGAAAATGAGAATGTGCATGGCACAAGCAAGGAAAGCATCTTCTCTTGGTCCTTCTCTCAAATACACTCACTTTCCTGAGTAAATTCAGTCTGCAGGAAACTGCTCCCATCTTCTACCCAACCCTCTTCCCCTGAGACAGCTCCAGCGTGCTCCAGCGTGAAGAGAAAAAGATCCAGTATGTCAAAAACAAAGCTGGCAAGGCTCAAAATGAATAACCCACTGGAAATTAAACCACTCCTTCTCCTCTCTCAGTACTGCATCAGGTAATTTCTAGATGCTTCCAGTTTCAAGGAGGGCAGGTTATAAGACAATAAATTCTTAGCAGAGGCTGTCGGAACAAGTTGGCAAAAGCCTAATACAGCATGGAAACAGTGCTAAAACAAGCCAGGCTCCTGAGGAGGACATCATTTTCCATTCTGAAGCATGCTATAAATTCCATTATCACTTAATAAATATTAATAGAGAATTTATAAATGGAACCCATATAGATCTGTCTGACCAGGAACAATGTCACCAATGGGCACTTGTGCATCAGGGCATGGAAAGGGGAAGAAATTTAACTCCCAACACATTGGACTGAGACAGAGGCAGGGCAGAAACCAAGATTCTGGCACTGCAAACAAATGAGCAGAGGAAGGAACACTTGTTTCAAGTTTTGCTGGCTGGTTTCTATAAGGAAGCTGATGGGATGGGCTGATGGAAAGAGTTTTTCTTTTGCCTGGGTGTCTCTGTTTCTCTTGAGTATTCAAAATCAGCTGCATTTAGCACATGCTTCCTTCCCTAAAATTTAACAGCACTTCACTGCCTTCTCCACTCTGTCCAAGGGGATGCAGCATCCCACTGCTTGCCTTCGCAGCATGTCTTGTTGAGAATTTGCCAAGTAGGAAAAGAGGAAACTTTGACAAAGTTACAGCTGTCCCTAGGGAAGCCACAGCTGCAGCTGCTAACCTGCCATGTCCATGACTGGTTTTTGTTTCCTATTAGGCCACTTTCTCCATCTTCAGCATCAGAACCAAGCAGCCAAAGCAAAGGAAGGGCAGCTCAGCGTCTGGGCACGCAACCTGCTCTCCTGCAGCACACCTGGGACCTCCCAAACCTTCCACCTTGCACCTACAGCACCACCCCACAGCACAGAACTCACCCATCAGGCTCTGCCGCTCCTCCTTCTTCTTTGCCTTCTGCTTGGCCTCCAGCTGGATGATGGAAAGTGGAGGGGGAACAATGGGGCTGGGCATCGCGCTGGCAGCAAACCTGGCCAGAAGGCCCAGGCCACTCTCATCCAGGGCAGGTGACGACAGCCTGTCTGTGCCATCCGTGCCATAGTCCTCTGCTTCCTCCTCTTCCTCCTCGTCGTCATCCTCCTCCTCCTCCGAGCTGGAATCTGGCACGCAGAAAACAGGGAGCTTGTTACAAATCCCACGGAGTTGTGCAGCGGCCACATTCCCAACCCGAACCGCAACTCTCCTGCTGCTCTGTGCCCACCTAAGTGGCACTGAGCCACAAGATGCTGGCCATGGCCACACACGTGTCCTTGCAGCCACAGAGCCGGTGTCACCCTGCCTGCCACCACCCTGGAAGGTCACAGCAATACAGGGTATGGCAAAGACCCACTCAGGGCAAGGGAGGGAAGAGCAGGGTGTTGGCAGATTTGAAAAGGATGCCAGGCACCCCTTCCCTACAGCTTTCAGGAGGAATTAAAAGCTTAATTCCTTTGAAAATCCCAACCTGGGAGCTGTGGGATTCCCCTCCCACCCACCAACACTTCCTCCACAATGATATCCATTAGTGTAATCAGAACCAGAGATCAGCATGGATGGGGAATACCAGAGAGCAGCCTGTGCCATGGCGGGAGGCAAGGGGGACACAGGGAGGAGAAGGGGCAGGAAGCAAAAATGCAAAGAGGGGGCGAGAAATAATAATTTGAAAGCAATGGATTTGGAATGCATAAGGGAGGAAAGTGTAGGTAGTGTTGGAGACAAGGAGCAGTGTTTGAACACTTTGCCTCAGAACTCTCTCCATGCCTTTCATTTCCCTGTCTACAGCTCAGGATAAGGAAGCCCGGCTCAGTGAAGGCAGGAAGAGCTGCCCACAGCCAAAATCTAATTCTGGTGAAGAAATCAGCCTCACTGCCTGCCTCAGCTGACACCTGCAGAGCAGTGGGCTGAGGGTTTCCTCTAGGGTGTGTACACAGCAGGTATTTTGGGGGTAGATGCTCCAAGAGTGGCACCTCTCCCTCCCTACAGCGCTTCCCAAGAGCCTGTCAGCAGCTCAGAGGCAATTAATTTTAACAGCATCTCATCCCGTGAGTGCTAGCGAGCAAGCCACTTCACAAATGCACATATACCACACACACACACTTATACACACACATATGTGAGTACATGGATCTATAAAAATATATATATATTTAACTGCAAAAAATGGGTCTGGAAAAGATATTTCATTTCTCTTGAAATTGAGGGCTTAAGTAGGATCATTGAGGCTGCTGGAAAATTTCCACCACTAGCAGGAGCCCTGTTCTGAGCCCACTCCCCAGCTCCTACCAGCCACTATCCTTGTGTCTGAAATCCAGCCAAATGAGAAACCAGATCCCTTCAAAATGAGCTGGAATGAACATGAAAATCCTTTTCTTTTCACATATGCCCTCTGGGATAGATAAGAACGTCCTCAACACTTGGTTGCTCAGAAAAAAAAAATACAATAACACCAGTGTTATTTTTCCATGATATTAGAAAGAACAGGAATATCAGAAAACAATGTTCTCATCCTTGTATTTTATCAGCTGAGGTAACTGGCAGCTTTTTTTGCCTTTTATTTTTTTTTTTAACATGGATGGTTTATCTCTGTCGCATACATCTGATAGTCACAGAATACTAATTTTTAACTGCATAAAAATTCCTTCCCCATTTTAATTGCTCAGACTGGTTCCTTGTGATATAAAAATGCTACTAAACTGATAGTCCTGCAATCAATACCAAGAAATCCACAGCCCTGTTCACTCCTTACATAAAAACCACATGCAAAAAAAAGAAAATCCACAGCAAATTTGGATCAGATTCCTTCCCCTACCAGAAAACAGGGCACAACTGCTGTTTTTAGATCACATTTTGCCAAAAAGAAAACAAATCCAGATGAACTTTACTCTGAGATGTGAAAAGCACCATGCCTGAGTTCAGTGACACCCTGTGAGGTAGCGAGACTTTCTCCATCCATCCCATCTAGCTCGGAATTTCCAGCAATTTTCAGCAAAAACAGGGGAAAAAATGAAAAAAATCAACCTGTACAGCCCCTAATGCCAGACCTGAGAGCTGGCTGAGCAGAGAGTGGGTCAGTGAGCAGCTGGGGAGGAAAATAGGGGGGGAAAAAAAGGGGAAAGTTTGCAGGAAAATCCCTCCATGACCAGTCCAGCCCCACTGGCTCAGCCACATGGACTGCCCAGCAGCACCATTCCTTCAGCACTTACACACTGCACGTGCAAGGGCAAAAGGGTGCCCAGCAGCTCCAGCATTTCAGAGGCACTCAGGTAAAACAGATTTAAAAGCCAGGATGGCAGTCGCTGTTCCTCAGGCTACAGAAAATACACAGTACAGTGAGGTGCCTGGTGGTTGTTCCAAGCTCCTGCTCATACACATTGTCACACTATGGAAAGACAACTGAAGACAGTCCCTTGTCAGCATTTTTACCACAACACTTGTATTTTTATCTGCAGGAGATACAATTTCCAGCCTGAAAATAACCCCATTTTAACACATTCACAGCACAGATCTATCCTCCTCCACCTCTCATGGCGAGGATAGATCTTGCTAACCCCACTGCACATGCACAACACAATCCCTGCTCCTCTTCTTTCTGATTTTCTGAGGGACAAAAAGTAACAAATGAAGCAAAAAGAAGACATTTGGGGCTCTGCTCCAAGCCCACGTGCTTCTAAAGTAAGTTCTCAAACTTCTGGCCATGGTGGCAAGTAAGCTGCTGGTGCTCTCTGTCCATCTGTATGGTTCCTTGGAGAGACTGGTGCCTGTTTTTAATGGGAAGCAGGAGTTTTACTGCTACTGTACCCAAACTATGTGTGGGTTTAAAATAAACTAACTATGCAAAGACACCTTTACACAATTGAAGCCTCAATATTTTTTTCCCTGAAAATGTAATTTTTAGCTATGGGGAAAAAGGCACCTAAAAAAAAATCTTTTTTTCCTGTAATGGTAATTTTGTTAACGCTGAGAGAGGGTAAGAGAAAAAACTGCTCAAAGTTAAAAATATCTTTTCTAATTGACATTTTTAAGAGCATGTATATGTGTGTATATACCCACACACGCAACCACACGTGTACATACAACTCCACAGCCAAAACAAACAATACATCCATATTTAAATGCTACTGATGCCAGATAAACTGGAGTCAAAGATTGTTTTAATTTTTACCTGCACTGAATTAAAACCCAAACCCTGTTAAGAATACTAAGTTTTCTCATTGCTTTTAACAGCTAAGCTGCCATGGTATTTTACTGTAGGAGAGCAGTAAATGAAGATTTGTTAATGATGAACAGAAATTGGTTAAGCAATTTGGTTTTTAGAGACTGATGTATGTAACAAGACAGGTTGAGGAGGGTGTGAAGAGGAAAGGCTGGGGAAGGGAGGGAGTAAAAACACACACTTAAAACAGTCATTTCACATTGTAAAAATAAACAGCATGATTTTCTCGTAACACCAAGCAGGTCTACAGCATACAAAGCAGGCTAAGTACAGGCAGACTTTAGACAGCTACTGGGTCATTAACATCTGATTTCTGCAATCTGTCCAGATTCTGGAGGTTACTTGTTTTTGAGCGTCCAATTTAAGACTGTACTTTTTTTTTGTTTGTTTGTTTTTCCAAATAAGCCAATTCTCATAATTGGAAGATTTTTCCCCTCCATGTGCTGTGCTGTTGATTCCAGAAGTGCTTATGAAAAATTAAAAATATTACAACTATCACATGGGAATGTAGGGAATTGGTTACCCCTCATTGCGCTTTTTTTTTTTTTTTTTTTTTNTTTTTTTTTTTTTTTTTTTTTTTTTTTTTTTTTTTAATTGGGGTAGAATCATCCTCCAAGTCAGGAAAAAGAGAACAGACAAGAAGGCACTAAATTTTAAGGCAAACAGAGTATGGAACAGGAGGACTTATGGGTCTTTGTTTTCAAAAAGCTCAAAGAATTACCTATCCTGGTGGGCTTTAGCCCACAACAGCAGTTTCCCCTCCAAGGTTGCTGGATCCACAAGCCTCTTATCAGAATGGCAATGTGATGTTTGGTCTGCAAGAAAGCAGCATGTCCCCCCCTCACCTAGGTCAAACCAGAAGACAGAAAACAGGTCTTCCAAAAGCTAATGCCACCTCTGACACAGATACTGCAGGGCCAGGGCCAGGCAACATCCCTGATGTGGGGACATTTCTGCACCGTGGCCCAGAAACCTTTAGGGTTTCCATCTCGGACTCATCTGCAAATCCTTGCCCTGGCTGGGCTAAAGGGTTCTCCAAAAGTAGTTCTGCAAACAGCAAAGCATTTCTGGAGTCCTCAAACACACACACATGTGCAAACCTTCCATGTGAGACTCTTCACGGACAGAGGGAAGTCGAAAGGGGACAGCAATCATTTTCAAAATTAAAATAACCAAGAGAATGCAAAGAGCTACGTGTCATTATTCATGGAGGCAACATCGAAACGTCTGAGGCTGACAGATGACATAAAGAAAAGTTATTTTGCCTACCTACATAACAATGGTCAAGGTTCAGGTTCATGGCTAGTGACCCTCGCTGAGAAGTGTCTGCCCTACAACCAGCCAACCACTTTGCTTCTTTAGTGCAGCGTGAGAGCAAATGCAAGAGACCGACACAGACATTCAAAGCATCATGGATAGGGGCAGGGGTGAAAGGGTTGGTCAAGCAGCTGCAAGGAGAAAGCGAGCACTTCTAGAAAAGCTGAGGTTATTAATCGGTTTAGTATTCAGGGAAAGCCATTAAAAACCCTATTACCCAAATATCCCTTCAAGAAATACTTCTAACCAAAAAAAAAGCCACAACAAAAAAAAAAAAATTAGAATTCATTTGCAGAAAAAAAACCCCAAACTGTAACCAATAATCCCTTCCCACCTCCCTCTCCATACCCACTTCCCACCCCAGGGGGTTTTGCATCTTTGGTTTCCCCACCATTAAATGACACCCCAGTGGGATTTACAATGCATTTCCCCATTTGTTCCAGATTCCCCAACCTCCTCCCATGCCCTCTCTTCCCTCCCCAGATTTTATCCCATAAAACAGGGATTTTTAGTTTACTTTTTCTAATAAAGCAGACAGGTTACTTGAAAAATAGACAAAGGGACAAGTTACCTCTCTGCTTACCTGGAGCAAAACCAAAAAGCAAACCCAAAACCCCCCTCAAGAACTTGGCACCTAAAAGGGATTGATATCCTCAAAATTTCCAACAGCAGCAAAACAAACAAAGAAAAGATGCACGAAGGAACAAGGAAGGGAAGAATGGAAGTTAACGCAGACTCTTCATGGAAATGTGGCAATCTCAGCCTTACATAAAATCCACTATCCCCACAACTTTCTGGGTTCTCTAAAGAACAATTTTTCTTTTTTGTTTGACATATATATTTCTCTTTTGGATTTTCTGTGAAATGCATTGGTGGGTCCAGCCCAGAGCCATATCAAACCAAATCAACATTCTGTATCTTTTCTGCTGTGTTTGATTTTTTTTTCTTTTTTTTTTTTTTTTCAGCTTTAATTATCTTTCTTTGGAGGTTGGGTTTGGAGGGAAGAGAAACCAAACAGGTGCAAGGAGGAAATTAACATCAAAAAACTCAGGAAAAAAAAAAACAAAAAACCAAAAACAAACCAAAACAAAAGGCAAACTATCCAGCCCTGTTTTTTCAATTAACAGCCCTGAGCAGTGTAAAACACTAAAAGGCTTTCGCTGGGCTACATCCAGCTCTGCCATGTAACTTAGATAACAACTGGGGATGCTCTTGCTTTGCATTCAGCCCAGCCGAGCTACTTTCTTTTGGGAGCTGAGGGCTCATTAAAATGACCTTTCCCCATGATTATTATTTAATGAGTGCGCTCTAAAACAGAAACCCCTTGTGTCTCTGGAGAAAAAGTCTCAAGTAATCTCTTTTCCCACTGAAGTACTAATGACAGGCTGACAAAAAAAAAGCTGCAAGAAAAAAATTGGGGCGAGGGTGAGGGAGGGAAACTGCAGAGTCAAATTTAATGCAGTAATTGCCACATCCTTGAGCACCCTGGGTTATGTCTGGGCATCTGAAAAAAAAAAACCTACCACCCAAAAAGAGACACAAAATCGCAACATTTATGTTTTAAAAAATTAAAAAGAAAAATTTCTGGCTGTTAAATATACCCTGCAGCCTCCTGTAGCAGTAACAAGGAGTCAGTGCTTCCATGTTTTATGTGCCTGCCTGGAGAGAATCTATCAGGAAACAAACTGAGAAAGATAAAACCAAAAATGGGTGAACAAAAAAAAAAATCAACTTAAAGGGGTAGGGGGGAAAGGGGGAAGCCTAGGCTTTATCTGGACAAAGGCAGGGATATTTGAATAATAGAGAGTACCCCAGACTAGGTTAATTCCAGTTCTACTGATGGGGAGTGGGAGCAGGAGGGGGATGCAGAGCAGGATGGAGTGAAGCGGCAACCTAATCGCCTGATAAGAGACACAGCAAGAGAGACAAGGTACACAGGTTTAGTTAAAAATGAACTCGGTATGTTTAATAAAGCTTGGTAAACCAAATTGCAGTACAAACATCAAGTCACACGGCCACACAACAGTACCCCGGTAATGGAAAAAAAAAAAAAAGAAAAAAAAGGGGACGAAAAAAAAAAAGAAGTGAGGGAATAAAAGAAAAAAGAAAAAAGGAAGAAAAAAGAAAGTGAGGGTCAGAAACAAGAGGGGAAATATAAAAAAGGAGAGGAAAATAATAAAGGAGGGAAAAAAGGGGAAAAAGGAAGAAAAAAAGGAAGGCAATTAAAAAAGCTCCTTTCAAACTTTGACAAGGCTCATGCCAAAATAAAATAATAATAATTAAAATAATAATAATAGTAATAATAATAATAATATAATGGTGGTGGTGGCAGCAAGGAAGGAAGTGAGGCTAA
>VXBQ01005808.1:68785-103585 GCA_013400175.1 Phainopepla nitens
GGGGCCGCCGGCCGCCCGGCCGCCCTTCCTGGCCGTCGAGCTGTACAGGCCAGGCGGCCGCGGCTTGGCAGCGGACAGGGGCTGCGCTGGCCACTCGTCCCTCAGGGATCCCTCCTCCTCCTCCTCCGAGTCCGTATCTGTGGTCAAAGCGGGTGGGAAGAGCGTTACATCACTGAATGGGGGTTTGGGGATTTTTAGGGGCTTCGGTGCCACCAATGTCCACCCCCTGCCCAGGTTCTCCATCATAAGCTTTGTGCTCAACACAGAAATTCACAGTTCCTTCTTTCCATCACAAATGGACATTCTCCAGCTCCTCACCCTCCCTTAAGATCCAAGGAGTGTTTTTAGCTTGGCAGCAGAAAAATGAAGCAAACATTTCCACTATGAAAATGTCCACTGAAGGCACAGCACTGTCAACAACTGGACCATCAACCTGAATTTGTCTTGGCTATGGTGATATTCAACACTCTTGACCTCAATCTCCTTTTCTACACGAACCAGCTCCCATAGAAGGTTTTCAACACGTGTGGTTGGAGCAAGCCCAGCTGCCAAAAAGGCAGGATGTCAACTCAAAACACACTGCCCCAGATGCTCCACGGCATATGCCACAAAGGGGAAGGGACCAAGCTGCTCCTTGGTCTGTGAACCATGGCTTTACAAAGCTGCTAAGCCTTGCGGGCAGTGAGAAGTTATCCAGCCATCCCCTCTGGCATCTGGTGAGAGGGACAAAAAGATTATGGTACTTCTGGATGCAAAAGAAGTGGGTGAAAATTGTCACCTCCTCATTTGTGGACATGCCCTCGGCTCCACAACATTACAGACGTTGTGGCATCACTCCTCATGTCCACTGCACTGGGTTGTGGAGAGGCAGACACAAAGAACAGCAAGTTTAGGAGGCTCAAAGCCCAAACATGCAAATTATTTTGGACACCTGACTTTTCTTAAAATTTGTGGGACTAAGATGCTTAGATCGCCCTTTGGATCTAGGCCCAAAGTTTTCAGGACTCCAGGTAGAAAATCCTGAGGGGGTCAGGAGGCAGAAGGACTTTGTGCCAGTCCCACTTCTCTTTCTCCACATGAGCAGCCCACCAAACATGGGAGGTGCTGCCATATGCTCGACCTGCCTCCCCTAATTCACCATGCCTGAGTAACCAAATGACAGGCTGAGGCCCTTCCTTTGAACCTGTACACAGCTGAAAAACCAAAGCTGAGCTGTTTCCTCAGCCACAACAATCCTGAGCTGAGATCTGGGTGACAAAGGGGAACATTCCTACACCAGGAGCTCACCGGACAGAGGTCAGAGAGAAGCTCTCTTACGTCTGGGACAGAGTTTTTGTTCATGACACCACAGTGCCAAGTGTGGAGGCACTGTAAAAGCTCCCTCTGCAACGAGCCAAGGCTTTAGCTCCAGCAACAGCCCTCCTTCCCCTTCCCATTAGCTCCAGAGCCCACAGTTTACGAGACACGTGTTTGTCCTTGGGAGTAAAGCACACTAAAGAACAGAACTGCTGGGCAGTGTGTACAGCACAATAAGCCAAAGGTTGTGTTCAAGTCCAGTGGACACAATGACTCCTATTTTGCCATATAAATGGCTAATTTCATGCCAAACATTTGTTCCATTGGAGAGTCACTAGCTCATCTTCCCCATTAGTGAAATTTCTAAACTAGTGTTGCACCGAGAGATGTATTTGTTATGCACACAAACACCCCATAAAGGTTTTAACATGGCTTTAAATAGCTGCAAGCAAAGGGAAAGATGCGTGTGCAAGTGAGCTGAGACCATTACACAACGGTCTCAGACCATAAACTCTGCCCCAATGTCTGCCTGAACTGTTAAAGACTCTCCTATGTTTGGTTCTACTGTTTTCCCAACACTGTCAGCAATTCAGATTTTTCCTTCTGTAACGGGGGTCAGCTGCTGGAACCTTCACCTCAGGCATATTCTGGGTTCAGAAGTTACAATCACCCCACTGATGTGGAGTGGGGACAAACCCTGATGAGACAGATGGGAAGGTTCAGCACAGCCAGCCAGGAAGTCATGACACTGAAGGGCAGGAGGATGCTCAGGAACATCAGTGACACTGGCAGGCTTTTTCTTTCCAACAGATTCCTTGGCATAATCCTAAAGCCAAGCCCACTGAACTCAACAAGGACTTCAAAAGTCAGCTACCTCCTAGAGAAGAGGCTCCACCTGTTCATCTTACAGGTAGAAGGAGGGTGTCTACTCCCACCAAAAGCAAGAACATAAATCAACTTCTCTAAGTGTTTTTCCCCAGTGATGAATACAACACAGGTCAGGAACAGACACAGTGATTGTGGTTTCCCCTTGGACAGCAAGATGGGCAGACAGCCCATGCTGACCCCAAAGATGCAGCAGCAGTCACTAGGAGGAGAGAGTCACTTTTCATTCACGAGCAAAAACAGACCCATCTGCAAGACCCCTTTCAACAGGCTAGAAACTCCCACCACAACCCCTCCTACAGATAGAAGGGATAAAAAAGAGGTTACTTACTATAGGAGTAGCTGCTAACTTCAGATATTGCTGGTGAATGGGAAACCTTGAGCTGATTTTTGACTTTTAACCCCACCTCCATCTTCTTCATTTTGGCAGTCACTTTGTTTTTACCTTCCTTGGTGGTTTTCAGTGACAGGCCCAGATTCTTGGCCAGGCTTTTCTCCTCCTTGCTTGGCAGAGCCTCATGGGCTGGGAGGTACCTGCTGCCACCTCCACTGGATTTGAGCTTTCCCCCAGAGTTGTCAGCAAACTTGAAGGGGGATTTGAGCTTGTCTTGTTTGGTGAGAGACAGGGCCTTGTCAAGCTTGCTGGCCAGCTGCTCCTGATCCGATGGCACCTTCTTCTTTTTGAGCTTTAACTGCCGAGGTGAAAGCAAGAGATGAGGTGAACATTGAGCAGATATCATGGCAGACCTGAGGGATTTTACCAGCCCTCCAAATTGTCTAATGCATGTAGTTAATAAAGCCTCAAGGTGATAGTCTTAGCCCCAGTTGTCATAACCAACCATGGTTGTAGGGAGGAAGAAGAGGAAGATGTCAGCAAACAGTAGTTTTACTCTTACTGAGCATTACAAAATTGCAAGATTAATTTAGAAAATCTGAATGCTCTTCCAAAAGAAATATGTTTGTAGAACAACATACTTTGGAGTTCTTTTTGCTCTACACTATCTGGTTTTCAGGGTATGTTTGGGTTGGTTTTACAAGCTTTTCTCTAAATCACAAGGATTAAAAATCTTCTTTACCCAAGAACCAGCCAAATAAATATGGATTTTCACATAATCAACCAGCTCCAGAGGCTAGGATGCCAAAAAAACCCAAATACCTCTCAGCATGAGCATCAGCACCACTGCACTACAGCCAGAGCTTTTACATCCTTTCCAGTATTTTCTTGCTTCTTGAAAAAAGCAAATATATTTTACATGTGCTACAGCTAGATAACAGCAGCGCTAACTCAGTACTTTGCCTGCATGCATTTTGGATTTCATCAGCAGCTTAAAGCTCCAGTAAATATCTCACTGCCTCAACAGGAGCAGAAGAAAACCCTGCATTTGAAATAGTAAGGTTATGCTCCTATTCCTCCCTTGCTTCAGGAAATCCATTCCCCTGTGCTCCCTCAATAGGCAAAGGGCTAAGACAAGCCCTGCTCTGGATCCAGAGCCAGTGCAGCACTGAATGCTCTGGCTGGTTCCAAGGCACTTCACTGTGCTGCCTTCCAAAGAGGTTCAACCTCTGTAAGCCAACATTAGCCCCTCCACTGCACACAATCCTCTCTTGAGGAGCATCTAAACCCATGTGAACTGAAAGCAGACACTGAGAGACCAGGAGTCCAAGCCACCACCAGCAAAGCAGGAAAGAGATGGGCTTTTGGCCCACGGCTCCATGCTCCCCACGAGGGCACTGACCTCATTTGAGAAGCTGGGAGCTGCATCGTGCTCTTCCCAGCTTGGGTTCTTCCCCTTCATCTTGCCACTGCTGCTCTCCACATCCTCGTCCTCCTCCGGGAGGGCCCCTTTGTGCCTCTTCTTCATGCCCTCACCAGTCTCAGAGTCTTCAGAGAGCAACAAGGACTTGCTCAGTCTGCAAGCCAAGCACAGGATGCGTCAAGCTGGGGGGGCTTTCCTCCCTGTGATCCCCACCAAGCTCAAAAGTGAGGTTAAATGCCTCCTAAGACAGTGGGGATCCTCGGTGGGAGCCAAGTCTACTGTGAAGTGACAGCAGTTTGGACAAGGTTTTCCACCAAACTGGAGAGCCAAGGAGCCCTTTGTGCACACTCCTGGCCACCAGGACAGATGAGGGTGCCTGAAATCAGAGACCTGCAGGGTGGTCTCTAAAAGAAGTGCTTGGTGTCTTGGTAACAGCCACCAAAAAGTGTCTGATTTGGTAAAGAGCAGCAACAGGAAGGACTGACAGCTGAGGTGGCCCTTAAGGTCTTTTCCCACTTCTATTTCCACGGACTCTGTAGGTGCAGAGACTCCTGAGGCCCAGGGAGGTGCCACTCTGCCCCAACACTTGCTTTGGTTGCTTTGGTATGAACAGGAGGTGGCAAAGAAGCACCACGTGGGGTGACAGGGAGGGACAAAGGCACTGCAAGGACTGGCTCACTCCAGACTCCAAGTCAGGCCCCTTGTGAAAGGCATTTGTGATCTATGTAATTGGACTTGCTTTGGGATTTGGGGGGAAAGGAGAGGGTAAATAAATAAGAAAATAAAATAAAAAATGAAGTAGGTGAGACTACAAGCACATCTTTCCTGGCTCCCCAGCCATCTCCAGTAACTATCTGATGATGATCAGTCAGCACCTCAAGATTCCTATCAAGCTTCCACTTCAAGCTCTCATATGCTGCCTCCTTCACACTAAGCCTGCTGGTCAGACCACCAACACTGCAAAGCAACTGACACGGGGCAGCCTCCTCAGCTTCCAGGCATTTCCCCTCCCTCTGTCCTCTCTGCTGACCTGCACAGACAGCTAAACCAACACCTCAGGCCCTGGTCGCTGGCTGAGGGGGCACCTCCACCTCCCAGAGCAGCCTGCTCCAGCATTCCTGTGATCCAGGGACATGCACACACAACACTGTCACACAGCCACTCATGCACAACTCCAGCTGCCTCTGGGTGCCTCCAGCCTGTCCAGCCGCCAAAAACAAGAGCAAAACACAGAGCCACCAAGAGGACAGATTTTCAGAAGTAGTGGTCAGTGGGAGCTGGGCACCTGAGTCTAATTTGCAGTCTTGAAAATGACATTTGCAAAATATGGAGCACACAGAGAGGCAGCTTGGAAGTGCCTTCCCACTGGAGAGGCCATCTATGGTAGGGTAGGTGACCAACAGTGGTGAGATCCAAACAAGAGCAGCTGGACTTGCAAAAGAAAAAAAAGCAGAGTAGAGAATAATCCAGATGCTTGAAAGAGAGATGTCAGGCAAAACCAACTCCCACTGATTCAGAGAACAGAGAGTAAGACAGAAGAAACACAGCAGAAAGGTCCTGCAAAGTAGATAACCTGGAACAGCCCTGTCCTTCCCGGCTGTGACACCAACATCCCCACACCTGGCTCTACAGCACCTGATTGTGCATCTGAAAGCACACAAGGACACACTCCCCAACTCCAAAACCTCACCTACAGCTCCCTGCCAGCCATATCACCTCACAGCTGCTCAACTGCACCTGTCCTACCTGCCCCCAACACCAGCCACGTGCCCTGCCTGCGGGGAGGGAGGACACTGGCACTGCATTCCCACCGTAAGGACAGTGGCCAGCCTGCCAGCACAGCGAGCCCCCGCTGCAGATGCTCTCCCCAAGTCAGACCCTGCTGTGTTCCCGTCTTCCCCAAATTCCAGCCTTACTTTCCACTCTTGCTGTCACTCTTCCCTCTCTCCTTAATGGGTGACAGAGCGCTTGATCCAAGTTTCCTCTTCCTGGGCCTTCCAGGGCCTCTTCTCGCCAAGCTTCTACTTTTCTCGTCATGCTTTTCCCTTTAAAAAAACCACACGCTTCACTGTTAACCAAGGCAACAAAAAAAAAAAAGAAAAAAGAAAAAAAAAAGAAAAAAAAAAAAGGCAAATTTTGCAACCAAAAAGCAAAACAAACAGGGAAAAAAAATGAAGAAAATAAATCCAAAAAGAAGAAAAAGGAAAAATAATTAAAAGAAAGCAAGCAAGAACGGGAGCCAACCCAGAACCTTCGCCTGCCACCAAACTGCTAAACTGAGCTGCTGAAGCCAAGGTTGTCTCTAACACAGTCTCCCAGCTGCAGTCACCAGTTACCAGGTTGTCGTGTCACATAGCCTAGGAGTGTGCTGTGCAAAGCTCTGGCGGGATGTACCAGGAGGAGAGGAGAGGAGAGGAGAGGAGAAGAGAGGAGGCAGGGAGGGATGGAGGGCAGTTTTCTCTCCTGGGTTGAGAGGCAGTGAAAGTGCCCAGCTGGAAAACACCAAGACTTGGGTGAGCAGCCTGTGACTTACTCGGAGTCCCTGCGGCGCTGCAGCTTCACCAGCTCCCGCTGCTTCTCCTTGTAGCGCCGCTGCAGCTCGGCCAGCCGCATCCTGTAGTCCAGCTCCATCGCATCCATGTTCTCAATGGCAGATTTGATGGAGTACATCTGCGGTGGGGAGGCAAGACAGGGTCAGCACACATCCAAGGGGCACACACTGGGTGCCCTGGCCATAGCCAAGGTGTGCAGGCTGGCAGAAAACCCTTCGGGCTGAGAGGGGAGCAGAGAGCCCTCGTCCACCAGCACAGACCCAGAGTGCTACCCAAGAAAACCAGTAAAGATGTTCTGCGGCTTATGCACAGGATAGTATCAGCTCTGAGGGACTGCAACCCTGGAAGAGAATCTGCAGGATAAAATGCTCTTTTACCTTGTTTAAAAAGACAGATCACAACATATTCTATCCTGGAATACTTACTTGCTCTGTACAAAATAATTTATCAGCCTCTTCCACAGGGAAGAGTCAGCAAATTAAAAATAAACAAGGAAAAACCCTCCTGCCACTATTTTTATTTATCCTCTGGCCAGAACAGTAATGTACAGGTTCCTCTGGTTTCACATTAAAACACCACTTTCCAGGGCTGACGAGGGTCCTGCTGAACCCTGACTAACAAACAAGGCAAGAACCTAAACTGAAGCTCACTGACTCCTGTGCATCCAGGAACGTGACATGAGAGAACAACCAGCTCGTTCTGCTGAATGCAGAGGGGCAGCACAGGCCAGCATGAGCCCCCAAACCTGAGCTGGGACAGTGAGTTGTGTGAGTGGATGCACTGGGGCTTTCCAGGCTCAGCCACACTAAGAGCTACTTACTGGTTCATCTTTCTTCTGCATCCAGCTGTACTTTTTGTTGGGATTCAGCTCTCGAGGCAGCCGGATGGTTTTCAGACTTTCCATAAAGGGGGTGGAAAGTACTTCCATGAGCATGTGGGTGCTGGCAGCCAGCAAACTCTCCAGCGTTGGCCGGACAGGGAAACTCTCTGGACCTGCTGGAAGGACAGAAAAAAAAGCTATAGAAGATCACATTCCAAGACTGCTTCTCCAACAGGCACAAGGAGGGGCTGATGGCCCTTTCTCGACTATGGCTGCTCAAGGAGCCCCCCAGTCACCCTTGGCCCCCACTTGAGATCTCCTGTTGTACTCAGCCATGGTGTAACTGGCAGTTCCCATCACTTCTCACCTCAGGAAGTTACTGGAAGGTGGGATTCTTTTCAGAACCTGCCAAGCTCTTGGAAAGCATCATCTAGAGCTACTGGGGCCTCTGGTGCCAAACCCCAACAGACTGTGGACTCAGTGCCTGCCAGAAGGGTGTTACCCTGGCAGCTCTCAGCATCTGGGGCTCCATTTCCGCTATGCATACCACAAACTGTCTAGACATGGTGAGGGCCTTTGGAAGGGAGAGCAGTACAAAAGCCACACGTAGCTCAGCCTGCTGCAGCAAAAACCCTGCTCCAACCCCATCTGAAGTACCAGCCACTCCTGCAACTCAGAGCAATGCTCTCCTTGCTGCTTGGCTGAGGCTCCAAGAGATCCCACCTGTGACTCTGCTCCTCTGCCCACATGGAGAGCACGGGGACCATAAGCTGGGAGATCCAGTATGGTCCAAAGTAGACCAGACTCTCCAGTCACAACTTACTTTGCATTTCTTGCTTCCGTTTCTCCAGCTCCATCTCTGCAATTTCACTCAGCAAAGTGATCCCTTGCAGGAAGGAGTGCTCCAGGGTCTGGTCAGTTAACACCTCCACCTTCATCTGGGGTGGAGTGACAGTGGTGGTAGTCAACAAGGAACAAGCCTGAGGCATTTCTGTAGCAGCCACCAAAGCATTCATCCCAGCCAGTGGGTCACCAGGCTTGATGTCCAGATCTGGGATTTGGCAAGTGATTGCCTCTTCTGTGTAGGAAGGGATCTCTGGCCCCTGCTCCCCCTCCTCAGGAGGGAGGTTGGGAAACTCCCTGGCCCGGGGCACATCAGCGCTCTGCAGATCCATGGCTACAGAGGCCTCCTCCCGCTGGGGCGTCAAGTCCATCTCCGGTGGCTCGCTCTCCGCATGCACGAGCAAACCGTCATAGTCCATGTGCATGGAGCAGGTTTCTGCTCCACTCCTGCTCTCTGCCTCAGCCTCTGCTTCTGCAGGACAGGCCACAACCTGGTAAGGAGGTGGGCAGCTCTGGAGGTCTTCCTGGTCCTGCTCCATAGCACCCAGGGCTTCGCCTTGGTGCAACAGGAGATTGCAATTGTCCACATTCTGCACTGGGACAGCTGCGGAGGTGCTGATGTTCAGAGTCCCCATGTCCTGCTCACAGATGCTTTCTTGGCTTTCCTCCATCTGCACCTCAGATTTCACCCTCTCTTCCAAGGATTCCTCTTCTGCTGCTGCTTGGATGGGCTCTAGGATTTTGGACGGAGACAGGTGAATGGGCTTGACCTCTGAGGAAAGATCCATCTGCTCAGAGCCCTCAGCAGGCAGCGGGACGTCAGGAGCCAGGCCATCCGCATCAGACGCTGCGGGGGGCTGGAGGAGGTAGGGATAGTGTCTTCCAAAGGAGGGAGGCAGGGACTGGAATGGGTATCCAGGGGGAATCTCTGCAAGGTATCAGAAGAGACAGACTGTGTAATGGCTGGGTCTCCAAAGCACCTTCTTTCTCACTAAGGCACAGAGCTGGTTCCCTTTGCTTCCATCATCTCTGGTCTCTTCCTGTTCTCAAGCAATAGCTGCTTTGGGCACCTCTGTCCTGACCAAGCTGCCACAGGCAGCAGACCCCAGAGTCCCTTCTGCACCTTTCCAGCACTTTCAAACAACTGGAGAGAGATCTGCCTCCTGCATCCTCTCCCACTGGGACTCATCCCTGGAAGAACCAACCCAGGCGAGGCCCAAGGGAAGAAGAGAGCCTATAGCCCCAGGCACCCAGGCATCAATCCCAGTCCATCACACCAGCCCTGCTCCTTCCCTCTCCCCTGCCTTTTAGAGGAGCTATGTGGCTTTCCCTAGGGAAAGGGACAGAAGCAGGAAAGAGCCAAGGAGAAAAAGGGAGGCAGGCACAAACACAACGGGACTCTGCCAAAGCAGGGCTCTCTTACCTGGGAACAAGGCCTGATATGGACCAGCAGCCTCTTTTTCCAGCTCCAGGTCTTTCTTCTCCACGGTCTCGGGCGCCTCTTCCTTTGGAGGGATGGCAGGGGCAGGGGGTGGAGAGGCAGGGGGCGGGCTGGAAGGATGGGAGCTGGGGGTGGCAGGGTAGGAGTAGGCTGGCTGCGAAGGTGGCTCCTCCATCTTTTGGATCACCTCAGCTTTGAGCACAGACACGGGTGAGGCCCTGGGAGAGAGGGGAGGTGGACTCACAGCCTTGCTGTAGGACGTGGAGGCGCTGGGAGACAGCACAGGCGGTTTTCGGTGCACCAGTCCCGGGGCAGAGGAGGAAAGGCCTGATTTGGCACTGTCCAGGCTCCGTTTTGTCACCTTCTCTTCCATATCCACACGCTGCTCGCTTGCCTTCAACCTCTCCTGTGACAAGAACAGAGCAAAACTCAGCACAACATCTGGAAAGTGGCACTGACCTTCCACCAAGCAAGACCAAAACAAAGGTCTTATCAAATATGCAGTGGAATAAAACACATGTCCGCCAGTGCAAGACCATTTGAAGATCAATTTGATGGAGAGTGACACTGATCTACAACAGCTTCATTACAAATTCCCAGCTCCAGGAATCATGAGAAGGATGTCTCAGCTTTCATCTGCATCCAAAGCAAACCACTTCTATTTCCAAGTCTCCAGCCTATCAAGCCCACTGTAAAATGAAGGCTGAAAACCAGAAGACCACTATAAAAATGAACAGGTGTAAAACACACAAATGAAAGCTCATGACTTCCAAAAGCTTTTCATGAATGGGAGCTCTCTCCAGGAGCCAGTGTGACTGCTCCAAGTCCTGCAGCTCCTTCTCTGAGCTGCTCAGGAGATTTGTTTGGAGGTGACCAGGGATGAAACCACTCAACTATACAGACATCCCATGGGAAGGAACCTAGGTCGCATTGCTGCTGCTGCTGGGGAGCTCTTCTGACAGCACTGCTCAATGGCTCTGCACCAAACCCCTCCAAAACACACTCTAACTGCAGGATACACCAAATCCTTCATATCCCAGAGATGAGGGCAGGATCACTCAATGCCCTCATACCCTTGAGACACACTTGCCACACAGGCAGAGCTGCATTTTCTCCCCAGACACTCCAACTTCAGGCTCATTTCATGGCCAAGCAAGAAGTTCTAGAAAACATACCACGAGCTGGGCACTCCTCTGCAGCTCCATGGCATGGGCTGCCTGCTGCTGCAGGATGTACAGCTCGTGCTGCCGCAGCAGCTGCTGATGGGAGAGGAGCTGGAGCTGGTGAGCGTGCTGCAGGGAGCTCCTGGTCGGGGGGTACATAGCAGGCCACAGGGGGGGTGCCCGGTCCATCAGCTCTGCTGTGGAATGAGCAGAGATGCAGTCAGGGAGGCAGCAGGGTAAAGATGGATAAAGGATTCAGGATCACTCAGGGCAATGGTCTCCACAGTCCCAGAGTGTACAGGATGCCACTGGGCTGGGCAGAAATACAACTGGAAAGCAGAGGGGAAAGCGTACTGTGCTCCCCTCTGCAGCCCCAATCCCACCACTCCTGTGCCCTAGGGCCATTGGACTTGCTTTGCTCTCCAGCCCTTGGTTTGACTGTCCATGCCTGAGCCTATGAATAGATTCATATTATAAGGACTCAATTCATATAAGGACTCAAACTATGCAGGGTTCTGCAGGGGATGAAGAGCCACTGCTAAAGATTACATGTTTCCACCTCCAAAACACACCTAACAAGAGGCCCGTTCCCACCTACCCTACAGCTGTGGCTGTGGGTCCCCACAGGTAGGTATGCTCCTCTCTAGCCCTCTCCAAAGTCTGTTTTCCCCACAGCTGTCTAAGAATGGTCCTCAGGGACCTGTGTAAGAATGGTCCTCTAAGAAGGGTCCTCACATCCTTACCAAAGTGTGGCAAGTGCTCACTGGGGATCACAACAAGCTGCCCTGACTGCGGGTCTCTGGCAAACTGGTAGGCGGAAGGGAGAGCTCCCCCCATGGCAGGGGGGAAGCCTGGAGTCATGCCCTGGTGCAGGGAAGGGTGACCAAGTCCTGAAAGAAAAAACACCGAAGGCACAACTCAGGAGATGCAGACAGCTCCTACCCATATGAGAAGTCACCTACTGCTCCGGAAAGTCTCCGAGCTCATCAAACAGCCTCACTGGGCTGTTGCAACACTTTTCCCTGGATTTCATTCATGATGCTGCTCCCTCCCAGGGCACTCACCATAGGGATGGCCAGCCAGCCACATGGAGGGACTCCCTGTCCTGGGGAGCCAGGGGTGGGCAGCCAAGTGCGAAGCCGGGTCTGCAGACCAGCGCCCGGAGCCCGCCAGGGCTGGGCCTCCCGTCACCATGAGGTTGGAGTTCAGACCGTTTGTGGCGCAGCTGGAGGGGTGTATTCGGGCGAAATCTGCCAGCTCCTTGCTTTCTCTGGGAATGGAGGAGGCAAGGGAGAGAGTGAGAGAGGGTCCAAGTGACGGAGGAGCCCAGGAGTATGGACCAGCCTGCAGAACCAGTGTTTGCAAACCTCAAGGTCACTCAAGGAAAGGGTCAGTCACTCAAGGAAAGTTGTGATGGAGGTGTCAGGTCTAGAATAAAACATTGCATCTCTCCAGCCCTTTGGAGCAGGCATGGATTTGCAGCTGTCTATTTGCTCTGCTGAGGACTTAGGATTTGCCTGTAACCCTGTGTACCCCACTTAGCATCCCTCTCCACACCAGCAAGTTTGGTGCCAGCACCTACACCAGGATGGATGCAATCCTGTCTCCTCTCTGGACTGGCTGTCCCTGAGCTCAGCTTGTGACACTGTGGCAGATCTCACCTCCCAACAACCCTCACCTGAGCAGCTTCTCCTGGTCCCGCTCCAAGCGCCCTGCCAGGAGGTGGCTGTCCCGGTGGCGGCTCCGCTCGTCCCCACAGTCATCTTCAGAGCGTCCGTGCCCTAAGAGACAACCCAGCACCATCAGAGAGGGGAAATGGTCTGGAGAAAGCTGTCCCCTCTCCTCTGGACATGGAGCAGAGCACCTGAGAGCCAGTATACCCACACACCAGTGTCCCCAAGGATGTTCCAGGTTCAAATCCTGAAAGACCAGGCAAGGCTCTCTGTGTGAACAAGATATTGTCACTAAAGTAACATTCTCCAGGTAGCACCCAAGTGCGTATGTTCTGAGGTTCATGTCTCCAAGACATCAAGGGACTATACTTGCCACACCAGGCTGGTCTCCCAGGACAGCACAGCCACCAGCCTGGGAGCAAGAGGACTAAAGGACAGTGCTGAAGGACAGTGCTAGATTTCCCATCCCAGCAAGAGCCAAGATGCAGCTAAACCCTGCACCAAACCACATAGTCCTGCTTAGCACATCTCAGAGAGGAGAAGGATTTTACCTCTGCACTTTCTGAAGCACCTTCTGATCTTGTAAACCAGTCTGGGAGCACTGAGTATGCTCTGAATCCCTGTCCTTCTGCAACAGGCAGAACCAACAACACAGACCCACACAAAACCAGCGCGCTCTACTCCACAATTCAACCACAAGCAAGAATCTGCATCCCCCCTGAGACATGCAACAAGAAAGGGTCTGATGAGGCAGGGACAAATATGGCAGATGAGGGCAGGATTCCAAAAAGGGGGGCTGGATGTTTGGTTGGAGAAACCACTTGTCCACAATCAGCACAGCTCTTGCAAATACAGCCTGGCACGGCAGCAGCTGCATCTGCAAGAGGTTAGGAGGCACCTCCACAGGAGCAAGCAGCAGAGCCTCGCTTGGCTCTGCCAGGACCATGTACTGGGGCCACCTTCCCTTTATCCAAGGTCTTCACTCCAGCTGCCTGATTTTAAGTTTGTTCTTCCCTAGTTTTTTCCCTAGCTTCTTTCTTGCATACTCATTTTTCACAAAACTCCCTGTTGCCCCTCTCTGCACTATGCTTTGGTGATACAATCCATTCTTAAACGGCAGCCCTGCTTGCAGAGAGCACTCAGCCTGGCAGGACTGCACCCCAGCAGCCCTTCCCAGGGTCCTCACTCTCCTGTCTGGATATGGTTTGGCACATGGGAAAACATCTCGGAACATCAAGTCTATTCTGCTGACAGGCAGTCTTTTCAAGGAGAGCTCTAGTGTGTATTTCCACAAACCTGGACAGCCCATGGGTTTTTTGCTGTCAAGTCTCCAATTCCCTCAGCTTTTACTGTCAGAAGGAATCCAGGAACAAGACAACATCTCTCCCAGCTCCTTTCCCCAAGGCCCTTTCCACGGGCTCCAGGCAGAAAACAAAGAAGTTTTAAAACCTGGCACACAGCTCTCCCTCCCGAAGGACTTCCCAGGGTCACCACATCTCCCTCACAGCCTGCCAGGACACCACGTGCAGCCCAACCAACTCCAACCAGCCCCTCTTTGATTCACTGAATGATGTCCCACACAGCCTCTGTTGCTCACTTCTACTCCCCAACCTCCCCAGCACAGGGTCTCACAAATCTCTCTAGAGCCAAACATCTTCCATTGCCTCTCCACCAGCATTCCTTTTCCACACGCTAGCCCATGTTTTTCCCCTTTGGAGCCCCTTTTCCTATTTCCTTCCCCCCAGTCAATGCCCAGCTGCCTCTCTGGTGTCAGCAGTATGGAGCAATTCCTTGGAGAGCTCACAGGCTCCCTTCCTTCTTGGCATAAGGTAAGATCCCCACCCCCAGCCTTTAATTAGAAACGCATTATTTTGTTATTTTATCATCGCCCCTCCCTCTTCCATCTACCCTCCTTGTGCTCCATTATTTCTAGACGAGTTTATCATCTTTTTTCCACCTCCCCATCCAAACACAAACACTGAAGGACCTCTAATTCCCGCCCAGCCTCCACCCCACCAACAGGACAGTCCCTTTTCTGGACAGAACGATGATTGTCCAGACAGTGAATGATCATTCTGTCTATATATATGAATATGACGCACGGACTGCATAGAAAAATTCAATCAGTTATGCATGGAGGAAAGGCTTAGGTCCGTTCCCTTGACAACCAATGCCCAGTACTAAATACTTGCATTTTACTTGCCAAATACTACAGATTAGCCAACTAAAGCCTGCTTTCTCCTTCTTAAAAGGTCTAAACATTCAAGCACCGTCCACTCAGCGCAAGCAAGCTAATGTTATTAGACGAATATCTCCTGGCACACAAAGGGGGGGCAGCATTTGGGGGGCGAGAGGAGGAGAAAAGCCGTCTTGTTTTCTGTCTGAAAGCCAACTGCATCACTTAGCAACGAGCCCAGAGGCCTGCCAGAATTCAGCCCTTGTTTGCAGCCTTTTAGTTCGGCTCAGTAAATTACATTTAACGCAAGCTGGGAGCGTCTGGGACGATTGAACGGCTGAACAAACAGCTCCCTGTGCTGCCCACGAGGTCCTCGGCCCACTCCTGCCCGGCTGTGGGGAGGGCACTGGGAGGCGATGGGAATGGGGAGAGGGGGGCTGCTGCCTGAAGGAAACTGCTTCTTGCCACGCAAGTTTGGGAGAGGGGGGCAAAGGCAGAAAAAGGGGGAAGGCAAGGGCTAAGAATGTGAAGCCGACCGTTGCTCGCCAGCCGCTTGCTTTGGCATTGCTCCTCGGCACAGCAGAGCCCCGTGCCGGGCAGCCCCCGGGTGTTATCTTGCTATACAAGCCAAGCAGAGAACCAAAATCTCTCTGCTGCCATCCCCCTCCTGACAGCCCCACAGCTTAAATCAAAGTCATGAGATTACAACACCAGCACAAAAGTGGTTTGAGAGGTTTCTCCCTTTGCTAATGGATCAAACTCATGGAGCAGGATTGTCCTCAGAGGAGGCCAGAAGGGATGGAAGCGGGGACAGGGGACTGACTATCTCCTGCACGAGACTATCTCCTGCACAGGGGGTTCTGCTTCCCACTGGGTTTTACAACATGTCCTTGGCTGGCAAGGAAGGCAAATGCAGCTGAAGATGCCAAACTCAGTTCATGGCACGCAGCTTGCACTGGGTGGCTGCTCTTCCCAGGGAACAGATCCTCCAGGGAAGCCCTAGGGACCCTACCTTTGATGCTGCTGAGAGACAGCGAGCGATCCCGGTCTGCCAAGCTGGGCCCCAGTTTGCTGCTGCTGCTGCTGCTGTTGTCCTTCTGCCGGGCCACAGCCACAGCGATGCCAACAGGCAAGTGCCTCACCTCCACCTCGCCCTGGGAGCCGATGCTCTCACGGCCGAAGGATTTGGCACTCTCGGGTCTCTCAGGGTCCCTCTTTAGCTGCTTCGCAGGCTGCTGCAGCAGCAGCTGTTGCACCTTGGAGGATCCCAGCTGTGCAGAGTCCAACTTCACGTTGCCCAAACCCCCAAAGGGGCTCTTCTTGCCGCAGCTCTGCCGGGACGCCGTCTCCTTGGCAAAGCTGCCGCTGTACTTGATGAGGCTCTGCATGGCCGAGCCTTCGCCGTGCGAGGCAGGGTGCAGGACATCTGCGGCGCCCCGCGAGCCCACCACCGAGGACCGCGGCAAACCGCTGGGGTCAAGGTAGACCTTCTTGGCTTCCTCCTCCACCCGGCTGACGTGGTTGTGCTGCGCGGCCAGCACCGCCATCTGCGTGGTGGCAAAGTTGCCCATCTCAAAGGGCTTCCACTTCTGCTCGGGCGGTTTCAGCTGACCATGGTCCAGGTGCTGCCGGGAAGAGTCCAAAGTGCCATAGATCTTTGCTGCTTCTTTGGAGCTGGATCGCTGGAAGCGGTCCCGCTCGCAGGGGCGATGCTCTGTCTCCGGACTCGGCTTCAGCAAATCCTTGGAGGCCAGGAACTCCCTGCTCTCTGGGGAGCCCAGCCCCGGCCGGTTGAGGAAGGGCTCCGAAGTGACCTGTCTCTTCAGTGCCATGGAGTTTGTCCTGATCACCGAACTCTTCTCTCTCAGAACCTCCATCCTTTTGGCATCACTGTGACAAGAAAAGTCCTGGGACAAGAGTGTGCGGGAGGCATCTGCAAGGCACCGCTCTGTGGGTGACTGCAGCACCCCCACCTTGCCAAGGTCCTTGTCCTTCCCCTTGTTGTCACGGGCCTGGGAGGCGATTTGGATGGGCCCGCTCCTCTCGTCGTAGGCTTCGACCGAAGGCACGAAGGTGGGGGCGATTACTTTGTGCTCCCTCCCCAGCTCCTTGGCCGGTGGGAAGATGGTGTACATGCTGGAATGGACGGGCTGCGGAGGGAATGTTGTGGCCGGTGTCATCTTCCCGGTCTGCGAGGAGTGCGGGGATGGACAGCTACAGGAGATGTGCAAAGCGCCCACGGAGGGCAGGAGGGGCTCCCCTCGCTTCAGCCGCTCCGCGTGGGCGTGCGCAGAAGGCCTCATGTTCTCATCGTGCCGAGCGGGATCCTTGGCACAGCGGTCCTGCTCGGCACCCAGGACCTTCAGCATGGGGTCCCCACCGCCGTTGCAGTTGCTGAGGGACGAGCTCTGCAGCGGGTTCTTGGACTTGGGTTCCCCGCTGCCTGCGCCCCGATTTGGCATGTGCTCAGCCAGGAACGGCGAGAGACGCTCGCCAACCTTCACCGCTTTCTCCACCACGCTCACTTTCCGGTCGCTGTCGGGCTTGGTGTCCTGCGTGAGGTCGACCACGCTGCGGGGTCGGGGCTCCTCCTTCGGCTTGCTCTCCTTCTTGGCAAAGGGCAGGGAGAGATCACTCCGGCACGCCCGCTCCTTCCCACCGGGGTCTTTCAGGCCTTCTTTCGAGCTCTTGTGCAGCTGCCCAAGGTCCTTTTCCCGGAGCAAAGTGCTCGACGTGTGGCTGCCCACGGTCCTTGAGAGGGGAGGCTGCGGGTGCAAAGCGGACTGGCCTGCATGGCTGGACAGGTAGAATCCATCTGCAGAGCAAAAGCAACCAAAATTATCATAGGCTTCCAACCCCTTCAGTCCTACACAGAGACAGGCAAGAGGAGGCAAACCAGGAAAGAACGGACTTCAAAGATGTCTTACACAAAAATACCCAGGGCAAAGGAGACCAAGCATGTTCCTCCACATGGGATGTAAGACACCTCTGTCTCTGATGCACACTGGGGCTTCAAGGAGGGACCTGGCCAGTTTTCCCCCAGAACAGCCACATCCAAAACCTTGGTACTGCCCAGTCCAGGACATATCCCTGGCTGATCACCCAAGGGGGTTCCTGCCCTTCACCCCCAACACACCAGCATCCAGCAGCTCCAGCAGCCAAACAAGCCCAAAGGACAGAGGAAGTACCCAGGGGTGACCGATGGGAAGGGCACACAGGGTCCCAGACTCACCTTTCTGCGACTCAAAGAGGCTGTGCTGTCCCAGCTGGGCCAGGAGCGGACTGCCAGCACTGGGAGGTTCGAGGTGGCTCAGGGGAATGTACGACGGGTAGAGACCGTTAGGCAGATGGGAAAAGCCTGCAGAAAATGGGAAAAAGAAGAGGGAAACATGTTTTATCCCGAGCAGCACGCTGCCTTGGAACGAGCCCCGCAGGAGCACAGACTGTTGTGGCTGTCGGTCCCTCACACGCCAGGAGCGGTGGCGGCGGCGGGGACGCACGCGGTGACACACAGCACACACAGCCCAGGGCAGGGACCCCTGCTCAGGGACCCCACTTCAGGTACTGACCCCCACTGCGGGTCCCCTAGCTCAACCTGGGCACCTCTGCCAGGCTCCAACTCTGCAGCAAATGGAGTATGCTGCTTCCTGAGCAGAGCCTGACACCTGAGGGCTCACTGACCAAACCACCTCGCTGATAAGATGTTTTATCATAAGTAAGGGACCTGTGGGTGAGGGCACTCCCCAGCGTGCTTCCAGAGCGATGATAAAGATCTCCTTGCCAGCACAGCTTTGCCAACACAGCTCGTTCCCACTGCAGGTGCCCAGCACTGGGTATAGGCTTTGAGAAAACATGAGAGCATCCTCCAGAGCAGCTCACAAAAAGCACAGTTTCACGTACCCAAACGCAGTATCTTATCCCAGAGGCAGGCAAAACAGAAGAATAAGTGTGACAACCATCTTCGAGCTGGTATGAAAGCACTATATCCTCATGACCCTGCTGCCAGTGGTCTAGATGTCCCGGACACCGGGTCCCCAGCAACACCCTCATGCAAATTGTCCTCATCAGCATTTCCTCAGTGAATACAATCACCATAATAGTGGTAATAACACACACTGCTGGCTACAAGCAGCAATTCCTCTCCAACACTGCCACCAAACGACACCCATGCAACACTACAAACCCAACCCTCCACCAGAACCAGCATCTCAGTCCATGCCCTAATTTAAAAATTGAGTTAAAGCCATCAGGAGAATCTGAAGGAGCCAGTCAAGCCCTCTGCAACCCTCCTCCATTCCCCTCAGTCCACATTAGCAACCCACTTCCCCCAAATTCAACTCCACTGAAAGCAACCAGGCGACAAGTTTGTCAAGAGTCCAGCATTCAACTGGCTCAAAACAACATCACACCAAAACCCAAGGGGAGACGGAGAAGTTCAGTCCCTGAAGCTGCACGTGGAGCACCATCTGTGAGAGCTAGTCAATATTTCACATTATTTAGACAGCCAGGATCTCTTTCGCGTACATGTTTGCATCCCGGCATATGTGCCTCACCGACGCGGTGCTCCGCACAGCTCCTGGCCCGCATCCATCGCCCAACAGATCCCGCCGGCGTCACCGCACACGCCAACCCTCCAGCAGCAGGACCAGGGCAGCTGCTGTGCCCCTGCACTTCAACCCAGAGCCCTTTCCCAGCAGGTAAAACCTGCTGTTTAACCCTGAGCGCAGCGCTGCAAAGGCACGAAGCGTGCACGCACATGCACGCCTCTCCTTGGTAACCCCAAAACCTCCTCGCTGAAGCATTTCCAGACACCTTTTCTTACTCCAGAGCTGGAGAGAGCTGGGTAGAACCCAGCTTAGCTTAGCTGTGAGCAGCTCGACTCTATGCCATATACATCCCGGCCGTGTCACTGTCACTGCTCCGGCAGGACTGGGTTGGCAAGGAGCCAGCATCTGGAGCAGGAGTGACACATTTCTAAGGGAACTCGGGTCCCATCTGGCAGAGCACATGGCTGCAGCATGGCAAAGCACCTGCAGCACCCCATGCCACACCAGCCCGGAGGCTCCGGCCACAGACATCCCCACGTGAGCCCCTTCTCCCAGGCAGACGTCAATCCCAGCTGCAGCTGCTCCAGCAGGAGGGAACACCGGCACGGGGATCACGGCCAGACACATCCCGTGCTGCAGATACCACTGTGCACAGATGCCCATGGCATGTCCCCACTTGCACATGGTGCAAGGACATGAAGTCACCTGCAGTGCTCCAGGGAAGGGACACACTCCAGCACTGCCATCAGGCACAGGGACACCTGCACACAGCTTAAGTTACTGATACTCAAAGAGGCAATTTGGTACCAGTTACATCTCTGGTCCTATGAGGGTATCTCCCTGCTTTCAGCATCGTATTCTGCCCAGGGATAACACAGGCTCAGTTCCAGCCCCAAATGTTCTGGGGCTTTGTCCCCAGTCAGCATCATCACATCCTGCTCCAGTGACCTAGCCTCAGCTCGGGGCTGCAGGAGCAGGAGGGGGAATGCAAAGTGTCCAAGCTGAGGACAGGTTCAGATGGACAGGCTGTCAACCTTGCAGGGCAGTATCAGTATGCCAGTTGCAAAACAGCAACAGAACTGAGATGATGCCACCAGCCAACCCCCAACTCACACCAGGCAGCTCTTCCCAGTAACTTCCAGAAGCCCACAGGAGCAGCACTGCTCCTTGGAGAGGCATAAGCACAGCACAGGAGCTCAAAGCATGTTCCAAAGCTCTGCAGGTGGAGAAACTGAGGCAATGACTTGGTGCATCATGCAGCTGACCAGCACCAAAACCAGAGAACCACTTGAACTCCAGCCTCAGGTCTACTAGTGACACTCGCAAAGTGCCTGAAGAGGCTGCACAGGCTGTATTTACCTGGCTTGCTCCCTGAAGGAACCAGAGCTGGAGCAGGGAGGAGGAATCCGAACCACAGCTTTCCTGGGGATGAACCCAATGCAAATCCAACCTCGAGGCACTGCCAGAACATCCCTTTCTCCGTACAGCCCTCCAGCAGCCACGCTGACGGGCTGCTGGTGTAGGACCCGCACGTAGCCCTAAACCTGCTGCCCCAGTGCCCTGGGCAGGACGTGGAGGTGAAGCTGTTCCTCTGTGTGCTGAGGAGCTGCACTCGCAGGAGGTGGCCGCAGGTGAGTCGCTGCCTCCTTGGATCTCCATGTCAGAAAGCGATGCCAAGGGGAGAAATTCTACCGCAGTGAGCAACACACAGCTCACCCAACCATGGGATTCTGCCAGGAGAAAGGGAGGAGAAAAGGGGAAACCACAACCCTCTCCATCTGCCTGGGGCCAGAGTGTTTGCTGAACCAGCACAAGATCCGCTTTGCCCAGGGACACACCGACAGGTCTCGGCAGGCTGAGCCACGCTCCTCCAGCCGATTGCTTGCCCAGAGGCGGTCTGGCACCACAGCACAGGCAGGGAGGTGTGAGTTGGCAACACTGCCAAGCCCAGACTGGCTGTGCCCCCTCTTCCCTGCCAAGTTACACCACGCCAAACACATGCGTGTGCCCATTAGCTCGGCCTCTGACCGCCTGGGAAAGGCACCACTGACACTCACACCAGCAGGGACACACATGACCCCAAGCAGCCCAGCTCTGAGGGTAAAAGGGTTCAGGGCACAGAGATCGTCCCTTAAACCACCTTATCTCTATAGCCAGCAGCCAAAATGCAACCCCTGTAATGCTCCAGCTGCTGCAGTGGATGAGCACACCTGTCTTCCTCCTTCCCAGCTCCAAGATTATAAAACATACCTCTTTTGCACAATTGAGACATAAATCATTAAGGGCTGTTATTAGAGGAACTTGGCGGGTGCAGATGTGTCAGCCCACTTGAAAACATCTTCTTCATCTTTGCTCAGCTCGCCAAAACGGCACGGGTTCGGGGGGAAGAGGTACGGCCTCGGGTGACTCACCACCGAGAGGGGATGTGACCGATGAGGAGATGAGATACCAGCGACCACACAAACCACACACCAAACGTCTGGAGGCTGGAGGTCACGCTGGGGGAAGTAGGAGGGAAACAGACCCCACGTGCTCTGCCCGCTTGGGGCTGCCAAAGGTCCTTGTGAGGAGGGAGCAGACAGAAAGCGCTGCCAGGCAGAGCTGGGGAAAGAGGGCAGGCAGCCACGCCTGCAGCAGAGGGGGCTGCCACTGGTCACTCGGAGTTTTAAATCTGTGGGGCTTTCTCCAACTTGGCCCCTCACACCTCAAGCCTAAAATTCAGTCCCAGCTGGACAAGTCAGTCAAGCCTGGGTTGTGAAAGAGTCACACAGGAGGAGGGCATGCTGGAGGCAACATGCTGGAACCGAACAGATCTCCCCCGTGGGCACAGCTCCGGCCAACGAGCCAGGCTACACACCTGAGGTGACAGGAGTGTGTGCCAGCACTGGGAAAGCTGCTCCACCCCTCCTCAGCTGTAGGTGACCGGCTGGCACCTTCAGCATCCCCATGCTGCTCTCCACACTTGCTGCCAACATGCTACAGAGGGGACAGTTCACTTGGACACCCAGGAAGGGTCAAGGGCAGCAAGTGGAAGCAACACGGAGACACCACTCAATGGGGAATTCACTCTTCCAGTCTGTTTCCAAACCAACCAAGAGCACCAGCACACCAGAGAGAAGCAGCATCCACAAAGCCTTTGCTCATGCCTTGGGACAGCTTTCCAGTCGGGAAAGACCTCTAATTAAGCTCAGCACAGTGAGACAGCCCTGGTGGCTGGTGCAGGATAACAGGTGGCCATTTGCACTGCTGGCTGCAAAGTACACCCTGAAGCTGAGCCTTGGGCATGAGCCATCCTTGTCTGAGAAGCCACAGCCCTGGCACCGGAAAAACAGTGGCCTCCAGCACCCCGCGGAGAAGTGAAGTAAGTCCCCCCCATCAGCCCCATCTGCCCGTTACACGTTTCTGCCACTTATGAAATATTTCCAACTGCCAGCATCTCGCCCCATCCTCCCTGGGCCACGATGGACAGATACATTGCCAGGACTCAGGCTGGCACCACGAAGTGCTCTGCAAGGGATTGTGGCCACCGAAGAGCCTGAACTATAAAGTCTGACCCCTTGGACCCTCCAATCTGAGCTCAGCAGGACTGGGAAACACAGCAGCGAGAATTTGGGTTGATTTCCATGGGATGTTTTGAACTCTGGGCACTCAAGGGAGATTTGCAGCCTGGCTGCAGCCAGTTCTCAGCTGGCTCCTGCACAGAGCAGGAGCTGCAGCCGCCCTTGGCCGGGAGCACAGTCACCTCTTCCCCAGTCCGGCTCACAGTGCCTCACAGGCAGCCAACTAGGACAACAGTCCACGCCACAAACAGCTGGATAAACGCTTATGTCCTCCCCGGCAAGGAGGGAGGGGAGGAAAGCAGAGAATGTCCAAGCACAGTGAGTACCTTCCCACCACCAGCAGGATGGACACCACAGCAGCTGCCTGTGCTGACCATCATCGGCGCATCCCGGCAGAAGCAGCAGATTCCCAGGGAAGACTTTCAGGGCTCCCCATCCAGCACACACCTCCCCACCCCTGCCCTGCGCAGCTCGGTGAGGCACAGCCGCAGCTATTCCTCATGCACACATTTATGGCTGCAAACAGCTGCGAGCCAGAGTGCTGACAGTGTAAATCTTTGCCACCTCCTCCTCTGCCTGCCGGGGCAGCTCCAGTGACACCCGAGGCACCGGAGCCGCTTTGACTCTGTGCCATGCACGAGACACCAGCGATACGAGCCCCTGAACATGCTGGGCTGAAACCAGAGCCCCCGGATCAGATGTGCCTGGACTCCAGTGGTGGCTGGTCCCTATCCCTGTCCCCAGCAGCCCCAAGCTGCTGCCACAACCCGCCACTCTGTGCGCCAAAAACCGCCCCAAAAGCCATATTTACACCCCATGCCATGGGACTGGCAGTAGCTTCAAAGCCCTAATTTACAGCCTCAATTCTCTGCATCGCCTGAAAGCCTTCGATCCCATCCATGGGATCCAGAACAGCCAGGGCAATTTAACTCCCCATTTAATCTTCTAAGGGCCCTGGCGAGCTCAGAGACAGCATCCTTCGGTGGGGGGTCCGCACTCCCAGACTTTGCTGGCTTGAACAGCGCCGTGCCGCTTTCCTTCAGCTGCAAAAATCACTACCTTAAAAGCCAAGGCGAATTCTCCCTCCAGCTCAGCACAGCTCTCTATTGTTTCTTTTAATTTTATTTTATTCCACGTGGGAATCTGTGTCCAGGCTGCTTTATTTTTAAGTGGCTTTTGTTCAATATTTACTACCGCTCGCAGCTGCGTCAGCAGAGGAACGCTGCGCGCTCGCACCAGGTTTCCGACCAGCCCTCCTGCACTCCCCCTGTGCCCGTGCCATGCCATGATTTTCCTGCCATGCCATGATTTTCCTGCTGCATCACCCTCGTGGTGAATCACCAGCACCCCCCCCAGCCACAGGACACTGAAGGGCAGAGTGTGAGCAAAGGCCATGGGGGGGCCTTCCCGGCTTCCACGGAAATAAATATCACCAGGTCGAGCCCTGCCGCTCACCTGCTCACCCAGGAGCTGGAACAGCCCCAACAGCCTGGAGATGGCAGAGGAGGAGAAAATGGGAAGTGGCTCAAGGGACTGGTGTTCACGCCTGGTTCTGCCCCAGTGTCCTGGAGACTTAGTTTCCACCATGCAACAAAACAAAGGCAATCCAAAGTATGCCAATGCCTCAGGAAAAGGACATCAACAGGACACTCTGAAGATCCCCCACCAGCTCCCTATTAACAGCATCTCCACGGGGACAGCAAGAAGCCACCCAGGTGGGGACATGAATCACTCTGGCAAAGTGAAGGTGGCTTTTCCTCACACTGGAGGGGCCACGATGGAAACCATCCCAGTGGGATTCTTGACATGATGGGCAGCCAGTCCACTCAGCCTGAGACACTGGGTCTGGGAAGCACTGATCTGGTTGCACACTAATCCAGACACTCAAACCAGTGTCAACGCTCCTGGGTCACTGCCAGCTGCTACAGCAGAGCTTCTCCCACATGCCCCCAGCCTGAAATCTCCCACCACGTTGGATGTCTCTCTCCTTTTCCGCCGGCATAATTAAACCTGACACCCCAACAGGGGTTCACCAAAACCTCCAGGCTCTCACTACACAACCACACAGCTCTCTCTTAAACAGCAAGGAGTGACACAGTGCAGTCTTCAGCTGCACATTTACTAAAACGCTGTATGGAAATTGAAATAATAGTAATTTAAACTCTCAAACTGATTAGCAGAATCCCCAGGAATGCAGAAACTGGTTGCTAGATTGCCGTCTCGCCTTGCTCTCCTGATTTTCTAGGACAGCATGAAAATGCCTTTGCTCTGGTTCATCCTTCATCCTGTTGAAGATTCTTTAGCCACTGGTGTCCAGCACAGGGATCCTAAGGCTGACTCTGCTCCTGGCACTGGATGCACACTCTCAGTACAGGTGCTGCCCCTCCTTCCTACACAGAAATTTAACCTACTCCACTCTTAAAAATTTTATTATTTTTTTAAATCACCCAAATTCACTGCAGAAGATGATACAAACAAATGAGCCCCTCCCTCCCTGCCCACATATTTAACCTCACACCACCCACGCACTGTCCTGTGCACCTTCATTAGAAAAGAGCTCGTTACCCTTCACTGCCAGCCCAGAGAGCTGCAGGAGCTCAGTGGGGGAGGTTTTTGTGGGATGGCACCAGTGCTGGTCCCCACATCACCTGCACCGAGTGCCTGCCAGCAGCAATTAAATCAGCCTTCAAAGAGAGATCCCAGCTTTCCCAGCAGCATTAGCCGTGCCCTGGAGGGAACACGGTCTATTTTCAGCCACAATGACTTAAGATCAGGTCACCAGCAGGTTAAATGGGACTGTGCAGCATCATCTCCCTGCCCTCCCATTGAGAAATTAAACACTGCTGTGTGATGGGCAGCACCAGCCTTGGACACACGCCAGGTGCCCACGGAAAGGTAAATGCCACCTGCCTGCTCCTCTCCTCTGCCTACCATCACTGGCCATGGACACCCACTGCCCTGGCTGCCTTGCCTCTGCGTGGGGTGGTGAGTAGGGGTGCACTGCAGGATCACCCCTGGGCTCTTCCCTGCCTGTCCTCCTGTCCAGTACAGTGACAGTTCACAGCCAGAATGCTCCCTCCATGTCCAAGGCCAGGAGTGTTGGAGGAGCCTCAGCACCTCCGTTCCTGCAAGCCCAGCCCTGCACAGTGGCAGACCAGGGCTGCTCATTTCACCCCTTCTTCCCAATGGCCCAACTGCAAGTCCCCAAGCTGGGGACTGTCCCAAAGTCACCAGTTCCACCAGAGTTTCACCACAGCCACCAGAGAGGTGGCACCTCCCCACAGCACCTCCATCTGCTCCACTGGTGGGTCCACCACTGAAACCTAACCAGCCACCCCACCACTAACATCTGGCAGGGAGGTGGAAGCTGGATGTGGGTTTGTTTTGCCTCCCAGGTTCCTGCCAGGCGCAGTCAGCACAAGCTGGGATGACTCAAAGCCCGGGAGACGCAGCCTCTGTCGCTGCTTATTTTAAACCCTCCTGTCTGCAGAGCGGCTGCTGCGGCTCAGCACCTCTCGGGGTGCTCTGCAAAGGGGGTGGCACTGCAAGGCAAAACTGAGGCACAGCCCCACCATCAGACCTGGGCACCACATCACCACTGCCTGCGTGCTCAGCAGTCACCGAGCTCAACACAGGGGCCCAGCAGCAAGAGGGGATCAGCTCCAAGAAATGCCCCAGATTGCAGCAAGGACACTGCCAACGACCCAAACGAATCCGGCTTCATGATTCCCCTTGGATACAGCAAAGCCCGGACACACAGTAAGTTCAAGGTGAAGCTGGATGCTCCTGCATGTGCTGCTCTGTGTGCCACCAGAGTGAATGCATCCCTCTCCCAGAGCCCAGCACTGACTTAAACAGCATCTGCAGGGACCTAAACCGCCCTGGAAAAAATTCAGCGACGGGCTGCAGGCATTTGGGGGTGGAAGAAAGGGATCCACACATGGATCACAATCTCGTAAGACTCTTTTCCTTAGGAAACCAGGCTCAAAAGCTCAGCCTTTGCCAAGCCTCTCCTCTTGACCCCACACTCAGCTTTTTTTCCTTCCAGAGGCCCCTGCTCTTCCCACACCCTCCTGAACACCAGCCCACACCACCTCTTCTGCACCAAAAAAAGCACTGAACCATGAAGCAAACGTGTATCTGCGGCCAGCAAATGTCCAGGACCCCACACCTCCCCACTGCTGATAAGGGGAGATAAATGCACGGGCAAATCTTATGGCAGTGCAGTTTAATTCCTGATGAATTATGCAAATCCGTATTCAAACTGAAGCGCAGCCCTTGGGCTCCTGACAAATTGCCAAGCTGGTCCTGATGACACCAGGCCAGCCCTCCATCAGGTGAGGCACTACATGGGTGCCCTATATATGTACATACACACACATGTATGTGCACGCACATCTCAGCTAGGGAATCAAGGAGTACTTGCAAGAATGGTTCAAGAGTGACTTTTGCATTTCTCCCTCCTCCCACCTGCGTTTAGTGTGTCCAAAGAAGGCCACCAAGCTTTCGTGTCCTCCACAAGATGGAAGCAGCTTGGGGTGATGGCGACATTCAAAGCAGGACAGAAGATAAAATCCACCATGTCCAGGGCTCAGGAGAAGAGGCGGTAAAGGGGAGCAGGAGGGGAAAGTCTGAAACACTTGTGCCAATATGACTGTCAGCCCTGAAGCCAAGGAAAGGAAGATCTGTCCACAAAATAGTCACAGAGAGGGCTCATCTGATGAAAGTAGGAATCTCCGATCCCACACAAACCCCGAACATCCATTAAAAGTAGCAGAAGAATTGCTGCTTTGTGTCACTAATCTCATTAGGGAGAGAGCCCTGCTGCAGTGCCGGGATTGCAAAGGGAAACCCCGGCAGGCTGCACACTCCAGGAGCCCGGCACAGCGTGCCCTGCCCATCCGAGCGGAGCCAGGGCTTCCACCGGCACCCCGGCAAGGCGCCTGCACCCTTCCTCACTCACCCGCCTGGATCTCTACTCGCTGGAGCAGCATCCACTTGGCTTGTGTGTGACACGGCATGTGGGATGTCCCCACGCCCAGCAGAACAGGACACAAACACCAGGATGACACACACTGCCTGGTGATAACACGGGAGCTGCTTCATCCACACACAGCGACCGGCACTGCCTGCGAGCAGCACACAGCCCCACCCCTCCGAAACCCATCCTCCCCAACACAGGCACCACTGAAGTTATCATTTTTAGTATTTTTTAAATTAAAAGCAATTAAACCAAACGTATTAAAAGCATATTCAAGTCACAGGGAATTCTGCTGAGAAGGGATGGGGGCATGAAGGGAATTAGGGGCAATACATCCAACCACTGAAGGTAAAAAGAGCTCTTTGCTGGCAGGGATGCATCAGGATAAAATGGATGGAGGCAGAAGCGGGAGAACCTTTGCAGAAGTTGCCGGGGATACAGCTCCAGAGAGACAGGGCTGAGTGCCTTAAAATTTCTGTTATTCCTCTAAACAGGACGAATAATATTCTTCTTCTGAATACTGCTCCTTCCCTTGCTCTGAGCCCACCATGTTTGGCTTGCCTGCCTGCATCCAGCTCCCTCAAAATGGCTCTTTGGCCACTGCTATGCTGGCAATAAAATTTATTCCCAAGGTCACTTCAATCCTTTTGCCACTATTTCAATCTGGCTGGATTTAAACAAAACCCTGCCTCAGACACACTGAGCCCCCCTCGGCCCCTCCTTTCTACCCATCACTTCCCTGATTTAGCGATGCCAAACTCTCAACTACCTTTCGCTTCCCATAACCGTCAGCAGCAACAGCTGGAGAGGGAAACGGGAGCATATTGTGCACCCAACAGCTGATCCTGGCGGCGTGGGGAGCGAGCCCAACTGTCACTGCCGCGGCACTGCCAGATCAGGGGCTCCTGCCGCGCGTCGCCCAGCCAGCACCCACGGGGACAGACCTAAAGGGGCTGCGTGGCTGCCATCCCCCTGGTGTTTAAGAGCTGGGGAGAAGCGAACAATGAGCAAAGCAAACAAACAGCACAGAGGGACAGCGTCGGTGGGTGCGCCGCGATGCCTTCAGACACCCAGCTGTGCCACCCCGCAGCGAAGGCAGCCAGCAACGTGGGGATGGGATGAAACATGGGGAAAAGGGAACCACCAAATCCTCATGGCAAGGGTGAGGCAGCCACCCGGGAGTGGTCCCCTCCCAAACTTTGCTTTTTAAAGAGCATCCCCAGCTGGAAAAGCCAGCGAGCGGCTGTGCAGCTGGACACAGCACTGCTCCCCGGCTCCAACAGGGCAGGGAACTCGGGGCTGCGCTCGGCTCCTCCACCCCGCCTGCATTTTCAGGTTGTTGCGGGCACACCGTGCTCTCCATTTCAGCAGCGAGGCTGAACAAAGCACTCCCTTGTCCTCCGCACCTCCAGCAGGCGATGCTGGATCGCGTTACCTAACCCAGACCAACATCTCCTCGCCCGGGCACGGCAGCTTTCGTGTCAGCACATGCCGGGCTGGCCCCGATTCCCTGCACCACCTCCTGCCCGGAGCTTTAACTGGACCAGTTTAGTAGAGAGTGAAAACACACAGGGCCTTGTTTGGACTCGTCGGGTGCTAACCCCAGCTCGGGGAGGTGATCCGACACCCTCGCGCCGGTCGCAGCCGCGGCCGAACCGCAAGGCGCTCACCTGGAAGGCTGCCATAATGACGTTAATTCCCCTTAACAATGTTCATTTCCATATTCATCAGAAGATGGTGAAATGACAAGATGGGGGGTTATTTACTATATAATTATAAACTAATTTCAGCTTTACTCTGAGTTATCCTAGGAAGGAGATCTAAAATTTCCCTTACGAAAGCCTTGCTCTGCTAACCACGTCTGCAGTGAGATTAATTCCCAGCAATTTCCATTTCTCCAACAGCTGCTCTACTGGGAAAGAGCAGGAGCTTGTCCCCAACACCGGGGACCTGCCCAGTGCCCCATGCCACCCTCGGCTAGGATTTCTAGTGCCGGTTCATCCTCCAGATCAGATTTTCTCTGGCACACCATCAGTCAGGGATGGGACCCGTGGTTTTCCAACCTTACCAAAGAGACCGTACTGGGTAGGAGGCAAGGTTCGCTCCAAGTGGGAGAAAGGCTGCTAGAAACCACGCTAATAAATGACACATTTACCAGCCTTGTGTTACCAGAGGCAGGGACAGACTCCTGCCCGTTCACCTGGGAAGGTGTAGGAAACCCTCACACAGCAGAGGATCCTGCAGGACCTTGTTCCGAGCAAGTTTACGTCACCACATTGGCCCTTGGGCACTCGTCCGTGTTCCAAGCCCAACATCCCTACCAGCTACCACTGCTTGGGATGGGCACTTCAACTGAATATGCAGCACAGGCTGAACCTGAAGGACAGAGATGCCACCCCACAGCCCACCAGGACGTTGGGAAAAATCACTGGGACATCAGAGGAACACAGGAGGTCAGGGCGGGAGACACCCAAAAACGCAGAAGTCCCTTTTCCACCACCATTTCAGCCCAGACACTGCTCCTGCCTTCCTCACAGCCTACGAGTTGGCCGCCAGCCCGAGGGAGCTGCAGGGACATCACTCCATGGCCGAGCACTTCCTCCACCCCCGGGGATGCCGGGTGTGAAGAGCGGAGTGTGACGGGACCAAGCACAACATCGCTGCCCAGCACCACCTCCCCGAGCCCCACTGGGACAGGCACACTCCCTGCTCTGCCTGAAATCACTCTCAAAAGGCATCTCGTTTCAGCAGGGCCCCAAGGGAGGGGAAGCATCCTCCCAGGCAGGTCTCTGGCCCGTCCGCATTCCTCCCGGTGTTACACCAAGCCCCTGCCCCAAGGAGCCCCCCGAACTCTGCCCCTCGCACCACCCCCCGGGCAGGCAGGGAGGGGGAACTGTGATTTCAAGGGCCATTAAACACCGATGGTATTTTCCTTGCAGCATCGAGATGGGACCAAAAAGAGTCGTGCCAAACCACGGGCAAAATCCCGCAGCTGCTCCAGGAGCCATCGTGCTCCGAGCAACGCGGCAGAGCGAGGCACGGAGCATCCCGGTGCCCAATCCAAGCTACCCCGGTCTCTCTATCAGCAAAGCCAGTTTTACATGGATGCAGTTTGATGAGTGAATTGTGCTTCCACTGGCACTGCCGACGGCAAGGCCTCCTGCAAAATCTGCGGGCTCAGCAGAAGCACCATTTTGCCATTATAAGGATGGCTACAGCGGGATTCTGCTGGCACAGCAGCACTGTCCTGGGGGATGGAAGGGTATTTTTATTTCTTTTCCTATGCTCCTACCTGGCCCAGCTGTCTGGAAAACTTCTTCCCAGGCACAGCAGGCCTGGAAGCAAGGACAGTCTCCAATCTGCCTTAAATCCCTGCATTTGAATGCACATGCTAATGTGAAGTAGGAAAGCAGGGAAACCAAAATCTCTCCCCTCTGTCTGCCCGCTTTCCTTACAGCCAGTGCTCTGGAGCTGGACTTAACACAGTCAGCCCTGCTCATAGTGGTGTGTCCCTTTTCCTGAGCACGGAAAAGTGGTTCTGAAGCATGTATTAATGTTAGAGGCTGAGCATCCTTTTATACAAACACATATCTGTTCCTGCAGCCCACCACTCAAGAAAGAATACCTCAGCACGCAGCAAAAAGCACATTTTTATTATTTACTATTAATATTATTTTAAACTTGGAGAGTTTTTTTTGGATTTGGGTGATCCTTGCTCACACACAGCCCTGCTGCTGCCTGGCAGGGACACGGTCCCAGAGCAGCCCTTCGCAATCGCCGCTGAGGGAGCCTTCCCACCTCCCCCAAAACACAGAGCCTGCCAAGAACAACACACTCCTCTGGGACAGAGCCGAGACCAGGACTCAAAGACAGTGGCATAGGGAAGGAGCAAAACGATAAACCTCCATATTTTGAGCTGCTGCAGAGCACAGCGAGCCCTCGCTTTAATGGACTCAGCTGCTTCATTCCATCGACTGCAGTTTTTTTTTAAACAACGTCTTCCCAGCATGTTCCAGGTATATAATTCCACTGCAAAGTCTCTTTCCTCCGCTATCCCTCCTCAAGGCCCATCGGTGGAGCACTCTTGCCCTCCTCAGGGATGGGGAGATCCCCGAGAGTACGGGCGGGACAAGGAACAGCATTCTCGCATCGAGGGCCAGCTCAGCTCCCGCCTCGGCTTCCAGCTCACTCCTCCCTCCACTTGCTTCCAACAAAGGGGCTTATGTCCCTGTCCCCCTGGCCAGCACGGCAGCGGCCAACACGCTACCATGGAGCAGAAATCCCCCAGAGAGGAGCCGAGGGTCCAGGGGTCACTGGACACAGCCCAGGCGCCCGTACTTTGGCGCTGGGGCAGAGCCCGCTGCCGGAATGAGGAGAAGGCACGGGAAAAACAAGGAGCCGGTGCTGGCCATAACTGGATTCTCAAATATGGCCAATCATGCTATTTTTACAGGGGCGTATTTATTTTTGGAGGATGCTGGGACAGATTCAAGAGTCTCTTTCTTCAGCCCGGCAGTATTTAAGGATCGGTTTGAACTGGCTCTATTTAAAGGCTTCGCCTCCTGCCCACTTTTCTTAACCCCTTGCACAAGCCTTTGCGTTCCACCCCTCCTAAAAACAAAACAACCCCCAAAAAAGCACAACAACAACAAAAAAAGCACCAAAACCACACACCAACAGCACTGCGAACGCAAACCTACAAAGGGCCCCTCGGTAGCAGGAAGCAATCATCATTTCAGGCGATATTGTTAAAGCCGTAAAAAACAACAACAAAAAAAAATATCCCTGCCTATCCCACTGCTGTGGTTTAATGAGAGTTTCGGCTGTTAATTGTACAGATCTTTTTAATGGAGTTTAGCCTGACTGGGAATTGCCGTGACAAAGCTGAGCTTTGCGAGGACCGTGCCGGGGAGCAGACGGGGAGACCGGGCACCACTGAGGTGCAGGGACAGGGGATTTCCAACAACTCCCAGAAAAAGGGAAAAAAAAATTAAAAATAAAATAAAGATACAATAAAAAAGAACTGGACGTATCACACACCCCACTCCCTCTGTGAGGGGACCCAAATCTGAGGGTTTCTCCCAGAGTGGTAGGAAAGCTCCCAGACAGCATCACAGAGGCTCGGTCAGCTTAGAGAGGCCAGAGCTCTGTGCCTCCCTCCTGACCTGCCGAGATTTCAGAAAAAGAAACTTTGGGAGGACAAATAAAACTAAATAAAAATAAAAACAAAAAATAAAATTACACAATAAAAATAAGAATAATTTTAAAAATACCAAGAACCCACACTCGGTTTGGCTTGAGATTGTCCACGAATGTTTGCAAAGATCATATTCTGCTGCAGTAGGAGGTGGAGGAGAGAGGGGGAAAAATAACCAGGGTGAAAAAAAGGGAGGGGAAAAAAAAAGACAAAAGGGAAGGAGAAAATAAGGTGTTTGCCCATGTGCTTGGCTTCATAGCCCTGTTCGCTTTACACCTCTCCCTTAGCACCTGGGAAATTGGCACCGCCACCTAGTCTAAAACTAATAAATCTTTTTCCCTCGATTCAGGCTGCTTCCTTCTCTGCAGATGTTGGCAATCAGGTTTGCGAATTTCAAAGTCATTCATCCCGGGGCGGCAGGGAGAAAAGCAGGTTTATTATTGCAAAACCTGTCACCCTCCCAACGCCTAAAGTAAACTCCGAGTCACCTCTCCACGCCCAGGGGAAAGAAAGCGGAAAAAAAAATTAAAAATAGAGCCAGAGAGGGAAATCAAACGGTCAGAAATCCCTTGTGTCCTCGCAGGGAAAGCAGGAGAGCAGGAGTGTGGGCAGGAGTGTCCGGCAGCGTCCTCCCAGCAGTGCCGGACTCAGTGAGCCGCTGGGAAAGGGAGCTCGGAAAAGGGGAAAAAAATGAAAAGCCTCCATAAAACAAAAGTAATTCAAACAAATAAATAAAAAGCTGACTGTGGGAAAAAAAAATTAATCGCGTACATTCCAGCGTCTGCTATTTTTTTTTTTTTAATGGAAATGCAGCCGTGGGGCTGCCCGAGGATGAAGCAGGTCAAGACGGGGGAAAAAATACAAGGAGAGAGCAATCACTGCATTCTGCATGGAAGTTTTGTTTGCGGGTTTAAAAAATAAGAATTGCGAAGAAAAAAAAAAAAAGGGAAAAAAAAAGAAAAAAAGCAAAAACAACATCAAAAGCAACGGTGCCGGCAGCGCTGCCCGGGGGCAGCGGGACCTCAGCGGGGCTCGGGCTGCATCAGGCAAGAAAACACCAAAAGAGCCTCATTTTACCCCTTTTTCCCAGCCCACGGATGGTTTTTTTTCGCCGTCCGGGAAGCGCAGCGCCGGGCAGCGCAGTCCCGTCCTTCCGCAGCCCGGTCTGCGCCTCTCCCAGCTTTCCCGAAAATCGGATTTATTCCCCGGATTTATTCCGCAGCCGCCGCGGCGGGGATTTTCCTCAGTGCCAACAAAACCATACACTGGAAAGGAGAACTTCTATCGGGCAGGCGCGATTTTTTCCCCCCACTCCCCTATTTTTTACTCCATTCCCTTATTTTTCCACCATCACCCTATTATTTTTCATATTTCTTCCCCATTCCCCTATTTTTTTTTTGCCAAATCAAAACCACGCGCCGCAGAAAACACTTGGGGAAAACACGCCAAAAAGCTGCGAGCGCACAAATATATAATTATCACGACGATATTTATATTTTCGGGGGAGGCGTTAAAGCGCGATCCCGAGTTCGCCGCCCGCGACAGCGGAGGGAAGGGAAGGGAGGGAAGGGAAGGGAAGGGAATGCTGGGGCTGGAGTTAAANAGGCGCGGGGGTGCCGGGGGGTCCGCGGAGCCTTGCCCGGGTGGGAGTGGAGGCTGATGCCCGATGCGAGGAATTTTCCGGGCTGGAGGGCGGCGGGGAGCCCGGCAGCCATGGGCCCGGCGGCGGGGGCCAGGCGGCCGGTGGCTCCCAGGCGGTGGCTCTCCATGGCCAGCCCGGAGAGCAGCGGAGGGGGGCCGTGCACCGAGCGGGGGGGCCCGAAATCTCGGCCATCCATCATCCACTCGCCGGCTTCGCGGAGTCTCCCGGATCGCTGTCGATGCCCGCCACCGCCTTCCCGCCCCCACC
>VXBQ01005809.1:820-14703 GCA_013400175.1 Phainopepla nitens
TTGAAATCCCACTGGAGCATTTCCTGGGCTCTCCCTTCTGGTTTTACCTTTAACATTTTTACCCATGGGTGGTGAGATCCAGGGCACCCTCAGCAGGTTTGCAGCTGGCCCCAGGCTGGATGTGACCCTTTTTTACAAAGAGGGAGGTGCCCTGGTGCCCAGAGCAGCCCCTGGATCCCTGCAGTGCCAAGGCCAGGCTGGACATTGGAGTTGGGGCAGCCTGGGACAGTGGGAGGTGTCCCTGCCATGGAATGGGATGGCATTTAAGGTCCCTTCCCACCCAAACATCTGGGATTCTGTAGGGTTTTTTTTTAAATAAAAAGCATATAAAAAAATGCATTGCACCCCCCACCTCCCAATGAAAATGTTTTGATTCCTCAAACTGAAATAAATGATTTGGGGATTTTTTTTTTTTTTGTCTATTATTTTCCAGAGCCAGTGTGGCCTCAGGCTCCTGGGATGAAGCCCATGGAAGTGCTCCCTGAAGAGCCTCCTGTGCTGGAAACCCCCCAGAAATTCTTCCTGCGGGTCAAGTGGCAACTGCAGCAGCAGCACAGAGGTACTGGGCTCGCTCTGGGGAGCACAGCCTCCTGCACTGCTGGGCTGGGGAGAGCCCTCTGAGACCATCAACCCCCTGTTCCCCTTGTCCCCAAGTGCCACGTCCTCAGGGCTTTAAATCCCTCCTGCCATGGGGGCTCCCCCTCTTTCTGTGCTTAGTATCCCTAATTTCTCCATTATTCCTTTTTTTTTTCCTTTTTTTTTTTCCCAGCTGCACCACTTTCAACCCCAAGCCAGCAGAATACTGCTCCTTGCACAGCTGCAGAGAATCCCCCAGTGCAGCCTGCTCGTGCTGAGCAGCCAGGGAATGAGCCTGCAGGGGACGTGGACTCTGATAAGGATGATGTGGATGTTTTCCTCGTGGAGTCCATCGAAGTCGATGCTGATGGAGACGTGTCTCAGAGTACAGTGGCTACTCCTGTGCGAGCAAACCCCACCCCTTGGGAAAAAGGGAATCAGGCAGAAGGAAGGTGGGGAAATGGAGAAGCAAAACATGCAGAGCTTTGTGAGGAGAGGAGAGAGGTGCAGGCCAGTAAAGCACCAGCTGCTCCAGCAGTGGAAAAGGCACCAGAGCCCCAGCCTGAGCAGCCCTCCCAGCACTTCTGCAGCATCATGCTCTCCTCTCCTGTCCACATTCCCAGGAAGCAGAAGCTGGCAGAAGATCCCAAGGTCTCTTTGGATAAACCTCCTACTGATCAGCCTGCTGGCAAAGCAAACAAAGAGGTGGGAGAGAATAATCCTTTAGGGAAAAGGAGAAATTCCTCTGGGCTGATAGCTCCAAGTTATTCTTTTTCTTCTCAAAAGCAAGGAACACTCAGAAGATAATAAACTGTTATTCCATTAGGTTTCACCAGTACATTTTCCCATGCAAAGGGTTTCTTTTTTTTCTGTACTCCAAGATGACAAATGTTCAGGGTTTGGGGTTTTTTGTGTAAAAGAAGCACTTTTGGTTTAGTGTGCACAAGCCATGGTATGATCCAGCTCCTGGCTGCCTGCTCAGACCCAGGGAGGAGAGACCTTGCCCAGCTGGGCATGGATCCCTCCAGGGACGTGCCCTGCTGGTGGGGAGGGGAAGGCTTGGCCTTCCTGTGGAACATCCAGACTCCTGTTCAGCCGAACTGGGGCAGGATCTTTTCCTGGGAGAGCAGGGTGCAGCCTGCAGCACTCCTCCCTCTCTGAATAAATCCTGGGAAAGCAGTGCTGCATCCCAGCACACCTGCCCAAGCCTTGGGCTTCCCTTGTTCCCTGGGGGGGTCTGGGATTGCAAGGGACTTGTTCTGTTCTCCCTCAGCGTGGCCAAGAGTGTTCACTGTGTTTCCTGAATTTAACCAAGTTACCTTCAGCACTGAGCCAAGGACCAGATATCCTCTAATATTGTAGCTTAGAAGATGCTGGAAGAGATGGTTTTGTTATTGGATCTGATCACTGAGGGGTGCTGGCTAATAAATACTTCTAAATTATTTATTTTCCTTTTTTTTTTTTTTTCCTGGAACAGAAAAATATCTGCCTGAGCAGCTGGATGATTAAAGTGCTGACTGGAAACACAGGAATCTGTGTGGAAGGGAAAAGAAAGTAAGAACCAGTTTATTATTTAAATGTGAAGTAAACCATGGACACCAAACACCAGGTAATGGTGCAGAGCTTGAAGTGCTTTACCAAGGAAGAGACAATTCCTTTGTGTGGGCAAGAGAGGGAGAGCCAGCATGCAGGGAACTACTGGGGAAATCATTCCAGAGTGCTGTGCTGGGATAATCAGAACGCTTCAGAGGAATAAATCAAAGAGCTCTGCATGGTTTGGCTTGGGAGGGACCTTAAAGCCCAGCCAGCCCCATGGCAGGGACACCTGCCCTGTCCAAGCTGGGCTGGCTGCAGTCCAGCTGCTGTCCCCTGAGTGACACCTGCAGCAGTGGCATGTTCAGTTTGTTCCCTGCCCCAGGGTCGGGCGAGGCACAGCTGTGTCACTCCAGGCTAAGAGAGGAAAGCCAGAGCACATCCTGCCAGCACCTGAACCCCTCAGAACACAGGGGTCACAGAGAGTGTCAGCATTCCAGACTGGAATGACTGAGGATCCACTGAGGGAGCTGGGGCTGCTCAGCCTGGAGAAAAGGAGACTCAGGGCTGAGCTCAGCACTCTCTAAACTCCCTGCAGGGTGCCTGTGCTCAGCTGCCTTGGGCTCTTGCTCCAGGCAGCACTGACACAACNTGGGCATTCTGGGGTTCTGTGGTTCCCTTCTGGAAGTGATTCCTGTGTTGTGCTGTTTTTGCAGGGACATGAGGCAGCTGCTGTGGCACAGCAGTGCTATCACAGAGCGCCTCACTCACAGCCAGGTGAAAACCTCCTCAGGTGCTGTGTACCTGCTGCAGGGCAAGATAGACTCAGCTGCCATGAGGAGGGAAGGTGAGCTGCTGGTTCTGAATGCCTTACAAACTAAACTGTGGAGCCTGTGGGATTTGTGAGGAAATGGGATTTCCATGCAGATGGAAATACGAGGTTCTCTTTTCCTTGCCTTGTCAGTGCTCGCACAGCTCTGAGGGCACAAAGATACTGGAATAAATAGTGGGAATCATGGAATGTCCTGAGCTGGAGGGAATCCACAGGATCATCATCAACTCCTGTCCCTGCCCAGACCCCCAACAATCCCCCCTGGCATCCCTGGTGTCCAAAGGCTCCTGGAGCTCTGCAGCCTCGGGGCCCATTCCCTGGGGAGCTGTCCCAGTGCTTATCCCACCCTCTGGGGGAAGAACCTCTCCCTGATCTCCTGCCTGACCAGCTGCCTTCCAGCTCCAGCCCTTCCCTCAGCATGACTTCCCCTGACACAGGTGTGCCCCGGGTGTGTCACACCATTTTTTACCCACCACTCCTTCACTGTTGGCCCTTCCAGGCCTAAAGATGTGTCTGTGACTTTAGGCTTTCCTTCTCACTTGCAGCACTGGGGTCTCTGCTGATAAATACCTGATCTGGCTGCTCTCTGACTTGAAGGTTTTATTACTTCCTTTGCTAAGAAGTTATATTTGTTTCTATTTTAATATTCTGAGAAGGGAAAGGAGCAGCATAAGGCTCGTGAGCAGAGCAGCTCTGGTGCTGCAGAGGCTTCCTAGGCCTGAGAGGGACTGGGGAGTGCTGGATGGAACCGTGTGGCTCAGCTCCTCTGGAGGTTGGGTTTAGCAGCTCAGCTCCTCTGGAGGTTGGGTTTAGCAGGCCCTGGGGGTTCTCTTGGCCCTGCTGAGCTGCTGGTGATGCCCTTGTGCTCCCCTCAGGCTTCCCCTACCGCTTCACCAAGAGGTTCACCTTCGGCTTCTCCAGGAGGTGGAAAGAGTATGTGGAGGAGCTCCTTGAGGAAAGGAGGAGGTAACTTCTTTGGAGATTCTCTGTCATTGCAATGTTCTAGGTATTCATAGACTTTGCTTTTTGAGGATATTACACCAGAGGAGTGTGGAATGTTTTAGGTGTGGGCATGGAGCCACTTTGCTGTGCTGGGCCACCGGGCTCCTGCCCACCTTCACATCTCCCCTCTTGGTTAAAGAACAGCTTCCTCAGCGGTTATTATTTCTCGTCTCACGCTCCAAACCATTAGGAAAGAACAAATTCAAGATAGTGGTGTGGAAGAAAGTGAGAAGAATGACTCTGTGGGGGGAGCTGATGTGTTGGAAACTGCAGGAGACTCAGTGAGCAATGCAAAGAAACCTGTGAGGGATGCAAACAAACCTGCATTGAGGAACTCCACCTATGAGGTATCACCAGGGAATGATGAGAACACCTGTGAGTATTTAACAATCCTTTCACTTGGTAAAGACACCTGGGGGTGGCTGGAGTGGGTTGTGTTTCCAGGAAATGGCTGTCAAGCTGTAAAATCCCCTGGTTAGGCTCAGCCTTTGAGTGAGCCTTGCCACGGGCACTGACAGCTCTGGGGTTTCACTTGGACTTTTTCTGGGGGCTTTGTCCAGTGAGCCTTTCCCAAACCCCCCTGTGCTGTTTGTTGCTGCTGCAATCAGATTTCCTGGCTAGCACTGTAAAACCTTTTATGTTTTCCTCTTCATCACTCCCATTTATTTTTCACTCTCATTTGTCTCAGTGAGCCGCTGTTTCATGTGACAACTTTTCTTTATCATTCTCCCTCCTCAAACAACTTTCACAGTATTTATAACCTTCTCAACAAAGTAATAGTAAAAAGTTCCCCACAGTAAATTTTATAATTTGTGAAGATTCTTACTTCAGTCCTGTTATTTCTATTGCAACGCTTTGAAAAGAACAACTTTGGGTACATTTTACATTTCCCTTGTGGTCCAGTTTAAACACAACATTGTTCCTCTGCTTGTGAAACCTGCAAAACTGAATTTTCCATGCAATATTTGGGACAAAACTCTTCTTTGTTTGGGCTTTTTTCCCCCTTGCAGTCGCAACACCGAGGAGGATCCCCAGGAATGACTCGAGCAGGGTCTACACTCGCAGCGGGCGCCTGGTGAAACCCCCCCTGAGCTTCTGGTGTGGGCAGAGGGCATTTGTGGATCAGAACCTGAATGTCACCATAGAAAACGGGGGGGTGGATTATCTGAGCCTGGTAAGGTCCTCTGAAGTGTGACTTAAATAGAGCTATTCTCCTTGGCCAGGTGGGGAACAGAGCAGGTGCAGCTCTTCGAGGCACCTGAAGAGGAAGGAGGTGTTGGAAACACGATGGGAATATTAGAAAACACACCAAAAAATAGTCTCATGTCCATATTCCAGAGAATTGTGGTCTCTGAATCTGACACAATGGAGAATTGTTTCTGGGGAAAAAAAAACAGGGTTTTTTGAAAGATAATTTTGTCAGGCAGGAATTTGGTGAAGTTCCACCTCCAGTCCTGGGGTCAGTTCTGAGCCATTCACTGCAAGAGACTCTGAGGGGTTGGAGCATTTCCAGGGAAGGGAACAGAGCTGGCAAGGGGCTGGAGCCCCAGGAGCAGCTGAGGGAACTGGGAAAGGGGCTCAGCCTGGAGAGAAGGAGATTAAATTAATTTTAGATTCAATTGTTTTATTTTGAAGATGCTTAGTAGTGAAAAACCCAAAAGAAAGACCAGTTTCATCTCCAAGAAGAATGAACCAAAGGAAGACATGAAGACAGCAAAGGAAACGCCAAGAAGTCAAAGTAAAGGTAAAAACTATTTTTTCCCCCTGATTTTAGGTTATTGATGGAATTAGTGGGATTGTCAGCTGGGTGCTGGAGCAGTAGGGTTGGGTGTGTTAATGCAAAGAAATGATTCAAATATTTTTATGATCAACTGCTTTTTCTCTGAAGAATCAGCAGAGTAGCATTCATGTGGAGTTTCACAGCTCCCAACAAGAGCTATGTCTTTAAATCACTTTGTTAATTGCATAAAGGGAACAGAGGGATTTCATTCTAGACATTGAAATGAAGGGATTTGGACTTTTTGGAATTCACCAATCCAGTGACCTGGGGGGCCTGGCTTTGCTTTTTAATGTGGATGAAAGAAAGGAAATGTTGACCAAAAAAAAAAAAATCTGTTAACAGAGTTTTTAATAAAAATTTCGGTTTTAGTAGAATTTAGGCAGTGATAGAAGGCTGAGAAGAATGTGCAATATAAAGCAGAAGTTTCTCTCTTAAAGCAGCTGCAATGTTTCCTGCAGAAAAGCTCTCTGGAGCACGAGCAGAGCTTTGGGGATGTGCCTGCTCAGTCAGTAGAGTTTTGGAGAGCCCTTGAGAGCAGCTCTGAGTTTGTAGTTTGGCAGGTAAAGCTCTGGCAGGGGGTGCAGGTCCCTGTGCTGCAGGCACAGCAGGACCCAGCTGCACCCCTGAGGGGCTCTGGCACCTTCTCTTCCAGGGAGAAGCCGGGAGAGAGGAGCCACTTCCAGAGGAGACTCCAGAGCTGCCAGCAGCCCCGAGGGCAGGCACTTCCTTTCGGATGAGGAGGAGACTGATCCTGGAATCAGGGGCACAGAGAGGAAATCCCAGCCCCCTGCCAGGGGAGCTTCCTTGAGCAGCAAGGTGCTGAGCAAGGGCAGCAGCAGAGCCCCGGGGGCAGCTCGGAGAGCAGCAGGCTCTGCAGAGCTGAGCGTGCAGGAGCAGGGCTGCAGGAGCTCCCTCCGCTCAGCCAAGCCGCGCCCCCCGGGAGAGGAGAGCCTTCCCCTCGCCCAGGAGCCCTCAGAAGAGGATGAGGAGGAGCAGTCCAGTGAGGACACCCCACTGCTGATCAGGAGGAAACAGGAATCCATTCTAAAACCCAAGACTGGCAGCTGGAAACCTTGCTCTGGCTCTAAGAGCTCCTGGCAGGACGCAGAGGAGCGCGGTGGCCGGAGGACGGGGAAGGGCTCCCAGCACGTGCTGGTGAGGCTGAGCGGGCCCGAGTCCAGCGAGGACTCTGAGCCCCCTCCTGAGGGGACAGCATCCCCCGAGTCCAGTGCCTCCCTTCTGCCTGGCCAGGCCACGAGGGCTCAGGGCAGAGGCAGCCCTCCCAGGGGCCAGCTCCATTCTGACACCGAGGAACCCCACAGGAGGGACAGGAGCGCCAGAGCAGCCCGGCCAAAAACTGGCAGGGGAGTCTCCAGCAGTGCCAGGGCTGCAGCAGTGAAACCCAGACAGCACCAGAGGGCAAAGGGGCAGAAATCTCTGGAGCTTTTTCCAAGGGCAGCTGATGGTTGGTCTGAGAAGGAATTGCAGAAGCTTCACAGGTAAGGGCTCGCTCTGTTCAGAGGAAAAGTTTCCCTCAGGTATCAGGAAGGGTTGAATGGTCTGTAGTGATTTGGGTTTGCTAACTTAAATTTCTTTCATTTTTGTTATGAGATAGGATTAGGAGTAATAGTAAGGTAGGTTTAAAACTTTAAGGGTATAAAGAAAACTTTCATTAATAAGTCTAAAAGAGTAGTAAGATTTAGAATAAAACTTTCAGACTTTTTTCTTCCTACCAAAGTGCCCACTAATACAAAACAAGCACAGGGGTTTTCAGATTCATGATTTCCCAGGTTTCTTTTATGTTTTAATTCCCTATTAGAAATATTCCCTATTTAATTCCCTAATTTTATTCCCTAATATTAATTAGCATTATTATTCCCTATTAATTTTCTCCACACATGAAACATCAGTGTAATGTGGTGAAGGCCACAGGTGAGAGGGAGCAGAATCCCTCCCCAGATTGCACCAACAAGTTTAAACATGACAGGTTTTTGTGAGCAGGTTTGGTAAGGGGAGCTTAACTGCAAGGGTGTTTAATTAATCCATCATCCAATTACTTAAAGCAATGGCAATATTTAATAGACACTTTGAGTGTAAAATGGCCATGTTTGGGTTTAGCTCTTTTAGACGAGCAGGAGCTCAGGCCTGAGGGGACCTGCACAAGTGAGCAGGAAATTTATCTTGTGACACATCTGTCAGCTGAAGGTGTTTAAATAAATTTGTCTTCTCTGAAGAGAAGACACCAAAGGATCACAGAATGCTTTGGGTTAAAGGGACCTTAAATCCCAGTTAAACCTTAAATCCCAGCCAGTGCCACCCCTGCTATGGCAGGGACACCTCCCACTGTCCCAGGGACACCTCCCCCTGTCCCAGGCTGCCCCAGCCCCAATGTCCAGCCTGGCCTTGGGCACTGCCAGGGATCCAGGGGCAGCCACAGCTGCCCTGGGCAATGGGGGGCCAGAGCCAAGAGAGCCCAGAGTGCCTCAGTGCATGGCACAGGTGGGTCCCAGGCAGTTGCAGGGCTGTGACCCCAGTGCCTGGCTGGTGCCAGTGTCCCCTGCTGTCCCCCAGGGCCATTGCAAAGTTCCCGAAGCACAGGAGCAGCTTCTGGCAGGAGGTGGCCATGGCCGTGGGGTCCCGCTCGGCCGAGGAGTGCCAGGGCCGCTACCTGCAGGAGCAGCAGGGGAAAGGATCCAAACAGCAGCCCAAGAAATCCACACTGGGGCAACCTGAGCACAAAGGTACCAGCAGCTTGTTCCTTGTGTTGTGTGGTTGTGAATGGTTGAGGTTCAGACACTGAGGGGCTGGAGTGTGCCCAGGGCAGGGAACAGCTGGGGAGGGGCTGGAGAGTTCCTGAGGGAGGTGGGAAGGGGCTGGAGAATCCTTGAGGGAGCTGGGAAGGGGCTGGAGAATCCCTGAGGGAGCTGGGAAGGCTCAGCCTGGAGCAAAGGAGGCTCAGGGGGCCCTGGTGGCTCTGCACAAGTCCCTGCCAGGAGGGGACAGCCGGGGGGGTCGGGCTCTGCTCCAGGGAACAGGGACAGGAGGAGAGGGAACGGCCTCAGGCTGGGCCAGGGCAGGCTCAGGGTGGGCACAGCAGGAATTTCCCCATGGAAAGGGTGGGCAGGGATTGGAAGTGCCCAGGGGGGTTTGGAGTGCCCAGCCCTGGGTGGATTTACAGCCCTGTGCATGTGGCACTTGGGGGCATGGGGCAGTGCTGGGGAAGGGTTGGACTCCCTGGGCTGGGAGGGCTTTTCCAGCCTCACCAATTCTGGTTCCATGGGGTGAACCCACAAGAGCACATCAGGGTGTGACAGTGAGCCAGGTCACCTTTTGGTGTGCAGGTTGGAGGATGTCAGGAATGACTGAGGTGGCGAGAAGAGAAAGGTTCTTTGTAGAGTTTTCCAGCTGTTGGCCTGAGGGGAAGTCTTTCCCTGGCCTCGACCCTCAGGGCAACGAGCTCTGGACATCCTGAGAGGCTCCTGGAGGCCCAGCAGGTCCTTGCAGAGCTCTGTCCAGATGGGATTTGGGTCCTTGGACTCCCAAGAGCAGTGTGGAGTCAGCACAGCCTGGTCCCACTCTGTGGTGTTTGCCATCCCCACACTGCAGCTTCCTTGGGGGCTGGGTTGCATTAAGGTTGGCCATGGATACAAGCTGAGCTGAGCATTCCCTGAGCCCAGCTTCAGTGGCAGTGTCTCTGAGCAGCAGAGCCTTTGTTTGAGCCGTGGTGCTCCTGCCACAGGGACACACACAGCCGTGGGTTTGCTCTCTGCAAGGCCCTTGTGAGCACAGTTCTGTCAGTCACAGTGAAGCTGATGTGGGACCCTGCAGTGGCTGTGGCAGGCTCTGCAGTGACCCTGCCCTGAGGATGGAGTGGGGAAACTGCTTTGGAAAGCAAAGATTGTGTGACAGCAAAGAAGCTGTAAGAGACTTCACCAAAGGAAGGACTGGGCTGTGGCACTGGCTGCAGGCAGTGAATTTAATCCACAGCTGCTCTCAGACAATTCCTTTTGCATCCTGCAGATAAGAAGGAGCCAGTGATCAGTGCCAAGGTGGGCACCCTCAGACGGAAGCAGCAGATGAGGGAGTTCCTGGAGCAGCTGCCCAAGGACAACCACGATGACATCTTCACTGCCACGCCCTTCCAGAGCAGGAGGGTCCAGGTAAACCTGGGACAGCAGCAGCTGTGGGGCTGCTCCAGCTCCACCAGTGAAATCCTGGGCAGCTGTGGCAAGAGGCTTCTGTCCTTCAGGTGCTGTAGCAGCCCTGGACTGGTGGTAGTGAGAAGGTTGGACTGGGAGGAGCCTCTGAGTGGTGACAGCACCACCTGAGTACTTGTCCTTCTGAGCAGTCCTGGGCAGCTTGGAGCTTGGGATTGTAGCCAGAAATGACTCTTTGAGGGTGTGGCAGCACCAAAACCCCTCAGCCAAGTGCTGGGCAGGGTCTGGAGGGCACTTGGAGCAAGATGGAGGTGCGGGGCTGGGGCTGTGTCCAGTTCTGGGTGTGGGGCTGGGGCTGTGTCCAGTTCTGGGGCTGTGCCTCAGCAGGGACAGGGGCAGTCAGAGCCAGGGCAGGGAGGAATGGAGAGGCTGCAGGGACTGGCAGAGAGGCACTCCAGGCTCGGGTGACTGATGCTCTGAGGTGGCTCTGCAGCTGCCAGCGCTGCGAGGGAGCTGGGACGAGGACGCCGAGGATTTCAGCCTCTCAGAGTGCCCAGTGACCCCCTCCTCGGGCCTCTTTCCCCCCGTGAAAACCCCGCAGTGTGAGCACATCAGCCCGGGAATGCTGGTCCCCATCAACAGGTAGGAGCTCCTCCACCAGCCCTCCCTGGCATTGCCCCTTTTTGTCCCTGAGAGGGTGGCTCCTGGAGCTGGGACAGCAGCTCCCTTCCAGCCTCTCCTGCAGCCTCTGGGTGTGCTTGGGGAAAGCTCTTCCCTCCAGCCCCGTGTGCTGCTGGAGCTGCTCCTGCTCCCAGCCCTGCCTCAGCAGAGCCTTCAGCCCTGCCCTGTTCACCCAGGGCTTCAGCTCAAATAGCTGGGACCAGCTGGGAACCACTGGGGTTTTGTGTGCTGGACGTGGCCCTGGGGAGGGGATGGGGCTTTGTGTGATCCCTGCACCAGGGGGGATCTGCAGCCCAGAGTCCAGCCCAGCTCCTCCCGTGCTGCTCCCCGAGCAGCTGCTCTGTTCAGCTGGCCCTGCTCATGGCCTGTGGGAGCTGGAGCCATGTGGGCTCTGTGGCTGCCTGCCAGGGCTCCTGGCACGCTCCAGCCCCTGAGCCTGCTCCCTGTGTCCCAGGAAGGACTGTGACCGGCACGTGTTCCACTTGCAGAAGAACACCCGGGGCAGCAGGGGCACCTGGGACAAGGTCAAGAAGAAGTCGGTAATGCTGCTTTCCGGGACTCTGCCCACTTCCCCCTGAGGCAGGCACAGCTGGGGCAGAGGACAGAATGCCAGGATCCCAGCCCCCTGTGTGCACTGCACGGAAAAGGGGAACCCTCCCTGGGTTTGGGATCTGCTGCTGGGGAGAGAGGTTCCTTTGTGAGAAGGGAGCTCTTTGTCGTCAGGGTTAACTCCATTGCTTTTGGTCAGGATTTGGAATTGCTTTGGGATTCCGTGATCTTTAGGTTATTGTTAAATTCTCTGAACAGTGGGAAAAGGAGCAATACCCAGAGCCTTAGAGTATTCTGAGGTACCCATCAGGGCCCCACAGGGATCATCCAGTCCAGCTCCTAACAGTGACCACAAGTCACTTTGTACCCCAGTCCTGAATTCAGGTATTGGTTCCTCCACTCCTCTGGGCGCTGCAGCTCCTTTGGCTTTCCCATAAACCCCTATCATCCTGGGAGCAGCTCGTGCCTGTGGTTCAGGGAAAGCACTTGTGGACATTCTGGGCCATGGGGACCCTGAGCTGGTGCCACCCCAGCTGAGCCTCTTTCTTCCCTCCCTCAGGCTGGAGCTGCTCTTGGGACGCCAGCTTCCTGCAGGACCAAGAGTGAGTATTCCCAGCTCCTCATTCCCAGCCCCTTCCTTTCCTTGTCCATCAGCTGAGCTGTGCTCCATCAGCCCTGTGACCCTGAACCCTCTGTGCCCCCGTTTCCCCTGGGGCCAGCCCCTGACCATCTCTGTTGTCACTGCAGGAGTGACCCCGGCCCCCGTGGTGGGGAAGCTCTTCACAGCTGAGGCTCCGGGCTCGTCCAGCGAGGAGCAGGAGGATTCCTACTTCTCCATGTGATGGGCTTGGGGCTGTTCAGCACTTAGTGCTGTCCCTTGGCAGGGAATGCTGCAACGATGAGGTCAGTTTGGAAAAGCTGTGGTTTTATGTATTTTAACCCCACTCCCACCCTGCCAGCAGTGCTTGGCTTCTCCATGTGTACAAAGTGGCACTTCCCTGTCCAGGCTCCTCTTCTCCCTGTCCTGTTTCTCCTGGGAAAGAGAAATGCACATAGATACCAATGACTGCCAAGTTCTGATTCATGTTAAGCTGAAATAGCTGCTAGGATAGGGCTGTACAATAAATGCAGGTGCTGTCTGGAAGGAACTGAAATTGCTTTTTAGTTTACTCTAGGGAGAGCTTGAATTCTTATATTTCTTTAATGTAATAAAGACAGACAAGGCTTTTTGTACTCACAGATTACTGAGAGTTGTGGGGCAGCAGAATCCAGGAGCTGTCCAGCTTGGAATGGTGCCTGCAAGGCTTCATCCTCTTGGTTTGGAATCATGGAATGCTTTGGGTGGGAAGCGGCCTTAAACCCCAGCCACTGCCACCCCTGCTGTGGCAGGGACACCTCCCCCTGTCCCAGGGACACCTCCCACTGTCCCAGGCTGCTCCAGCCCCAGTGTCCAGCCTGGCCTTGGGCACTGCCAGGGATCCAAAGGCAGCCACAGCTGCTCTGGCAATTCCAGCCTCAGCAGGAATTCCCAATCTCCCACCCCTCCCTGCCCTCTGGCAGTGGAAGCCATCCCCTGTGCCCTGTCCCTCTGTCCCTTGTCCCCAGTCCCTCTGCAGCTCTCCTGGAGCCCTTCAGGCCCTGCCAGGGGCTCTGAGCTCTCTGGATCCTTCTCCTCTCCAGGGGAACATTCCCAGCTCTCCCAGCCCGGCTCCAGAGGGGCTCCAGCCCCGGAGCAGCTCCGTGGACTCCTCTAGGCTCTCTCAGGGCTGGGGCAGCTCTGCAGTGGGTCTCACCTCACCCTGGCACACCCCGGCTGCCTGGGCCAGCTCCTGTTCCAGGGGTTGATTTCTGCCTGTCCCAGCCTCTTCCTGGGAAGTGCTGCTGCCCAGGAATACCGCTGCCCATCCTTTTCCAGCTGGTGGCAGCAGAGGCTGCGGCTGGGGAAGGATCTGGCACCTGAGCCCTGGCAAGGCCCCGTGTGCCCTGGCAGCGGGGGCTCGGTGCTGCAGCCATGGCAGGAGCTGCGGGCTCCTCGCCCTCACTTCCCCAAGGTTTGCTGAAGGACTCGAGCCAGCACTGTGGTTCTGACAGGAATTGGGGGTGATCAGCCCCAGCCCTGCCCCAGGGGACCCTGGGGACACAGGGGGCCGTGCAGCTCCCCCACGCTGAGGTTTGACAAGTGTTTATTTACATCATGTACATTCAATCCCGACTGGGTAAAGTGCAGTGCAGGGCCCGGAGTGCCGAGCTCAGCTCTTGCCCTTGGCGGGCAGGGGCTGAGGCAGCAGCTGCAGCTCGAAGTGGTGCCGCAGGAAGCGATGGAGCTCCTCGGCCTGGAGCCGGCTCAGCCGCGCCCCCGCCGCCAGCGCCGGCACGGAGCTGCAAGAGAGGGAACAGGGGGAGCCCTGGAGCAGCACCGGCGGCCCCGGGAGCTCTGCACAGCTGCCCCAGGGCTGGCAGCACCCCTGAGCAGTGAAAACAGGCAATGCCAGCGGGAAAGAGAGGGCGGGGCAGCAGGAGGGAGGGTGGAAGCAACGCCTGCATCAGTGCCCTGGACTGCTCAGCAGGAGAGACTGGAATGGGGGAAGAGTGAGATGGGACAGGAAAGCTCCTGGCAGAGGGTGGGAAAGGCTCTTCCTGAGCAGCTCTCCCAGCAGGAAAGGCGCAGGAAGGAATTCCCTGAGCAGCTATCCCGGCAGGAAAGGTGCAGGAAGGAATTCCCTGAGCAGCTATCCCGGCAGGAAAGGTGCAGGAAGGAATTCCCTGAGCAGCT
>VXBQ01005809.1:20558-54320 GCA_013400175.1 Phainopepla nitens
CCTGGCTGTCACACAGTGCCACCCACCTGGGCTGTCACAGGGCTCCTGACCCGCGGCCGTTTGGCTCCTCCTGCCTGGGGCTTGTCCCAGGCTCTGGAGCTGCTCCTGCCCCTCTGGAAGTCCCCACTGTCCTCACTGGATGTGTCTGACTGGAACAGGGAACACACAGAGTCAGCAGGGCACAGCAGAGAATTCCATAAAGCCACTGGATCCCAGAGTGGTGTGGGTGGGAAGGGACCTTAAAGCTCCTCCAGTGCCATGGGCAGGGAGCCCTCCCACTAACAGGACAGAAAAATGGGAAATAGAAGAAAAATCAGGTCCAATGTGCCATGAATTTGTTTTTCTGGTTCAAAGCTTTGTGGCAGGCAGGTTTTTTCACCCTTCCTGCCTCTTAAAATGTTTCACTGCCAAACAACGACTCCAAAGTCATCAGAGCCCCAGTCCTGGCAGTGCCCAGGGCCAGGCTGGACACTGGGCTTGGGGCAGCCTGGGACAGTGGGAGGTGTCCCTGCCAAGGCACTGGGTGGGATTTAACACCCTCCAACCCAAACCATTGTGGGTTCCTGTGGTCTGGGGAGGCCCTGGGGAGGAACTGAAGGGGAGCAGGAATGAGTTTCCATCATTTCTCCCCCATGTCACTGCTGACCACGTTCAGAGGGCGCCGGCGCTTCCTGGTGACCTGAGCTGGAGACTCCAGGTCGCTCTCACCCATCCCCTGTGGGAGCAGAATGAACATCAGTGCACAGAGTGTGTGAGGTTTAAATTGTCACTGTTTCTCTTGTCTATTCTTTTTCTCTAAGACTCACATCAGGAGACTTCAAAACATTCTTTTTTATCCTGTTTTTTCTCTGGAAAACGATCTCTTCCTCGCTGTCACTGCTGGGTCCTGCAGAAAAAAGAATAAACAACATTCACCAGAATTGCACAGCTCCCAACACAATTTTGTTATAGCTGAGCAATCAAATCCTGCCTCTCTCAGAAAAGCACCTCCAAAGGAGATTATTTATTGATCTACAGGGCAAATATTGTTCTCTGTAGCCTTGTTAATCAAAAGAGATAATCTCCAGCTGGGATGGACAATAAATCCTGCTTCCCTGGAGAGCCCCGGGGGGGAAGTGACTACCCCAGAGGCAGAAAAAAGAGAAGAGAAGCAGGAAACCAAGAGAAGAAGCCATTAAAAGTTGAGCAAGAGCCAGAGTTGTGGCAGCACTTTGTGACACAAATCCCTGTGACAGCACCGAGTGGGGCCTGCAAGCATCACTGCCAGAGAGACCACGGAGCTGCTCCAGGGCTGGAGCCAGGCTGGGAGAGCTGGGAATGTTCCCCTGGAGAGGAGAAGCTCCAGAGACAGCTCAGAGCCCCTGGCAGGGCCTGAAGGGGCTCCAGGAGAGCTGGGGAGGGACTGGGGACAAGGGATGGAGGGACAGGACACAGGGAATGTCCCCTCATTGACCCAACTTCCAGCACCACAGCCTTTATCCCTCCTCCTTTCAACCCTCCCACCTCAGTCACAAAACCAAAGTGAGGATCCCAAAGGTGCTGGATGCTATTTCCTAACCATGAAGGTCTAACAGCTGTCCCACCAAATTCCCTACCTGCAGCAGGAGATCCACGGGGTTTGGTGTCTTCCAGGCTTTCTGTCCTTCCCAAAGGGGAATCCCTGGCTGATCTCCCAAAGTTCTGCCTCCCTGGGCTCTCTTTGGCTTGATCTGCAGGAGGCACCTCTGGAATTTGCTCCCTGGCACTCGAGAAGACTTTCAGAGGAATTCTTTTGACAGCTTTGATAGTCACACCCTTCCTGCTTGTTGGGGTCACAAGTGCTGAAGGCAAAGGCTCAGGGGGCTCTGTTCTGCTGCCTCCTGAGCTGGGGACAGGCCCTGCAGCAGGAGCACCCCAGGCCCCTTCCCTGTCATTGCTGCCCCTGCTCTGCAATGACAATGGTGTGGACATGTCCCTGCTCCCAAGCCTCCTGCAGTCCCATCCTGGCGAGGTCTCCAGCCTGGAGCCATCCCTCGGGGATATTTTGGCATCCTCGGTGGATTCAGCCCCTGGGACACTCCCCAGGGCCCCGTTCAGTCTGGGGTTATCAGGATTCCTGGTCTCCTCAGAGGTTTCATCCCCGCTGTCCTCCTCGATGGAGAAGCCCAGGTCAAAGGTGATGGAGAACAGCTCCTGGGAGCAGTCATAGGGATCACCCACTCCTGCTGTTCCCATGGATTCCCTGCTCCAGGGCTGCTCCCTGCAGGGCTGGGGAGGGCTCACACAGGGGAACTCCCTGCCTGGCTCTCCCTCTGTCCCAGGGATGGCTCCAGCTGCAGCTGCCCTGCCTGGAGGCTCAGTGCCCACGGGGCCCAAGTCCTCACCAGCCTCATCCTCAAACAAATGGAGACTCTGCTCCTCAGCAGGAGCCTCAAGGGCAGCCTCTCCTGGGTCCTTGGGGGTGAAAGGCTCCTCTGAAGGGCCGTTTGTCAGGGGGCGGTTCACGCTGGGAACGTGGTTTGGGATTTCAGGGAACTCCTCACTGTCAAACAGGCCATCAAAGCTGTCATTCCAGAGCTGCTCCTCTTCAACAGCAGCAGCCTTGGTAGATGGCACACTTTTGGACAAACGGGGACTTCTTGAGGCCCAGAATTCCCTGGGAACTGTCCCTTTGGGATTTTCCAGGAGCAGCAGTGAAGGATCAGTTTTCGGGGACGCAGGGGAGATGCTGTCCTGCAGAGCCTCTGGGTGACCAACAGGGAGACCTTCTGGGGAAGGAGATCTTGGTCCTCCATCTCTCATCAAATCCTCCAGCTCATCCCCAGAGGGAGGGGACTGTGACAGAAGCCTTTGCACCTGGGAAAACATTTGTTGCAGCCCTGGGGGCTCCTGGGGTGGCCCCAGGGGTGTGAAGGAATCCCTGCAGGATTCAGGGAGATAAAACAGCTCCCAGGCCCCGGGGGATGTCTCGTAGCCCGAATCCCTGTGGATGCTCCCCAGGGAGCCACAGGCTCTCCCTGCAGGGCTGCTCTCCTGTGCTGCTGCTCTGGCAGGGGTCTCAGGGCTGTCACTGTTGTCACACAGGTCAAGAAATGCATTTAAGTCAAATGTCACGTGCAGCCCCTCGTCCTTGTCACTGCCCGGGTCGGGGTGTCCAGCCACAGCGAGCCTGGCTCCTGAGGGAGAGGCTGAAGGCTCCTGAGGCAGCACAGGCACTTCCTCACTGACTCCAGGAGCTCTTCTGGGAGCCTTGGGTTTGGTGATTTTAAAGGTGGTGAAGAACTCGCTCCCATCATCACCTGCATCAGGCGGGAATGGTTTTGGTTTGGATTTTGCCAGGTCCTTCCTGGAGCAGTGACCTCTCTGATCCCAGCGGGGCTTGGCCACGGAGAGATGCCTTTTGTTCCCTGGAACATTCACATCTTCCATCCGGAGGTGAGGCTGGAGCTCCTGCCCATAGCTGCAGTCTCCCTGGGGACACAGGGCAGTGGTTATTTAGTTATTTACCAGAGACATGCCCAGGCCCCCAGGGCTGCTCACAGCCAGATTTCAAACACCAGACAAAGGTTTTGTTCTCCTGAACTTCCCACAGACTCTGAAGCCATTTTTCATGGATGTCTATAAATCTGCTGTTCCAAAGGGAACCAGTTCTGTTAAACACACACTTGGGAAGAGCACAGTGGACCTGGACATGTAGGATGTGAACAGAACAATTATTTTTTGGTAGTTCAGGCAGATGAATCCCTGGACTCCTTAATCCCTGAAATTAAATGAGGAACCTTTGTAGAGGGTGAGAAAAATGATTTTTCCAATCAGAGACTGGCTTGTCTGAAGGTATTTCAGGAAGCAGGAGCCAAAGCCACCTCCCAGGAATTTGAAGAGATCCCTAACAGGCTTGGGGATGCCCTCTGGTTGCAGCAGGCAAAGCTAACTGTGCACTATTAACTGATCTTGTCATTAATCATCAGCATCATTTCAACACCAACTGCACAACAATTTCACACAGAGGCTGATGCTTGAACCATGCATTTCTAAAGATATCCAAAGAAACTCCAGGTCTGGATTTTTTAACTAAAGATCTCCAAGGAGATCCGCAGACCACACCGGCTGCCTTAGGAGAAGGCTTGACAAAAACAGTGAGGAAAAGAATTGTCACAAGAGGGTTAGAGGATGATTTTGATCTGGCAGCTTGTAAAGAATTCCTTTTCCTCAAGGCTGCTCAGAACACAAACTCAAGAGATGGAATTCTTTGTCTGAAATCCAAGAGGAACAACAAACCTGGTTCCAGTTCAGTGCCCAGGTGTCACCTGAGCAGGGCTGGGGTTTAATAACGGGGCTGATAAGGCTCTGTTTGGGTTTATCTCAGGAACAACTGCCCCTTGCACAACGGCTCAATTCAAGCATTTCAGCATTACACAAACAAGACAGAAATTAAATGGATTAAGGATTAATTAGCTGCCAAACCACTGAACATGAGTGAAACAGGAGGAGGTGCTGCCCCTGTCCACCCCACATGGTTCTGAGAGTGCAGGGCTGATCAGGCTCGGCCTAATATTGTCCTGCAACCCAAAATCAACCAAAGTGCAACCCCCAAAACCTACAAACCCAATCAAACTACGACCCCCAACCCCAAAACTCACCAAGCTTCAAACCCCAAACCCCACAAACTTAAAACCAATCGAATTACAATCCCCAAAGCTCACAAACCCCAAAGCCATCAAACTACAAACCCAAATCAAATCAAAATACAACCCCCAAATTAACCAAAATACAACCCCAAAACCTACAAACCTCAAACCTACAAACCCAAACCAAATCAAACTACAACATCCAACTCCCAAACCCAATCAAACTCCAACTCCCAAAACAAATCAAACTCCAACCCCCAAAATCTACAAACCCAAAACAAAACTACAACCCCTAAATCCTCCAAACCCAAGCACAATCAAACTACAACTCCCAAAACCTACAGACCCAAACCAAATCAAACTACAACCTCCAAAGCCTCCAAATCCAAAACTCAAACTACAATCCCCAAAACCAATCAAACTACAACCCCCAAACCCACAAATCAAAAACTCAAACTAAATCCCCAAAACAAACCAAAATACAACTCCCAAAACCTACAAATCCAAAACCACTCAAATACAACTCCTGAAACCTACAATCCCCAAACTAATCAGGTTTCCCAGAGCAGCTGTGGCTGCCCCTGGATCCTGGATCCAAGGCCAGGCTGGACACTGGGCTGGAGCAGCCTGGGACAGGGGGAGGTGTCCCTGCCCATCCAGGGATGGCACTGGCTGGGGTTTAAGGTCCAAACCAGTCTGGGAGTGTGGGATTCACCACAGGCAGCAGGATCAGGGAGGAGTTTTCCCAGGAATGTCCCCTGCCTGCTGGAGCCTGGCAGTGCTGCTGGGGCCAGGAACAGCCCAGCAGCCAAATTTAGCATCGAGGCCAGGGCTCAGTGCCCTGCTCTGGGCTCCAGGGGTTATGTAACTGCTCCACTTCCCCAGGCCACTCCAAACACTTTCTCCTGAACGAAATGCCCTGTCCCAGGCAGGCACTGAGGCACTGGAAGGGCAGATTTGGAATTAGCACCTTTTGGCCTGAATGTGCACAACTTGTGGAACCTTAAATTACCTGCTCAGCTCCCCTCTAACCCAGAGAGTTCCAGGGTGTACCAGCTCCTGAGAAAATAGGTCAGGAGCAGGAAAACAGCATCGCTCTGAGATTACTGGACTCAGTCAATGACCCTGCCTGGAGTCACTTTAAAAAACGAAATATATTTTAGCATAGAAAACAGGAACAGAAAAGTAAACTTAGCATACTAAAATTTTCATTTTTTATGTGTAAATATATGGGTAAATATACCCATTCTGTTGCCCAGTATTTAAATCTAAGGCATCAAGTACCAAAATTGAAATTATCCCCTCTCTCCTCATGAGCTGCTTTGGATGCAGATTTTCTAACAAGATTCATCTGCCTGATGAAACCCTGGTGGTGCTGCTGTTTGAAAATTAGAGATAAATCTGCAGACAGCTCCAATGTGGATTTTTAACAATGAAAACTCCTTTATCTGGAAGCCTGAGTGCAACCCTGCAGAATTCCCCCTTTTGGTGTGCTCTAGCCAAGCAGCTGCTGCTCCCAAAGCCTCCCAGCCCTCCCCATTCCCCCTCTCCTCAGGGCCTTGCAACAGCTTCCAGCTCCTTTCCAACCCAAACTTTCTGTGATTTCAGGATTTTTTTCTGATCATCTTTTCCATCTTTTCCCAAAAGTGCTGCTTTGCTGCAGCACCAGTGATCCCTGCTCCCCTCCCTGGGCTCAGAACTGCCCTTCCAGGACCTGGTCAATGAGCAGAGGAATTAATCCCTGTTCCACGATTGCTCCGTTTCCAGAACACACTTCAGGGCAAGAAACACTGTCAAAAACTTGGTTTTGGAGGTTTAAGTGTATTACATGAGATGATCTTTAAAAATTTATTGAGTTGAGTCATGGAAAAAGCCTGAGGGACACAGAAACCCCAATTTCCTTCTACCAAACTGAGATGATTCTCTCCCTAATGGCATCACAATATTGATGGATCTGCTCATTCTGTTGGGTTTTGCTTTTTGCTACCCAATAAAAACAGCCAAAGACCCCTAAAAAGAAAGATGATTACAAAACCCAGGATAAGTGCCCTGGCAAATATGGGAACAGGATCAATAAAGTGGCTGAAGAGGTGAATGTTCAAGAATATCAGGAAAAAAAATGAGGGTGCCCAGAGCAGCTGTGGCTGCCCCTGGATCCCTGGCAGTGTCCCAGGCCAGGCTGGGCAGGATTGGAGCAGCCTGGGACAGTGGGAGGTGTCCCTGCCACGGAACTGGATGGGATTTAGGGTCCCTGCAACCCAAACCATTCAGCATTCCATGATAACAATCCCATTTACCTGCCCTGCCCCCTGCTTGGATGTCCCTGCTCTCTTTGTGCTCAGCACTGGCACAGCAGAGCTGGAAGCTGAGGATGTGGATTCATGGAATGAATTCATCCATGGACTCATGGAATGAATTGATCCATGGATTCATAGGAAGGTTGGGGTTGGAAGGACCTGCAGGACCATCCAGTCCCACTCCCAGACCACTGGGACTTCTCTCTTCTCCCTGGGAGCACAACCCCAGCACCAGGAAAAGCACCCAGCAGCCACAATTCCAGGTGTACACAGTCCATCCCTTGTCTCAGTTAATGCCTGCACTCAAAAAAAAACTGGCAACAAGATCAGAAGAAGCCCTTCAAAGGAAGTACTTCAGTTGGAGAGCTGAGATTTTGGGGCTCCCTGGCACCTCACCCTCCAAAACCAGCCCAAACCCTTCCACCTTCTCTGGAATCAGGAGTTTTGACACATCTCAGAAGAGAGAATTTACTGGCAATGAGGGTCTAAAAATCCCAAATAAAACCATTTCCTTGTCCTTCTTGGAACCATTTTTCACTTTGCATTCAGGGTCTCCTGAGGAAAAAGGCCCAGCTGGCCACCAAAATTTTCCCCCAAAACACATCTGATTTAAAAGCTCCAAAAGCTTGGGAAGCCTTTTCAGGTTCACTGGGATTCCAGAGTGTCCTGGGAAGGTTTTCCCTGCTGGCAGGGAGTTCATCTGGAGGATCCCCTGAGGCAGCCCCAGCCAGATGATAAATGACAGCTGATTTCAGAGCCAGGGTCATCCTGGGGTTGGGAGATGTTTCCCTGCCAAGGTGTTTGGAGTCAGAGGGTGAAAAACTGAGACAATCCCAAAGATTTTGGGATTTGTTTTGTTTTTCTTGTGAAAAGCTGCGAGTTCCCACTGCCAGCTGGGAAATGGGAAAGCTCCAGAGTGACCCACCCACTCTGGACACTAAAATGAAGCATTCCCCATCTCCTCACCACCCACTCTCTGAGACAATCCCAAAGATACTGGGATTTATTTTGTTTTTCTTGTGAAAAGCTGTGAGTTCCCACAAATGGGAAAGCTCCAGAGTGACCCACCCACTCTGGACACTAAAATGAAGCATTCCCCATCTCCTCAGCCCAGGTGTCGCACTGGCACTTCCCTGATCCCTGAGAAACCTGGACAAACATCATCCCCACTAACAGGATTACTCTGCCCGGCCTTATTTCCAAACAGCACAGTTTAATTTGCAATAAATGCTTAAAAGAGATTGAATTATTTTGCAGAAGGACAACTTGATTTGTTCCCATGTTGCACCAAAAATCCCCCTGTGAGTAAATCCCCCCATCTGCCCCACAGGCGTTGCTGTAGCAATAAAGCCCCCGGGGCATTAAAGGCTTTGCTGGATGTGCCTTTTCCAGGGGTCACATTTGGGACTCCTTTGACTTTTTTATTTTCTTTTGACTGGGCCAACTTCTTCTGTGAGATTTTAAGAGCATATAAATACAATATAATTTTTTTGTCAACCATTTTCACTTCATCTATTAAAAAAAAGTCTTTGACTTTTTTTTTTAATGAGTTTTTAAACTCAATTTTTACTAGCTAAATTTTTATTAAACTAAAATGAATTTTTAAAGTTGTTATACAAAATACACATTTCTTGAATCACTGATAAGTACAAGGAAAGAAAGTGAACTTCTCAAACAGAAAACACCCAAAAAAACCACAGAAATGCCTCCTGTGCTGGCTTGCTTTAAGTCATGAGAAATCTCTGAATGAAATCCTGCCCAAGAAATAATTAAGCAGAAATTTCCAGATCATTTGGTTATTCACAGTAAAAGAATGATTGGCCTGATTTTATGTTTTATCCTCCAGTAAGAAACCCATCAATAAAACTGTGGTTTGAGGTTCCCTCTCTGGGGTATTTAAGGAAAGAGCTTTGACCTGTATTGGTGTTAAACCCCTCTGTTAATTAAGCACTGTAAATGAAGGTCAGCCAGGTCAGCTGGGAGTAATTAGCCACGGAATATTTATAGCAGGAACCTGCATGCACAGCACATCCATGCAAACCCTTCCACCAGAGAATCCTGGAATGGATGGAAAGGACCTCAAAGCCCAGCCAGTGCCACCCTGCCAGGGCAGGGACCCCTCCCAGTGACCCAGGGACCCCTCCCCATGACCCAGGGACACCTCCCAGTGACACCTCCCAGTGACACCTCCCAGTGACCCAGGGACNTCTGCAGCTCTCCTGGAGCCCCTTCAGGCCCTGCCAGGGGATCTGAGGAGCCCCAGGACCCTTCTCTCCCACAGGTGGGAACATCCTTGCCTTGGGAACAGTGCCAGTGCCTCCCAGGGAAGGCAAGGATGAATTCAGGGAACGTTAATGAACCTCCCAGAGCAGAGCTCAGTGTCAGAGGTGAGTGACCAGCTCAGGTCAGGTGAGGGAGCTGCACCCTCCCTGTCTGTGGAACAGTTCTGCTGCAGTTTTGGTGTCCCTGGACTGGCACCAGTTGGTTCAGCAGAAGGAAGAGCCCAAAGTTTAAAACCCTGGTGTCAGTGCTGACTCCAGCCCTGCCACTCCAAGGGTGAGTGCTGGGCCTTGTGCCACCTCTTGTGCTCCTGAGGGCACTTTGGGCACACCAGGGACACTCTGGGAGGATTCAGCTCCAGCCCTGCCCCTCTGGCTGGTTCACACAGATGGAGGGTCCAGCTGACTGGAGCCAGCCCAGCTGGAACCCACACAGGGGGGCACAGGGGCACCTTCTAATTCTTGAGCCATTTCTTTCCTCCTGTCCCCATCCCTGCCCTCTGCAGTGTGTCCTCGGCCCCAGCTGGGACAGGGACCCTCAGAGGAGTCAGGAATGTCTCTGGTGGGATGGAGGAGCTTTGCTGAGCTGGGCAGGTCTGCTCCCAGCCTCCCTTTCACACCCTCGGAGCAAGGAGCACAACTACAATGTCTCCTTTCTCCTCCTTGATTCAGCAAACTCTGGCAGCTTAGCAACCCCTTCTGATGACCTACAAAACTTCCACGTGCTGAAAGGCAACGTTTGGGGAGCTCAGCTGGAGGGAAATGAACGTGGTGAACCACTGAAGCCTCTATCCACCTCTACACCCACTTCCTTGTGCCTTCCAGAAGGATTCTGTGTCCACCCCTCTCAGAAAACACAATTCTATCTCCCAAATAGTTCCCACCCGTGTTTGTTTGGCTTAGCTCCTCTTATCCCTTAATTCTCAGAACAACTTGCTTTTTAGTTCAAAAAAACAAACCCAAAAAGCCTCAAAACATCAATCCCCTAAAACAAGCCATGTGTTCCTGCATGAATTCTCTGGGATGCTTTTGATTTACACAGGATACCAAACTCTTCCCAATTCCTGGAATAGCTCTGATATCCCTCTTGGTGGCTCTGCTCCTTGGCATTTGGAGCTCTTGTATTTAATGCCATTCTGTCACAAACTGATACTGGAATCCATTAAAACAAGACTGATTTAAGGGTGGTTTTTTGGATTTTTTTCCTATGTAGGTAAACACTTTTTTTTAACAGTTTCTGTGGAAAAGATTAGGAATCCCAGCACAGCAGTGAGAGACATTTTGAAACAAGATTAAATACATGTAATTAATTTCACAATTATTGGGATTTTTAAAAAATTCATTATTTTTAAACTGTTCTAACTGTTCATTCAGTCTCTGGGCACGTTTCTTACCTGCTGGTGCCTCATCAGCTCCATCATTTCCATGGCACTGATGAAGAGGTGACAACGATCCGAGTGATCCACCAGGGATGTGGGAAGAGGCTGATTCTGCCAAATGCTCCACTCAGCCAAGGAGAGCTCCCGAGCTGCCCCCTCCTCGGGCTGCTGCAGGGAAATGGGGGTGGAAAGGAGATTTTCAGCAAGGAATTGTTTAGCACAACTTCTCTGTCAGGGACCATAAACACAGAAATGCACAGGAGGATTTAAATGTTATCACACAGTTTAAGGGTGGGTGAAAATAAAAACATCAGGAGCAACCTGGGCTAGGGAAGGTGCCCAGGTGTCCCTGCCCAGGGCAGGGGGTGCAATGAGATGGGTTTAAGATCCTTTTAAACCCAAACCATCCTGGGGCTCTGTGAATAAAGCAACCTGCATGGAATTCTTAAAAACAGGAGCGGAACTTCAAGGATACTGAGACTTCCTAATAGATTTTTAATTTATCGACCCAACTTTTAATTTACAGCCCTAACTTTTTACTTTCAGACCCAACCTCAAAGATCCATTTCAAACACCCAATTTCTAAATTCTTAACCTCAAAAACCCATGTGTAATTATTAAAAAGGCATTTTTATCATTTTTATAACAGACTTCCTTCACATCCAGAGTTAACTCTGGTACTCCCAGCACCCTTCAGGCCTTGTGTCAAAGGAAACATCACAAGGAACTCACTGGAGTTTCTTCCAGGTTTTCTAAGGTTTCAAACTGAACTCGAGGCAATACTGGTTCCTTTATCCCATCACTTTCCTTAATCCTGTAGAGTCTGTCCCATATTTCAAACTCCTCAGGTGACAAGGACCACTTCTCATGGGAGTTCATCTGCTTTTGGCCTGTGGTGGGGAAAAACAACAGGAAAATGTTACCCAATGTAGGAAAAGGTGCACAGAATAAAATAACTTGGTGTGGTACCAGGCACAAAAAAAAAAAAATCCTCTCTGAGCCACAACCAAATCCAGAGGCAGAGAATCTGAAGGCAGGGACAAGCATCCAAGGAGTGTTAATGTTTTATATGGATAAATATCATTAAACAGCTGTTTTGAGGGAGGGAATAATATAAAAATAGAGACACAGATATAAATCAATATCCCAAATAATGGCAAATCCCTTAAACAGCCCTGGGAGGGAAGTGATTCCAAAGAATCAGAGTTGAGGATGTGATTGTTTCCAGGCCAGATGTGGGAAGCTGGGAGAAAAACAATGCAGGTAATTGGTCAGTGTCTGTGCAGACAGGATTTGGGGTGAATCTGCAGCCCAGGCTCTTTTGGGAATTAATGCCACAGAGCAGGAATCAGCCTGGATCTCTCAATCCTCTCAAGCTGCAGCTGCCAGGGGCTGGGTCTGCATGGAGCAAAGCCTGAGGCCAGAGTCCTGCTGATGTCCTGCTCAGGAAAAACTGGAAAAGTGAACCAACACTGATGTTTTTAAGGCCATCACTAAAATATCCCAGAAGATCAACACTGCTATGAAGTATTTCTGACCCAAGTGCAGGAGAGGTCACATTGCTGAAGGGATGATGCCCAGTCCAAGGACCTGGCAGAGGAGCAAAAAAGAAACCTGAAGGAAAAGGAAATGAAGAGCAATTCTTAGAGAAGCATTTGGAATCATGAAATGTTGAGTGGGAAGGGACTCACAGGGATCCCAGAACCAGGAATATCCTGAGAGGGAAGGGACCCACAGGGATCCCAGAATCAGGAATATCCTGAGCTAGAAGGGACCCACAGGGATCACAGAACCAGGAATATCCTGAGAGGGAAGGGACCCACAGGGATCCCAGAACCAGGAATATCCTGAGAGGGAAGGGACCCACAGGGATCACAGAACCAGGAATATCCTGAGAGGGAAGGGACCCACAGGGATCACAGAACCAGGAATATCCTGAGCTAGAAGGGACCCACAGGGATCACAGAATCAGGAATATTCTGAGCTGGAAGGGACCCACAGGGATCACAGAACCAGGAATATCCTGAGCTGGAAGGGCCCCACAGGGATCACAGAACCAGGAATATCCTGAGAGGGAAGGGACCCACAGGGATCCCAGAACCAGGAATATCCTGAGCTGGAAGGGCCCCACAAAGAGCACACAGCTCAGCCCCTGTCCCAGCCCAGCCCAGGCACCCCACCAATGCCACCCTGGAGCTGTGCCAGCCCTGGGGCCTGCCCATTCCCTGCTCCTGAGGCTCTGGTGCCATCCAGCCCCAGCAGGGCAGGCTGAGAACAGCAATGACTTCAGTGCTGTGTCCCAGCTCCCTGGGACAAGATGATCCTGTGATACCAGCCCGTGGTGCAAGCCTGGCAGGCAAGGAGCCCTGGAGCACAGCTTGGGAACAGACCATTCCCAGAGCTCTGGGCTTCCTGCTGGGGAGCACAGGGAGGGTTGTGGCTGCCCAGAACATTTCCCAAGCACAAAGAAAGAGGGACCTGGGCAAACAGGAGCGCTGTCACCAGAGAATGGGAGTACAGGGAGAACATTCCCATCCTCAGAGAGGCTGATAAGGCTGTTTGGATCCAGGGCTGGGAATCACCACCTCCTGCAGTCCCTGGCTCAGCCCTTCCCCTCAGCTGGTGCTGTCCCATGGGTAATTATCCTCCAGAACATTCTGAGTCAGGGATGCCAGGCCTTACCACACAGCACAGCACAAACACAGCACTCAAATCATCCACAGTATTCTCCTTCTTTTTCTCCAGAATGTAATTTCACTGTTCTTGAAGTGGGAAGAGAGCAAGAATTAGCCACAGGCAACTGGAAAGGCATGAACACCACAGAGAGGACTAAACACTAAAGCAGGTGTTGGTAATCTTAAAAAGATCACCAAACCAATTATCATGAGGATAAAACCAGCAATTATAGAAATAATGTGAAATTGTAAAATCAAACAAAACCCATGACTCAAAATTGATCCATCTGAAATGGGGGAGTAGTAGAACTGCAGAGAACCAGCAGAAGAATTAAGAAAATGAGATTTCATCTGGACAAAAGCAAAAAGAAAAAGGAATTACTGGTAGATTGAAATGAGATTCAGCTCCCAAGAACAACAATATTAACATGCTCCTCATTTTAGCAAATTCTTAAAAAAAAAAAAAACCCAAACAAACAAGACCCAAAAATCAGAGAGAAAAAAAGATTCTTAAAATACAAGGAATTATATAAGAGGCTTATGGAAAAAAGGGATTTTTTGCTGCACTTCTTGAAGGAGAGCTCTGAAAACTGAAGGACACACTTCATTAATGATGGGGCAGCACAAGGTACTGGATCCTTCTGGGGCTGACAGAAAAAAGTTATGGAAGAGGTTTTGAAGTGAAAGAGGGGTGTAAAATTAATAGAAATTGGATCAAATTAAGAACAGAAAATGTGTATTTTTTCAGGTAATGAGTGACAGGACCAGAGGAAACAGCCTCAGGCTGTGCCAGGGGAGGCTCATGCTGGCCATGGGGAGGAATTTCCTCATGGAAAGGGTGGTCAGGGATTGGCAGTGCCCAGGGCAGGGCTGGAGCCCATCCCTGGAGGGATTTAAATCCCTGTGGAGGTGGCACTTGGGGACAGGGGGCAGTGGTGGCCTGGGCAGTGCTGGGAATGGTTGGACTCGATGGACTCAGAGGGGTTTTCCAACCCAAATGATGCCATGATTGTATTTATTTTGACAAGAAAACAAAGAGAATGCCTGAAATTCCTATGATAACTCAGCCCATGACAGCTCAGTTTCTGCCATGGAGAAACCTGAGCACGAACTGGATCTCAGCAACAAAGTGAGAGCAGAGATAAGAACACACCCAGCTCACCACTGCTGCCAGCCTTACCCATTTTTAATTATGGAAACGGGCACTAAAACGAAGAGAAAACGTGAAAAAGCCAATTCCTTTCTTTGTCCAGCTTTATGCTGAGTGTCACTAAAACCAGGAGCAGCCCCTGATTCAGCCAGCAGCAAAGGGGATTTGACACAAGGCTGGTGCTCAGTGACCTGCACAGGGCAGCCCTGGCTGCCAGGAGGGCACTGAGCCCTGGCCACTGAGCCCTGGCTACTGAGCCCTGGCCACTGAGCCCTGGCTGCCAGGAGGGCACTGAGCCCTGGCCACTGAGCCCTGGCCACCCTGAGGACTCTGCCTACCACCCTGGGGACTGTGCCCTGGCCTGGCCACCCTGGGGACACAGCCCTGGCCACCTGTGGCTACTCAACCCTGGCCACATCTGGGGACTCAACCCTGGCCACATCTGGGGACTCAACCCTGGCCACATCTGGGGACTCAACCCTGGCCACATCTGGGGACTCAACCCTGGCCACATCTGGGGACTCAACCCTGGCCACTTTGGGGAATCACCACCTCCACCTTGGCCACCTTTGGGGACTCAATCCTGGTCACTCTCTGGCAACTCAACCCTGACCACATGTGGGGACTGAACCCTGATTACTCTGGAAATTTGACCCTGGCCACTGTGGGGACTCAAGCCTGGCCACTGTGGGCACCCAGAGCCCCCAGGCCTGGGGAGCTGCACACGTGGCTCACACAAAAGGCACTGGGTAATTCCAGCCCTGCAGTGCTGCTCCCACAGCAGGAACACTCCCAGCATTATCGTTTTCTTTATGCCTTCCCTGCTCAATTCTCTTTTCTAGGACAGACCAACAAATGCTCCAAAATGATTCTTGTCATTCCATGTTGTGCTCTGATTGTTTTCCAGCAGCTGTGTCTGTTTAATCAGATACTGAAATAAGAAGTTTCCCAAGGCTTTGACTTTTTCCTTTCAAGAAGTTGCTGTTGGTCTTTACAGAAAGCACTAACAAAGAGAAAGAGCATGAAAATTCCCAAGTATTTATAAAAAGTAGCTCTTTTTTCCTGTCTAAGGATCATGTTCAGTTTCCTGAGCATTCCCATGCCATTGAACTGCATCAGCTAAAAAGCCTCCAAGAGAATTTTCCTAATTTTCCTCCAAGAGAGTCTGCACAATTCATAAATATCCTACCCTCGATTTCTCCTTTTCCTCCCATCAAAATCCTTTGGTTTTCAAGCACTCCTGTTTTACTGTCACTTACAAAGCCACAATGCCCAGAGAAGCTGTGGCTGCCCCATCCCTGGGAGTGTCCAAGGCCAGCCTGGAGTAGGGGAAGGGAACTTTAAAGTCCCTCCAAGCCAGTCCAGGCTGGGATTTTGGGATTCTGTGATGAACATCTGTCTGCAGCTGGACTTTCTGACCTTCAGTGAGTGACTCCATGCAGAAAGATGAACAGAGGGCTGACTCAGGAGCTGGATGTGCAAGGGCAGGGCTGTGAGGATGCCCAGGAAAAGTCCTGAGCTTTTTTCACTGACAGAGTGACCCTGCAGAGCCCCACACCCCTGGCAGAGAGGGTTGAGAGTGCTGGAAACACCATAATCCTCTTACCAGTGACACAGGCAAAGAGAGCAGATTTGTGCTGCAGGGAACTGCATCTCCTCTCTTTGCAAAGCATCCTGGAGGTGCCTGGCTCCTGTTTCTCAGCAGTGATAAACATTTTATGCACTTTGGGATTGATGCCTTCTGGAACCATCCGTGGGCTGTGCTGGTAGAAACGAAGGGTTTTGTTCCCTGAAATGGCTTTGTGGATGCTCCTTTTGTTACACTGGCTTTGGTTGTATGTCTGAAAGAGAAGGGAAACGGATAAATCATCTGCTGATTGATTGGTTTTTTTTGCAGCATTTGACTAAAACTAAAAGAACAGCTGAGTGTCTGTGGGGTTTCTCATTATTTTCTGTTCCCTCAGCAAGGTGTTGTTTGGTTTGGGGTATTTTGAGGGACCAGAAGAAGGCACAGCACTGGAGAGTGAGAAAGGAGCACAGCCCTTGCCTGGGGGAAGTTACAATCTGCCACTGATACAGGGATGATGTAAATTAGATTACATCAGAAACAGGCAAAGGAGCTCAAGCCAAAAAAAAAAAAATGAGGCCCAAGATGATTTGTTGATGTCATGAGTACTCTGAGTCCTTTTAATTACACTCCATTTTATTGTGCAATGGAGAAACCAGGGCAAAGCTGGGGAAAGTGAGGAAAGAAACTGGGGCCTGCCTCTGGAGGTGCCTCCCTGCAGGTTTTTAGTCCCACCTTCACCCTTCCACGGGGAATTCTCTCAATGAGACAAGAGATGGGACTTGCAGATGCTTAAAAGTGCAGTTTATTTCTCTTCTACATGGAGCAGAAAGTGTGAGGGCTTTCACAGGTGTTGAAAGCACGGCCAGAAGCCACGGGACACTGGCTTGCAATGTCCTTTAAAAGATTTATTAACCAATAAAATACTGACAACTTGGATATTTACATTATTAAACCAATAATAAGGGATTTCATCCAGCAATAGTGTGACCTTTTCTAACCAATCTTGTTCTGCCACACAAATCCATTCTACAGCCTTCTTGTCACCTTTGTAACTACTTCTACTCTCTCTGTCCAGCTCAACCTGTCTCTATTTTGACTATAAATCCACATTCTTGCTTCCAGCACCTGAGCTGGGAAGCTTCTCCCAGTGCCTGAGCTCAAACTCTGGGTTTCATTCTGAGTTGTGGCCCCTAGTGTTCTGAAAGCTCTCTGTTTTTCAGATTCCAACACCTCCCCCAGGGAGGTTTTATGCTGTGCTCCTCCCCTGTGAACCCCTGAGTGCTCTGAGTGTCCCAGGAGGGCAGCTGCCACCTGACAGAGATGACTTCAGGGAGCAGAAAAGGTGCTCCCTGAATAAAACTGGAAGAGGCCCACAGGCAGCCCTGATAAACCCCTCAGGCATTCCAAGAAATGACTTTTTCATCCTAGAATAGTCATACCCCAGTGTTTTTGTGGCAGAAAAAAGACCCCTTTCTCCCAATAAAACATCTTCAAAAGCTCTGTGATTGACCTGAAGTCAAAAACCACTCCAAAATTAAACCAACCAAAACAAACAAACAAAAAATCAAAACAAAGAAAAAACCCCACACAAAACCCAAACAAATTCCCATAAATTGATCCATGGACATTAATTATTTAGCTGCAAATTAAGTGATGGGGAAGAACCTTCATACTGAGCTTCCTTCCAGTTCTGCTAAACTTAAAAACCCCAATGACAACCCCAAAAGACACCCTCAAGAAAAACCAAACAAAGCCACACAGACAATGTTGTTTGCAATTAAACTTATTTCCTGACCACAAAATAAAATAAAAAAAATACATACAATGACTGTTCTACCTGGGGGGAGTGTTCTGCTTCAGAGAAAATCTGGACAACACAGTAATCCAACTACTTAAGTGAAGCTCCAAGGAATTTAAGGGACTACTTTCAATCCATTACAGAGCAGAGCTTTCAGTAGTAACCAGCCTCCATAAGCAGCAAGAGAAAATATCTATTTACAAGCTCAACTCAGGTTTATCATTTTTAACTCTCATCCCTTCCAAGGGGAAACTTTTTTCCCCTCAGGGAGGATTCTTTGCAGTCTCATTCAGAATTAAATCCCTGCCACCTACAAATCCCAACCAGAGCTACAGCACTGAATGGAATAAATGAAATAATACCAAGAGTCTGAAATTTGGGGTTTACACTTGATTTACACAGACCTTGGATTTCTTGGTTTGCACCCCCTTTCACTGGTGAGGGCAGCAGGGAGTGCCCAGCCTGTCCTGCCCCAATCCTGCCCTGTCCCATTCCAAGGATGGGCTGTGGGATGAGCTGGCCCAGCTGGGGTGGGATCCCCCAGCTCCCAGCACATTCCCAGTGGGACATGGATGTCCTGGGGGACAGTCTGTACTCAGAGATGATTAATTATGCTCTGCTTGAGTGCTGGGCTGCAGGAACCCAGCCAAAGTGGATTTGCACCTAAGCTGATCTCTTCATCCTCACACGCAAGAGCGCGGCCACTAAAGCCAGCTCTGAGCGCCAGTGGCGTCACCAGCCCAGTAAGCACCAGTGTGAAGGGCCAGAGCCATCCCAGCACTCCCAGTGTCCCCTCGCAGCTCCAACCCACACCCTCCTGCACCCCTGGAAAGCCCCTGGAATCTCTGAGTTTCAGTTCAACATTCGGTGACACGGCAGGTTGGGAGAGCTGGGGGGGCTCATCTGGAGAGGAGAAGTTCCAGGGAGAGCTCAGAGCCCCTGGCAGGGCCTGAAGGGCTCCAGGAGAGCTGGAGAGGGACTGGGGACAAGGGACAGAGGGACAGGACACAGGGAATGGCTTTTAGCTGGAAAAGGGGAGGTTTAGGTTAGATATTGGGAAGGAATTCCTGGCTGGGAGGGGCTGGGCTGGAATTGCCAGAGCAGCTGTGGCTGCCCCTGGATCCCTGGCAGTGCCCAAGGCCAGGCTGGACATTGGGGCTGGAGCAGCCTGGGACAGTGGGAGGTGTGCCTGGGACAGTGGGAGGGAGAGGAACTGGAGGATGTTTCAGGACCCATCCAACCCAAACCATTGCAGGGTTCTGTGCTAGAGTTTCCTGGAACAGTGAGTGACGAGGCTGAGCAGAGAGTCACCAGGGGCTGCAGCTTTGTCCTGAGGGCAGCTCCCATCTCTGCTCCCTGGGACAGAGGCAGGAAGGGCTGGGGCTGTGCCAGAGGAAGTTTAGGGTGGATTTCAGGGAAGGCTCTTCCCCCAGAGGGTGGGATAAGCACTGGAACAGCTCCCCAGGGAACGGGCACGGCCCCGAGGCTGCCAGAGCTCATTCGGACACCAGGCTGGGATCGCTGGGTGTCTGTGCAGAACCAGCTGGGACGATCCCTGAGGGTGAGACAAGGCCTGGTTCCCCGGCACTCACCCTCTCCTCACGGCCCTGGGCCAGGATGAGCACGATGCGGCCGTGGCGGCGGCGGCCGGTGCGGCCCATGCGCTGCACCAGGCGCACGGGGCTGCGCTGCGCGTCGAAGCACACGATCAGATCCACCTCGCCGATGTCCAGCCCCTCCTCGCCCACGCACGTGGACACCAGCGTGTTGTAGCCGCCCTCCCGGAAACGCCTCACCACCTGCAGGGACAGCAGGGACCAGCTCAGCCAGGGAAACTCACCTGTGCTCTAAAACACAGGATTCTGTCTTCTACCTGCCCTCCCAGAAACACCTCAGCCAGGGAAACTCACCTGTGCTCTAAAACACAGGATTCTGTCTTCTACCTGCCCTCCCAGAAACACCTCAGCCAGGGAAACTCACCTGTGCTCTAAAACACAGGATTCTGTCTTCTACCTGCCCTCCCAGAAACACCTCAGCCAGGGAAACTCACCTGTGCTCTAAAACACAGGATTCTGTCTTCTACCTGCCCTCCCAGAAACACCTCAGCCAGGGAAACTCACCTGTGCTCTAAAACACAGGATTCTGTCTTCTACCTGCCCTCCCAGAAACACCTCAGCCAGGGAAACTCACCTGTGCTCTAAAACACAGGATTCTGTCTTCTACCTGCCCTCCCAGAAACACCTCAGCCAGGGAAACTCACCTGTGCTCTAAAACACAGGATTCTGTCTTCTACCTGCCCTCCCAGAAACACCTCAGCCAGGGAAACTCACCTGTGCTCTAAAACACAGGATTCTGTCTTCTACCTGCCCTCCCAGAAACACCTCAGCCAGGGAAACTCACCTGTGCTCTAAAACACAGGATTCTGTCTTCTACCTGCCCTCCCAGAAACACCTCAGCCAGGGAAACTCACCTGTGCTCTAAAACACAGGATTCTGTCTTCTACCTGCCCTCCCAGAAACACCTCAGCCAGGGAAACTCACCTGTGCTCTAAAACACAGGATTCTGTCTTCTACCTGCCCTCCCAGAAACACCTCAGCCAGGGAAACTCACCTGTGCTCTAAAACACAGGATTCTGTCTTCTACCTGCCCTCCCAGAAACACCTCAGCCAGGGAAACTCACCTGTGCTCTAAAACACAGGATTCTGTCTTCTACCTGCCCTCCCAGAAACACCTCAGCCAGGGAAACTCACCTGTGCTCTAAAACACAGGATTCTGTCTTCTACCTGCCCTCCCAGAAACACCTCAGCCAGGGAAACTCACCTGTGCTCTAAAACACAGGATTCTGTCTTCTACCTGCCCTCCCAGAAACACCTCAGCCAGGGAAACTCACCTGTGCTCTAAAACACAGGATTCTGTCTTCTACCTGCCCTCCCAGAAACACCTCACCACCTGCAGGGACAGCAGGGACCAGCTCAGCTTCTTTCCATTTCTGCTAAACTCAAAAACCCCAACAACAACCCCAAAAGACACCCTCAAGAAAAACCGAACAAAGCCACCAAGACAATGTTGGTTTGCAATTAAACTTTTTTTCTGACCTCAAAATAATAATAAAAAATATGTACAATGACTGTTCTACCAGGAAAACTCATCTGTGTTCTGGAAAAAAAAAAAGTTTTGTCTTTGGAAATTCAATTTCTTTGAATTTTCCAGCTGCTACCTTGTGATCAAACAGCACACCAACATCAGCGTTTCAACTCTTTAACTCTAAAATAAAGGGAAAAAAGCACACCTTATTCTGTCTCCAACCATGGTATTCTTGTAAAATTGATCCTCTCAACTTAGCAATTAAATATTTTAGGGGTGGTCTTTTTTTTTTTTTTTAGCTGTGCTAGAATTTAATGCTAGATCTAGTCTTTCCTACCTAGAAGGAAAAAAAAACTCCCACAGCACGTATTGGCATATTTTCCCAGATTTTTGATATCTACATTTAGCAGTTGTTAATATAATGTAAATATATAAATTATTGATCTATTTTGTTCAGTCGGTATAATTTTGGATTTACTAAGGATACTTAAAGCTCAGCCACTGCCACACAGCCCTGAGGGCTTCTTGGCTTACTTTTCATTGTTCCACGGGGAAATTCTTTTGATGAGACAAGAGATGGGACTTGCAGATGCTTAAAAGTGCAGTTTATTCATCTTCTACATGGAGCAGAAAGCCTGAGGGCTTTTACAGGTGTTGAAGGCATGGCTGGAAGTCAAGGGGCTTACACTGTCTTTAAAAGATTTATTAGCCAATAAAATACTGATAACTTGGATATTTACATTATTAGACCAATAATAAGAAATTTCATCCAGCAATAGCGTGACCTTTCCAGCCAATCCTGTTCTGCCACACAAACCCATTCTACAGACTTCTTGTCACCTTTGTAGCTGTTTCTGTTCTCTCTGTGTCTTAAACTCTAAACTCTGAACTTTCCTCTATCCTCTCAACATGTCTCTATTTTGACTACAAATCCACATTCTTGTTCCCAGCACCTGAGCTTGGGAGCTTCTCCCAGGGCCTGAGCTCAAACCCTGGGTTTAATTCTGAGTTTCAGAACTAATTCTGAGTCTTTGAACACCCGCAGGCCCAGTGTTCTCAGAGCTCTCTGCATTTTGGATTCCGACCAGTGCATGCTCCAGCAGTTACTGACACAACTCACGCTCTTGACCAGCAGCTCTCACTGTTTGCTCACCTCCAGCTGCTCCTTCTGGGTGAAGCCCCTGGTGCCCCTGCCCGAGGCGTGGCCCACGAAGGTCATGGCGCGCACGGCCGGGCGGAGCCGCGCCAGCATCTCCGCGATCTCCTGCACGCTGTCCCGGAACGAGGAGAAGATCATCACCCTCGTGTCCCCAGCTGAGCTCTCACCACTCTTGCCCTCACCTGCTGCATATGAAAATGGCTGCCTTTAATAGAATTAGCGGTAAAAAAGACGGGGCATCCCCCACAGGTTACGCATTCGCAGCTGTGGTCTCACTGGGAAGAGAAAGCGGGCAGAAAATGTTCCAAGATTCACCTCCTTGAAAAATTCCTCTTTGCATCAAAGCATGCTCTAATTTTGGAGAATGTGAGAATGAGAATGTCTTTATCTGAGTGCCCTTACTGAAGCCACTTTGAAAAGCTGGGGTTGGATGGGAAGTGTTTTGGAATGAAGCTCACAATGGCTGTTGTCTCCATTTCTCCAGTTTAGGACCCCCAGGACAGCAGAACCAGAATCCCAGACTGGTTTGGGTTGGTTAAATCCCACCCAGTGCCAGCCCTGCCATGGCAGGGACACCTCCCCCTGTCCCAGGGACACCTCCCACTGTCCCAGGCTGCTCCAGCCTCAGTGTCCAGCCTGGCCTGGGACACTTCCAGGGATCCAGGGGCAGCCCCAGCTGCTCTGGGCAGTGAATGGAACAGAAAGGGCTGGTGCTGTTCCAGGTATGGCTGATGACTTTGGGCATGAATTCTCTCCCTTCCCATCTCAAATGTAAGGTTTTTAAAGTGGAGGCAAAAGGAGGGAGGGAGGTTGGGAGGACAGAAAGAACTCTGAATGGGAAGGGGAAAAAAGGAGTGAATTGCATTAAATGGATTGGGACGTGTTCTAAAGTTACAAACAGAACTGGGAAACAAAACTGCCTGCTAGAAAGCATCAGTCATTTCCAAGGTTTGCTGCATCCAAGAGAGAAAAAAAAACCACAAAAAAGAGAGGGAGGGGCAGGTCAGAAATTATTAGAATTCCACACAGCACAAAGATCCAAACAGGCAAGAAAAGAAGTGAACAAGATGCAAAACAAATGTTACTATTACTCATGTTATCATTCCAAAGGCTGAATCAAGAAGCTGAAACATCCCAAAACCAAAGAGATCTGAATGATGTCTTCATCAAGATGAAAAAGAATGAGAGACAGGTGAATGTAACTGAAGGGTTTGAACTTCAAATTGATGCCTCAGAGTTGTTAATTATTATCCTCGGGCTGGATATCAGTATTTTTATCCTCAAAGTCCTTAAATGTGTTGATGGAACTGTGCAGGAGGCACTGGCAGCAGGGCCTTGGGGGAGGCTGCCAGGACAAACTGGGACAGGCCCAGCAGGAAACGTGGCAGCCCCAGGAATGAGCTCCCTGTCCCTGTTTTACTCAGCTCTGAGAGCAGTTTACAGCACATTAATAATGAGAATTTATAGGAAGTTTTATCTTCCAGAAATCTTATTTGAAGTTCTTCTAGAGGGAAAGTGCACAAACAATCAAAGCAATAAAGCAGCACAAAGGAGGAAAATCAATCAGGAGGAAATTCCTTGTTTCCATTCCCAGGTTTTCCTCTGAGTTGTTGGTACTCACCAGAACTTCCCTGTTTCCAGGATTTGAAGTGTTCTATTACAATTTCCTCCAATTTTTTTAATTTTGGATGGCTGTAGATAAATTCCTTTTTCTTTTCCTGTGCTGGAAAGGAAACAAAGTAATGAAAGATGTAAATAAACCTGCAACAAGCAGGAAGGTTCAGTGAACTTCCTTCCCTCCCACTGTAATTATCTGAGTCAGACCCAGATTCTAAACAAAACAATAAACTGACAGAAGAACATCTGTTAAACCTAGTTTTTGAGAAAGTGCTGTTACTTTTGTTAGTCACACTGGAAAAGACTTACAGTGAAAGAGTTGTATTTTAACCTTCATTTTAGAGCAAATAAAAAACTTCAGACATCGAAAACTTGCTTGAAAGTAGCTAAAACCACTGAGGGAAGAGCAAGGGGGAGGGAGAGACAGAAAATTGGGAGTTCAATCAGGAATAAAGAGCAGCAGCCAGTGCAGCACAACTTCTAAACAGGAATATTCCGTCCCTAGGAGGGGAATCCTGACCTGCTGTGCTCTTGCAAACAGTTCCACTCTCAGGAGCCAGGGCAGTGTCTGAGAACATGTCCTGGAGCTGCTGGTAGAGCTTCATGAAGTCCTCGCTGCGCCCCAGCTCGTTCTTGGTGCGGGATAACCCTTTGGAGAGAGTTGAGATGATGCCTTCAGTTTGAGCTTTTCTATTNTGGAAGGGGAAGGTAAATGGAAGGGGAAGGTAAATGGAAGGGGAAGGTAAATGGAAGGGGAAGGTAAATGGAAGGGGAAGGTAAATGGAAGGGGAAGGTAAATGGAAGGGGAAGGTAAATGGAAGGGGAAGGTAAATGGAAGGGGAAGGTAAATGGAAGGGGAAGGTAAATGGAAGGGGAAGGTAAATGGAAGGGGAAGGTAAATGGAAGGGGAAGGTAAATGGAAGGGGAAGGTAAATGGAAGGGGAAGGTAAATGGAAGGGGAAGGTAAATGGAAGGGGAAGGTAAATGGAAGGGGAAGGTAAATGGAAGGGGAAGGTAAATGGAAGGGGAAGGTAAATGGAAGGGGAAGGTAAATGGAAGGGGAAGGTAAATGGAAGGGGAAGGTAAATGGAAGGGGAAGGTAAATGGAAGGGGAAGGTAAATGGAAGGGGAAGGTAAATGGAAGGGGAAGGTAAATGGAAGGGGAAGGTAAATGGAAGGGGAAGGTAAATGGAAGGGGAAGGTAAATGGAAGGGGAAGGTAAATGGAAGGGGAAGGTAAATGGAAGGGGAAGGTAAATGGAAGGGGAAGGTAAATGGAAGGGGAAGGTAAATGGAAGGGGAAGGTAAATGGAAGGGGAAGGTAAATGGAAGGGGAAGGTAAATGGAAGGGGAAGGTAAATGGAAGGGGAAGGTAAATGGAAGGGGAAGGTAAATGGAAGGGGAAGGTAAATGGAAGGAAGGGTCTCCTGAGGACATTTCACCTTTGGATCCATCCATGATTCCCCACAGGAAGATGAACAAGGAGCGCATCCCCATCTGCAGCAGCAGCTCGTAGCCGTGGTACAGACTGATACAAAGGGCAAAGTCTGCTTCAATGATGCCTTGATGGATTCCCTAGGGGGGAAAAGCAGGCTCTGATGGAATTAGGAAGTGGCTGAGGAGCAGGAATCCCACTGCAAATCCTGCCCAAAACCAGAGTGACACCTGAGGAGCAGAGCAAGCCCCGAAGCGATGCCCAGGGAGCAGTCTGTCCATCAGAGCCCTCAGGAGACAGACTGCACAATGCTCAGGGAAGCCAGTCCTCTTCCACATCCCAAATACTCTCCAAAATACCTCTATTATCTGCCAAAATTAGCTCATCAACCCTCAGACATGACAGCTGAACCAGCTGGGAATTTCTGGCACATCCACCCAGGCTACAGAATGAAGTCAGGGAAGTTGCCTTGCTTACAGACAAGGAGATTTCCCATTGCTCTTTTTGAAGCACACAGGCTTTTTTTTAGGCCATTTTCTTTGAGTTTACAGAATTTGACCATTCCGTGAGGATTTACCAAAAACAGGAGCAGGAATACATCTTTGAGGGGAAAATGAAAACTTGGCTGTCAGTGATTACAGGGTAAGTTCTCAAAGCAATTTCACTTCAATGGAGTTCTTCATCTTTTCCTTAACTCTTCCAAACTGGCATCCAAAAATGTGGAACCATTAGAAATATTTTATAGATTTCATAAATTCACAAAGATCCCTTCCATCCCAAACCATGCTGTGATTCTGTGATTCTGTGATTCCATGGCTAAAACCAGAAATCTACTTAAAACGTCTCTGGAAATGTTGTAACTGTGGATTACTCCTATTTATTCACTACTTTAATAGCATGAAATAAATAAAGAACTTACTGCATGCTGTGCAGAGGGGTTCTTCCTGAACTGATCCCTTGCCAGGATGATCTGGTACTTGGTCAGGTTGGGAATATCCCTCCTGGATAAAACTCCCACCTTAATCAGGCGCCCAGCAAACGCTTCCAGCACCTGCAACCAAAACCCAGCACAGGTGAAGGGGGGGGCTGAGCCCTTGGAAATTATTTTATTTTTATAGATCCTACACAACAGAACATGAGCAGCTCATTTGTTTTATTTGAGACACAGGATTTTTCCAAGTGAGCTGTGCTGAATTCTGAGTGCTTCCTTATTGAACCAGGTGCTCTGCCTCAGTGGAAGGCTCTCCATCATCAGGATGTTTTTAGGTTAATTCCCAAAATTCCTGCCAGAGCACATGGACAAGGCTCTGAGGCACAGGGTGGGATTGTTGGGGTGTCCTGTGCAGGGTCAGGAGCTGGACTCCATGATCCTTGGGGGTCCCTTCCCACACCCTCCAGCCCCAGGACAGCCCTGGCTCCATCCAGGAACCGAGGAGGAGAAGCTCCCCCTGGGATGTGGGATGGAAGAAGGGCTGAGCCAGCCCCTGAGGAATGGGATGGACACCCAGGAACGGAGCAGGGGCTGCAGCTCCCCTCTCACTGCTCTCACTCCAATGGCACCTGGGTCCCAGGAGCCCTTGCATTCACCTCTGGGAACACTGAACTGGCTGAAGGACTGGCCAGCACGTCCAGAATCCGTGTGTGGAAGGGATGGGGGCACAGGGAGCCCAGGCACAGCAGTGTCCCATTTCCTGCAGAAGCCACCCCAAAACACAGCTTGTTTTCAAACATCACATGTACCTGCTTTCCACCTCGGTGCAGCAAGGACAATAACCTGCACTAATGCATCTTAATCCTGTTTTTCCTCTTTGTTTCCCAGCCTTAGGTGGTCAGGATTTTTCCACAGACTTAGTTTGGCCTGAGCACTAACTCTGCCATAATTGCAGTAATCAGATTTGTCCCACAAACACTGTTTACAACCTGTTGGCCCCCTTGGCCAAGGGCCCCAGAAACATCCCAGGACACAAGAACAGGCTTCTCCAAAGCTGACAGACAGTTTTCCATTGCTACTTCCATGCACGCCGTGTTTCCCAAGTTTTCCAGGCACTCCAGCAGCTGCCCTGCCCTGCCCTGAGAGGGCTAGAGTGCAACAAATGCTTAATCCCTTTAGTGTGCCTTCAGCCCACTGAAAAGCATCCACCTAAACCAATAAAGCCAGGCCTAAGTCAGGCTTCCAGCACTGATCCCAGCAGCCCTGGAGCTGGTGGGGAGAAAATGTCCTGGCAGGTAAAGGGAGCCACGTGTGGAACTCAGCCTGTGTTCATCCCTCAGTAACAACACTGCATTTGTTACTGCAGGCACTGCTGCTGTGCTGGGCTCCCAGGTCCTGTCAGGATGCACAAATATCCTTAACAAGCACATGCTGCTCATGCTTGGTAGTGCAGGTGCAGCTCAGCTTAACTTCTGTATGCTAGTTTTGATTATTCCTATAGTTTAGTTTATAATATAATTTATTGATAGGGCTTCTTTTACCTTCTCACTCTGTGTGGCATTAAAATGAAAACAGAAACATAGAATGGTTTGGGCTGGGAGGGACCTTAAATCCCAGCCAGTGCCAGCCCTGCCATGGCAGGGACACCTCCCACTGTCCCAGGGGGTCCAGTTCCAGTGTCCAACCTGGCCTTGGGCACTGCCAGGGATCCAGGAGGAGCTGCTCTGGGAATCCATTCCAGCCCCTCCTCACCCTCCCAGCCAGGAATTCCTTCCCAATATCTAATCTAAATCTAATCTAAAATCCTAAGGAATTGAGTGGGAATAATTGCCATCATCAATGACAGCAGCATTAATCCCCCAAAGAATCAAAAATGCCAGGAGAAATTTGGAAGGGTGAAGGGAAACTCGTGACAGCCCCAGGGGAAGTGGGGGAGCCGTGCTGGGGAATTTCCACCTTGCCCATCCATGCCCACAGGTCACTGCAGCCAGCAGCATAAGCAGCTTACAGCAGACAAAGGGAAATCACAGACATGGAGCAGGAATTCTGAGTGCTTTGGGCTATCTTGGGCTGCTCCTCTTCCCTGGGAGGGTGGGGAGGGCTGGGCTGGAATTGCCAGAGCAGCTGTGGCTGCCCCTGGATCCCTGGCAGTGCCCAAGGCCAGGCTGGACACTGGGGCTGGAGCAGCCTGGGGCAGGGGGAGGGGTCCCTGCCATGGCAGGGCTGGCACTGGCTGGGATTTGGGCTCTCTTCCGACCCAAACCACTCCATGACCTTAGCCTGGGCCAGCCCCTCCCTGTCCAGGGCTCCTGTATCCCCAGGGGAGCTGGGTCACGGCCCCACAGCTCCCAGGGAAAGCAAGGCAGGACACTCCATCCCCAGGCATTCCTGCTAATTAAGGCTCATGGATTAATTAAGCCAAATAAACCACTAACACCTCTAACACCACCAACAAGCAAACACCAACTGGAGGCTGCAGTAGTGCCAGGAATTTCTGGAGGAACGGGGCGGGGGGGGAAATGAAGAAATCAAATGTTGCTTTCTTAAAATACAGCCAAAACCATTCACCAAGCCACTGGGAAGGCTGAATGCACAAGGAATTCACTTCTTATATTAGTGAGAATAAAATTAAAAATGCAGTTTAGTTTTAAGGGTTTTAAATTCAGAACTTGCTGTTTTATCCCAGGGTTTGTTACTGTTCTGTTGTTTTCCAATCCAGGCTGTACCTTTAAAAGGACAGAGATGTCTGTGCCAGGTTACAGGAAAAGATATTTACCAAAAAACCAAAATGCTGACCATGAACGAAGAACTCAGTGCTTTTTATCTGAATGGATACCACTGCAATAGCTCATTACCCTCCCATCAAACCCCAAACAACTGGACATGAGCACACCTGAAATGCTGAAAATGAAGCTTAAACTATGTCTCAAGTAGTGGAAATGGAGTCAGGCTTTTCATAAATGTTCCTCTTGAAAAGAAATTAGTCTTCTCATTAAAAAGTAATGGCCACTAAATCTGATATTTCAGCACTGGTTTATGATTTCCTATACTTGTTGCAGAGTTGTTTTTCTTTTTTTCTAAAAAGCAATTTCCATTACCTGTACTTTTCTGTTTCATCCCTTGACCTAGTTTCTAACATATAAGAAAATGATATTGTCCCTGTTAGCTCAATGTACACCCCTGTCTGATTTAATCACCTTCTGCAAAACAAACCCAGTGCTGTTATGAAAGACAGCAGGATCCAGTCACCTGGAGCTTCAGAACTACCAGGGAACAGTAAACACAACCTACTTAGGAGAGCCTCAGCAGCAGGCACTGCTCACTGATTACATTTATCTTGCCTCCATACCTTCATTTTTAATTAAAAAGATAATACTTCTGCACAAGTCCCCTCAGCCTTTCCAAAACACTTCAGCGTCGTGTTACCCAAACACAGCCGTGGAATTAATTCCAATTAATTGCTCAGGAGCGCTCGTGGCTTTCTCCAGCTCAGAAACTGGAGTTCAGAGCTGACAGATTTACAGCCAGCAGGTAAAAAGACAACTGGCAGAGTTATCCCACCCTGCACTGAACCTGCCAAGAGCACAAAGGCTTTCTCTGTTCCGAGGTATCTCCCACAGCAAACCACAACGAGCTCTTGGAGCCCATGATGAGCTTAGAACCTGGTTTTGGAGCTCTGACAGGAGCTGAGGACTTGTGCACCGAGCAAAGAGCTGCTCCTGTGCCAGCTGCAGCTCACTAAAAACTGCTCCTAATCTGTTTTCTGTTGGCACAATAAAAAACAAAGGCTCTAAACTAACGCCCTGACCTAATTATTTTAGTGCAGATTCGCAGGGGTTCTTTACCAGAGAAAAACACCCATAACTAACTGCTAGGGTGGCTTTTCTTCCCCAGTGGGGAAGGAGGGGTGGCAGAAACGTGCTGCCAAGCAGCCAGCACCTCCACAAGCAGGGACTCCAAAGGTGCATCCCCTCCACAGGAGCCCCCCAAGTGCTCCCAGGCTCCCCTGGCAGCCCTGCCTGGGTTTTACAGAGCCACACTGTGCTGAGAGAGAGCTGCACCTTCCTCCACCCTTCCCCTGCCCTCCCAGCCCTGGCAGTGCTCAGCAGAGGATCCCAGACTGCTTTGGGTTGGAAAGGGACCTGAAATCCCATCCTGGGACACCTCCCACTGTCCCAGGGTGTCCAAGCCCCAATGTCCAACCTGGCCTTGGCATTGCCAGGGATCCCTTCCCAACGTGCTGGGGCTGAGCTGGTGTGAAGGCAACGAGCCCAGGCAGTGCCAGTGAGGGGAGCAGCACAGCCCAACCCACTGGTCTGTCCTAAGGGGATCCCCAAACCAGGAGCAGGGAATAACCAACAGCTCCAGGACAAATCCAGATCCAGGCTGTGGCCGTGCACCTCGGGGACACTGCCACTCCAGATCCTCACGTGCTCAAGGAAGAGAGCAAAGGAAGGCAGAGCAGGGCAAAAGAGGAGCTGGGGTTCTTTAGCCTGGAGAAAAGGAGACTCAGGGCTGAGCTCAGCACTCTCTAAACTCCCTGCAGGGTGCCTGTGCTCAGCTGGCCTTGGGCTCTTGCTCCAGGCAGCACTGACACAACGAGGGGACACAGCCTCAGGCTGCACCAAGGGAAATCCAGGCTGGATATTAGGAAGAAGTTCTTCCCAGCAAGGGTGATAAAGTTCTGGAATGGCTGCTGGGGAGGTGCTGGAGTCACCGTCCCTGGGTGTGTTTAACAAAGCCTGGATGTGGCACTGGGTGCCAGGGTTTGGGTGAGGAGTTGGGCACAGCTTGGACTGAATGATCTTGGAGGTCTCTTCCAGCCTGGGGTTCTGGGATTCTGTGAAAAGGATACTCCAGGCCCTGCTGGAATGGGGCTCAGGAGGAGTTTCCATCCCAAGGATCCCCAGCAGGGCTGTGCCAGGCTGTCCCAGGGCACAGATCCTGCAGGGAGCTGTGAACGCAGCCAGAGCCTCCCACTGCTCCAGGCAAGGTCAGAGGATGATCCAGAGCATTTCCCTGCTTTGTTTCAGCACTGAAACCAGCAAAGTTTGGGTTCCCCAAGTGTGATACCTTGAGGAGGGTCCATGCAGTGGCCAATATTCCCAAAAGCAACTGCCAGGAGCAAGTCCCAGGAGCAAACCAGCTGGGGGAGGCTCGGGAGCTCTGACTGGCACTGAGTTTTAGTCCTTCTCTTGTAAAATTTCAGAGTCCTGAGCAACAAACTCTAAATCAGGCAGAAAAGTGCATTTTGTGCAATTTCCTCCTGACACTTTCTCACCTGGCCAATAAAGGAAGGAAAACAACAGGCACACAGCAGGGTAGGGTGGATTTTAGCTAATCCTGTCACTCTCCAAACCCAGTACTGATCTTGGCACCAAAGTTTTGTTATAAGTTTATATTAACTCATTCTTATAAGTTTATATTATCTCATTCACACCCTTCCCAATCTTCCAGGGACATGATACACACTGAAAATCCACTGTTCTTCCCTGGAAGCTGGGATCCATCCAAAAAAATCCAATACTTTGTCTTTTTCTAACTGCTGAGTTTTGTCCTGCTACAGCATTTTTCTTTTCCAAAAGATTATAAAACAAGACCTTCAGTTTTTACTTCTCAACTAATTTCACCAAGAACTCTACTTTTTTTGAGAAATATTTAAAAAGAAGTGGCTTTTCTACATCAAGCCACTGCTCAGCCAGTGACTGTCAGACAGAGAGGAGCAGCCCTTTAAGGATGGTTTGGATGTGACATTTTTAAGGCTGAATATCAGTTTTTCTGTTCTGTTCAGAGATGGAACCTGCCAGGAAAGCACTGAGAACACAGAGCTACCAAAACTGTGTTTTCTCAAGAGTGCCTGTTTATAAGCCAGCAGCCACACACAAAATTAGCAAGTTTGGGGAAAAAACCACAACAAATACAACAAAAGATCAGCTTTGTTCACCTGCAGTAACAACGAGCTCCTCTGTTATCTATCCAGACACAGCCCATCGCATCTTCAGCAGTCCATCAAATGCAGTAATTACCAAGCTCATCAGGAACCAAAGACAAATTAAATACACACAGAGTAATTTGTACAGATGGATTTTTGAAACAGGATTTTAAACTCCTCTCAGCCTCTTTCTCATAGCTAATATTCTGCAGCATTAATTTAGCTGTGATTTTAAACTCTTCTTCTGCTGGTAGGCTTTTCTTTGTCTTTTCTCTCACCTCCAGCAGAGACACTTAATACTTAGAAATAATTTCATTTAAGCAACTATTAATTCTCATAATTAATACGTAAGGAAAAGAGTTGGGACCGTTTTCCACTAATCATTTATGCAGGATGGGCAGAAAATTAACATCCACACGTTGCCTCAAACAGGAATGGCAGTTCTTGGAAGAAATCTCCAAGAGCCAGGCTGCCCTCCCTTGGTGCTGATAACCCAGCTGCCAAAACTCAGTGGAAAATTCCTGGTGCCCAGCACTGGAGAGTGTGACGTGGGATTTCCCTGGGCCAGGGATGGGTTCCCACTGTGCCTCCCCTTAGGAACCCAGGGTTCAGCTGGGTCTGAGAGGGGAACTGCCAGAAAATTCCCTGTTGTGAGGGAGCCCGTGGTGCTGCTGCGGGGCAGCTGCCCGTGAAATCGGATCAGCACCCACCCAGACACTTAAACAAGCATCAGCTCCAGCCTTGCTCCAGGATTTGCCTCCCCAGTGAATTCCAGAGGCTCTGGTGCTGATTCAGAGCCCAAACCCCCCTCAGTGACCTGTGCTTCACTCCCTAACAGGCACTCTTGAGAAAACACAGTTTTGGTAGCTCTGTGTTCTCAGTGCTTTCCTGGCAGGTTCCATCTCTGAACAGAACAGAAAAACTGATATTCAGCCTTAAAAATGTCACATCCAAACCATCCTTAGTGGGCTGCTCCTTTCTGTCTGACAGTCACTGACTGAGTGGTGGGTTGATGTGGAAAATGTCCTCCCAGGAGGAGGACATTTGTGAATTCTCTGTTGTGAATTCCCCAAGGAGCAGCAGGATTTGTGTCTGCTCTGCCAGGAGCACAGTCAGGACTGGCACATCTCAGCTTCTGAGGCAATTCTGGGGAGCCAAAGCTGAGCCTGGAGAGAGGGACTGCCCAGAAAAAAGGGAAAAAAGAGGAGGCAGGTTAAACATCACAAGTCACATCCCCAATCTCCAGCTTTCCCTGGAAGCATCAACAGTGTACAGGTAAAGACTATTTTCCTATTATTCTAAACTCCTAAATGCCCCAAGATTCCCTTTCCTGCCTTCATAAAAAGGGCCACAACACCCATTTCATGTTAAATTTGGAATGAAAGACAACACAGAGTCCACACAGACTCCTGATTCAAATCCAGATCCTGCTTTAAATTGCCATATCCACCCCACAGCAGGGCTGCTCATCTCCCTCGCTCTCACAAAGGCTTGTCTCAACTGCAAAATTACACCACTGAAAACTTCTAAAGATGCACTTCAGTAACAAAATATCCCAGAGTTTTTGCACTTCTCGTATTTCGGAAAGACTTCAGAGATCTCCAAAATAAAATGAAAGCTCTGTCTTTAAAGTGTGCTTTGAAAGCAGCAAAATAAAATCACAACAAAGAACTAACGGGGCGTGAAGAGCAGTGGGGAAAACACGATGAAGAGAACAGCTGGGAGAGAGGGAATGAGTGGGAAAACAGACACAGCACAAACTTGGGGAAGCTCTGCACTGCTCCATCCCTGCAGCACAGGGTGAAGGCACGGAGCACCTGGAGCAGGCATCCATCCCTGGAACATCCATC
>VXBQ01005809.1:75164-85525 GCA_013400175.1 Phainopepla nitens
CCTGGAGCAGAGCCACCAGGGCCCCCTGAGCCTCCTTTGCTCCAGGCTGAGCAGAAGCTGCTGATGTGGGATGGCCCTGGAGCTGGGAAGGGGCCCTGGAGCTGGGAAGGGGCCCAGGAGCTGGGAAGGGGCCCTGGAGCTGGGAAGGGGCCCTGGAGCTGGGAAGGGGCCCTGGAGCTGGGAAGGGGCCCTGGAGCTGGGAAGGGGCCCAGGAGCTGGGAAGGGGCCCTGGAGCTGGGAAGGGGCCCAGGTTTATCCCAGGGGGCTCAGTGGGCACACAGCACCAAGCCCTGGGCGCTCCCTGGGAAGGGAGTTCTGAAGCTGGGCGTGCTGATGGAAACGTGCTCCCGTTGCTCCCCGTCCCAGACCTGCTCTGTGGGAGCAGGGACAGCCCCGGGTGTCCCACGGGCTGGGGTGGGTGCTGGGGCTGTGTGGGTGTTCCTGGGGGCCCCGGGAGGAGCTGGGAGGGCAGAGGCTGCCGCCCATCCCTGGCTGCAGCTGCTCTGTCGTTGCAGTGGGACGAGGCCCTGCTGACCATGAGCAAAGGAGAGAAGGCCCAGCTGGAGATCGAGCCCGAGTGGGCCTATGGCAAGAAGGGCCAGCCCGATGCCAAGTATCCTTCCAGGACCTCTGCCTGCCCAGCATTATGAGCCTGACTCCTCTGCTTTGTGGGCAGGAACACCACGGGGGCTTCGCCTGTTCCCCACGGCAGGCTCAGGACATTCCCACTCAGAGAGCTCGGGGCACTTCCTGCGGGGTGCAACTGCCCTTTTCTTTGGGAGAAAAACTCGTGCAGGGGGAACCTGCTGCTGTTTTCCACCTGCATTTTTGTTCTAGCTGCTTCCAAATGCTTCTGCCTGATGGGGATCCTAACCAGCGTAGGGAAGCAGGAGCAGGGACGGTTACATCGGTTCTGGGGTAGATTCTGTTACATCTGTTACATCAGTTACATCTGTTCTGCTGAAGCAGGGGGTGGAGGAGTGATCCTGCAGTGTTTTATACAGCCCTGCTTCTTTTTCCCAACTCTTCTGGAGGAGGGGAAGGGATTGTTCTCCTGTGCTGGAGTCCTGTGATCTGCGGGGCTGCCTGGACACTTCTCCTGTGTAGGGGACACAGTGGGACCTCCCCAGGCAGTGCCCCACAGCTGGGGCAGCTCAGGGGACTGAGGGCAGGGTGTGCTGCTGAAGCTGTGTCCCTGGGCAGCAGCTGTGGCTCCCTGCTGCATCTGGGGTGTCCCATCCGAGGGACACAGGAGGGGCTGGGCAGCAGCTGGGGACTCCCTGCCCAGGGAGGGGTCACTGCAGGGGCTCTTTCCTTTCAGTTTCCTTAACATTCGCCCACAGGATCCCACCCAACGCAAAACTCTTCTTTGAAGTGGAGCTGGTGGATATTGAGTGAAGAATTGCCTGTGCTGCTGAGGATCCACTCCTGCCAGAGAGAGCTTCCTGCAGGCGCTGCTCTAACTCCTGGCTGGTGACAGCGGCGCCGTGGTGGAGATGAGTGCCCAGTGATGTCCCTGCCCCCTGCTGTAGTGACAGCCCCACCACTAAAGCAGAGTTTGTACCTGCCCGTGCCTCCCTTTTTGTGTCTGTGCTCCCCCTGCTCCTGAGCCGGGCACTGCAGAGCCCCGGAGCAGCAGCAGGGCCCCACACCCAGCCAGGGCTCCTTCCCTGCTGCAGAGCCCAGTCCTACAGCTTTAATCCCACTCCACACTGCCACAGCATTCCCCATTCCACACTCCCCCATCCCCACAATCCCCCAGCACTCCCACTCCCTTTATTTGGCAGCAGCTCTGCTGGCAGAGATCCGGGTGTTCTCCACAGGTGTTCCCAGGTGTCCCTGTGCCACAGCCCCTCCTGGGAACAGCACCAGAGCTCAGCTCAGGCCTTCTGTTCTCCCTCCTGGCTCTAATGAGGCAGTCCAAGAAAGCTCAGAGCACTAATGAATTCCTCGCTTTTATTACAAAAATGGGAATGATCACTTTGATCAAAATGAAAAAAGTTTTGCTCACACCGGTGTACATGAAAAACTCTAAATACAAAACTCATCCCAAACACATTTTGTGCTTTAAAAAAGAACGAAGGTGGTTTAATCCCTGCCCCCTCCCACAGCACAGAACCCACGTGGCAGCCCTGCCAAGGCCCCAGTCCCAACGGAGCCCGGGCCTGGAACAGCTCCCTGGCAGCTGGGCTGGGAGCAGGACAAGCCTTGGCTCAGCCCTGGGGCAAAACCAACCCAAACCCCCACAGCTTCACCCGCTCACTTATGGAATCATGAGACCGACGAGAATTCTTCTGATACTCCATAAATTAGTGCAGGGAATTAAAAAATGCATTTATGGTAAATGAGAATTGTACAGAGGCCATTTATCAGCACACGAATCTTGCTTCACACGTACCCCGTGAGCAGCAGCTCGGTTCACATGCAGAGGACCAAAAGCAGGTGGCACAACAGTTCCTTCACAGCCCAAAATTAGAAAAATATAATTTTTTTTTTATTCCATCTTTGTTGAAACTGCAGCACAGTGAGCTCCACTCGCTCTGGGGATCAGGTGGTGTGGTAATACTGTCCGTAATTCCAGGCATTCTGGTAGTTGTACTGGAACCAAACACAGCAGCAGCATCAGCCAGCAGGTCCCTGCTGCACACAGGGCAGCACAGCCCACCCCACAGAGCCCCACTGTGCCCTGCTGGGCCAGCACAGCCCACCCCACAGAGCCCCACTGTGCCCTGCTGGGCCAGCAGAGCCCACCCCACAGGGCCCACAGANCCCACAGAGCCCACCCCACAGAGCCCACAGAGCCCACGCAGCCCCACTGTGCCCTGCTGGGCCAGCACAGCCCACCCCACAGAGCCCACCCCACAGGGCCCACAGAGCCCACCCCACAGAGCCCACAGAGCCCACGCAGCCCCACTGTGCCCTGCTGGGCCAGCACAGCCCACCCCACAGAGCCCACCCCACAGGGCCCACAGAGCCCACCCCACAGAGCCCACAGAGCCCACGCAGCCCCACTGTGCCCTGCTGGGCCAGCACAGCCCACCCCACAGAGCCCACCCCACAGGGCCCACAGAGCCCACCCCACAGAGCCCACAGAGCCCACGCAGCCCCACTGTGCCCTGCTGGGCCAGCAGAGCAGCCCAGGAATGCAGGACACTGGGGCCATTTCCTGTGGGAAGGCAGCAGGGCTGAGGGTACTGTGCTGCCACAGGACAGAGCCTCATCACAAAGTCATGGAATCAAAATATCCTGAGCTGGAGGGACGCAGAGGGATCATCCCAGCCCCTGGCCCTGCCCAGACCCCCCAGCAATCCCCCCTGGCATCCCTGGAACACTCCTGCAGCTCTGCAGCCTCGGGGCCGTGCCCGTTCCCTGGGGAGCTGTGCCAGTGCTTATCCCACCCTCTGGGGAGGAACCTTTCCTGAAATCCAGCCTGAGTGTCCCTGTCCCAGCTCCAAGGCTGCCAATCCTGCAGGGCTGTGTGTGAAACTGGGGGCATTGTTCCCGGCCTAGCACTGGACAGTCTGTGCTGGGTGAGACTCCTCCTCCTACCCGAATTCCCAGCCTGGCTGCAGGCAATCCCAAAGCAGGGCTACCCAGGGGCTGTGCCCCCACTGCTCTCCCAGCTCTGGGGGCTCTGCACAGTCTAAACAACACTCTTCATAAAACCACTTCAAAACTTCCATGGATTTCAAAAACACATGGATCAGGCAGCAGGGACACGGGTCAGCGGTGGCCTTGGCAGTGCTGGCAGAACAGCTGGACTGGATGATCTTAGAGGGCTTTTCCAACCTCAACAATTCTGTTCTAAGCTAAAACGCCCCAGGGGAAGAGCCCCAGAGGACAAGCTGATTTTCTTAGTGCTGTATACCAGCAGAACTCATTCCCAGGCACTACAGGAATTAATTACTGCCTGGAGACAGTCACTATCCAGGCACACAGGAATGGGGCTAAACAGTTCCACACACCACAGCCCCGTGGCAGGACAGCCACCAAAGTGCTCCGTGCTCCACACAGGAACACTTCACTTGTGGAGCACGCCCAGGAGGGATCAGCAAGGCAGGGAGCCGAGCTCCCTCTGGCAGGAGCTGGCAGGACAGGCTGCCCTGGCCCGTACCTGGTACCAGGCGTTGTAGTTGTAGGCAGCCTGGTTGACCTGCATGTCCCCGTCCATGAGCTGCGCCGCCGCCAGCCCCGCGTCCTCCGTCAGCAGCTTCTTCTCATCCGGCTCCTCCGAGCTGCAAGGGAACACAGCCTTGCTCTGGCACCTGGGGAACCTGGGCCTGTCCTCACCAGCCCGAGCTCTGCTCAGCTGGGTCAGGGAGCTGGGGCTAGGGGAGGACAGCTGGTGCTGTGCTTCAGAACAAGTCGGGTCTAAAGCTGGTGCCCAAACTGAGACAGCAAAGGCACGTTCCTGTTTAGAGACTGAGTTATTTTACCAGCGCTGTTTGGCTCAACTTAACTCAAACACACAACTCAAAAACTTATTTTCCAAAAATGTTTCCATCCCTGGAAGTGTCCAAGGCCAGCATGGATGGAGCTCTGAGCAGCCTATGGAAGGTGTCCCTGCCCACGGCAGGTTTTAGGGTCCCTTCCAAGGCACACGATTGTGGGAGTGCTTAAGGCAGCACAGCTCTATTTACTACACACTTCAAAGGACTAAACCAAAGTGATTCTATTCTCACATCAGTCCGTCCAAAGCTGACTAATGCCTACACTGGCAGACCAAAGAGACCCCAGAGTGAGGCTGCTCCGTGCCCCCAGAGCTGTGCCAGCCCTGCCCTGGCAGCTGGGCTCAGTCCGTACCCGTTCTCCGCGCGCCGCTTCAGCGTCTCCTGCTCCTTCAGCAGCGCCTGGTGCTCGTCGTAGGCATCCAGGAGCCTGGGGAGAGCACAGCCAGTCAGGCCTTGCCAGGCTTGAAACACCTGAGCAAGGCCCGCTGGAAACTCTAACAATGCACCAAACTGCAGGCTAAGACATTTAATGAGTGACCCACCACCAGCAGGGGAAAGCCAACTCGGTTCCATTCACAACAGCTCCAGTTCCCAACCTGCTGAACCTCCCTCACACTTGCTGGCAGTTTTTTATCAAACTCTTTTATATAGAATTTTTCTAGAAGTGATTTGTGATTCAGCTGCTCCTTCAGAGCCTGCTGGTGATGCCACAGCAGCACACAGATGTGGGAATCAATATTTAATCACTGGAAATTACTCCAATCCCAAAGCAGCACCTACAGCCTTTCCCCATCCAGCAGGGAAGAACAAGTGTGGTTAATGCAGCACAGGAGAGTCCTGGCTAAAATTCCCACAAATACTGAAATACTCCCTCATCTGCAGCATCTCACAAAGCCTGCAGCTTCTCACAGTGTGCTCTGGGTGAAAAGAGTTCCTCGTACTCATTCTGTGCTCTGAGATTATCTGGGAATTGCAAAATTCCTTGTGTTTGGTCTGTCTCAGATCCCAAACTTGCACTGACTGGCTGCCATGCAGAGGCAGCAGAATTTAAGGACAGTTACTGTTAAAAATATACAAAGCAGAAAAACTGACTTGTCATTAATCCTTCCGGGTTATCTAGCTGCAAAATGTAAATAAAAACAACAGACAATTAGGAGGAAAAACATATTGTAGCATTGAATTGAAAACTTGCATTTCTGTTGTATCCTCCCACACAAGTGCACAGTTGTTAACAGTGCTGAACACTGAAAAATCCAACCAGTGCAGTTCTGGAAAGAAGCAGCAGCTCCAAGGGACACCTGTGTCACACACCTGTCCCATTCCCATGGGGAGCACCTTCCCAGGGCTTAGCAAGGGGAAACCAGCCACAGGAAAACCTGGCAGGCAGCAGAGCTCTGCTCAGTGAGGTGCTGGGCACCTCAGATAGAAAGGGGCAATTATCTGAGAAGAGATTGGAAATCTATTCCTGTTTACAAATCTACTCCTGCTCAACACCAGGAGGTTGGTTCAAAAAAGCAGCTGCTCCTTACAAAGAGCTGAGGGCACAAAGGAAACAATTTTACTTTACTTTACTGACCCCTCCCTTTTCCCAGCACTCCCCCAGGGACCTCAGTTTGGCCACTGCCCACAGGACATCTTACTTGTTCACATCAGACCCAAAATCTTCCAGGAATTCCACTTTTCTCTGTGAGAAGGTGATCCTCATTTTGATGGACAAGGCCCCATGGATGGCCTTGTCAAAGCAGCTCAGGATGTTGTCCTCGTTCTGCTTGAGGTCACCACTGTATTCCATCTCCAGCAGGTTCAGGTACAGTTTGGTGTTTTCCTGTGCAAAGCAGGCATTAGGAGGTGCACCCCTGACCCTCACACCACAATTCACCCCACAAACACACACAACAACAGGCAACAAAGGGATTTTCCCTTCCCCCCGGGCTGGTTTGTTGCACGAACAGACCAGAAGTGACCAACACCACAAACCCAGGTGCTGCACTCTGCTGGCAGCCCCTGAGTGCCAGATATTCCTGTGCTGACACCAAACCACCGAGTACTGCCCACACCAATAACACTGAACACACCGAGAACATTTAAGATCCTAAAAATTAAAATAAAGCTGCAAAGCACATTGTGCTTCTGATGGGAAAAGGGTGCAAACTTCCAGACTGCCAAGCTGGGACCTTGGCAACATCAGTTTAGAGGGACTGTTGTCTCCATGCAGTAATGGGACATTACATCCAGTTACAACTCCTGTCATCACTGTTGCCACAATTTACAAAATGCTTCAGAAAGAGAGAAAGACACCAGAGGTGGTTTGAGTTTTGGGTAAGACAGCCAAGAGGGAACACATACTTTGTCCAGTTCTATGGCTTCTGACAGCACTTTTCTTGCCTTTGGCAGGTTTTTCTGCACTTTGAAGAGGTGCCTGGCGAGTTTGATGGCATAGAAGGAGGCTTCACTGACGGACTTGGCATTCCTGACAGCATCTTCCAGCAGCTGCTCTGCCTCCTCCATGTTGCCGTGCCGGCGCTCCAGGCTCACCCTGCGCAGGCGGATCATGGCCAGCCCCAGGATGCACTCCTCAAACGTCTTCAGGATCCTTCTGGCTTCATCAATGTTGCCTGCAACAGCAGGGAGGTGCTTTAGGACGGGGCAGATGCCAGAGCTGCCCCAGCAGAGCCCCCCCTGAGAGGCAGGGCTGCCCTTACCCTGCTGCTCCTCGAAGGCTGCCCACAGCATGTGCACCATGGGCTTCTTGGGCAGGTGGATGGTGCAGGCCCTGCTGTACACGTGCCTCACGCCCTCGATGCTGTGGTTCTCCATGTATTTGGCATACTAGGGTGGGAAACAGAGCAGAGACCAGCCAGGTTAAAGCTTGTATTTGCCTCCAAGAACATGCCAGAACGATAAAATTCTTTTGTTTAAACCCATTCAGCACCTTTATGGAACCACTAGACTAGTTTCTGTAAGGAAGGACGTAGAGAGGCAACGCAGTTGGCAAATGCAGCAGTCAAATCTGGTTGCAAGCAGACCATCTCCTAATGCAACAGATATAGTTATAGATGAACAACGTTCCACAGGGTACAAGGGTTAGTCACCAGGTCAAGGTGTGCACCAGCAGAGCCGTGAGCTGCCTCCCTTACCTTGATCCAGAAGTCCTCATAGAGGGCACATGAAATGACACATCTCTCAAAGAGGACCACGACTCGCTCGTGAGTGCCATTCTCTATCTCAAACTCTAAGTACTCTTTCCAGTTTTTCAGCTGAATTTTCTCCAGAGGTTTTACATGAAAGTAAGGCCTCTTGATCTGCAAGAGTCACAGGATGCAACTGGTGATTACAAACACACCAGCAAGGAGGGTCAAACAACCAACAGCCACACAACCAACACTCAATTCCTGCCATTTCAGCCATCGGGGCTCCAGTGACACTTCCTCATCCACTCAATCCAGGGTTATCCAGGTATGGATCCAAGATTTGCTGCAGTGACATTCCAGGCTAGAGACCTCCTTTCCTAGAGAGCTTTTGGAGTGTTTAGAGATGCTGGAGGAGGACCCAAGGCAGCCCAGTGTCAGGGATATTATGGACACACTGGGCATTGCCCACATCCATCCACACAAGTGAACTGCTCACTGTGGGACACCCAGCCCACAAATTCAACTCAGGATTTGGTTGAGAATCGTGACAAGGAAAGACAGAGCTCTGAACTGGATTTCCAAACAAATATTTACATCAATCTGGTTATAGCAAGACCACAAATTTAGCACCATCGTGTTGTTACTGATGGCTGCAAGAGGGGCGGGGTGGGACAGAGCTCAGCACAGAAAATTAAACATGGCTCTGCTAAACTGAAATTGCTTTGTCTGGCTTCCTGCCAGAGATGCTTTGCTTTTGCTTTGCTTTTGCAAATGCATCTTTATTGCATTTGATTATGTCTCTCCTGTGCTGCAATTTCCTCTCAGATCCAAACCCATGCAAATGGATGAAGAACTTACAGCAATTAAAGAGAATCCAATTCTTCAAAGCCACCTGAAATTTAAAGCAAATCCCCCCTTCATGCTCCTCACTGATCTCTGGTGTGGAACCCACCAATTTGTGGCCATTTTGCCCAGCTCACAGTCCCATGGCTGCTGAGAACAGCTCTGAGCAATCCCCAGCCCCTGGGTGGGATCTGTGCCCACCCAGCTCACTGCTGTCCTTTATGGGCACTGAACTTGGCAGGCCCAGCTGCTCCCAGCCCCCTGGTGCTGCAGAGCAGACACTGCTGGCACAAGAGCACGCTGTGGCCAGCAGCAAGGGGACACTCAGCTCCCCACACCTTTCCTGCCCAAGTCCCCCAGATGTGCAGCTTAAGGCTTCCCAAGGCAGCAATGTGGGACACTGTGCCTGCTCTGCTCCCTCCTGCCACGGCTCACTGGCACAGAGCTCACTGGCAGTGCCTCTGTGAGCTCCTGGGCTCAGTCCCACCACTGCAGTGAATCATCCACCAGTTCTGATACCACTCAACCCATTAAAGAGTCTCTGAGAATCTGTCCCAGCTGGCTAACACAATGGACTCTTTAGGATAAGAAGTAAATTTAAAACAAGGACCGTGTTTGCCAGGAAGAAAAATACAAAGACTGAGAATGAAAACCTCCTGCTGTTTTTCAAATGGAATCCAGCTTCACTCTACAGCAAAAGGTGTATATTTACAGTGATCAAATTATTAGTTTAATTAATTACTTTTAATACATTATACATGGGAGGTACAAAACAAAAACTACCTGATCAAGTGAGCAATATTAGAATACAAAACCACAGGAAATTTGTTCTCCTCTGAGCACAGGCTTACCTTTCAAAGGGAATCCCCTCCATCCCCTCATGCCTTTGCACCACCCCAGGGCATGAGCAGCACTAACTCTCAGGACTCACTGGCTTAGCAAACATTACAGCACCTTGCCTTTCTCCAAACACTGCTCTGAGATCTTTACATCATCAGGTGCCTCTTCACAAAAAAAACGGCAGAGAAGTGAAACTGTTCCAACTTTGAGTCTCTTCAAACCCCCCAGGAGTTTAAGTTAAGGCTGTTTCACAGAACTCCCAGCTCCCAGTCCTGCTCCCAAAGCAGCTGCTGCCTCACACAAACCCCACTTACCGCTTCCTCAAACGTCCACCTCTTACTGACTTCATGCTCGTTGTGGTTAAATATCTCCTGGTGTATCTCAATGATTCTGTGCCTCATGTTCTCTATCTCAGTGATCAGCTAGAACAGAATGTTAGAAAATGTAACACCTTTGAAATGCTTCCTGTGCCAGTGAGGTGCAGGGACTCTCCCCCAGCAGCCAGGGGAGGGCTGGGAGGCTGCCTGAGGGAGCCCTGGCCCTGAGCACACACAGCTGAACTGCTTTTATCCTGTGCTAAAGCTGACTGCAGATTAAGGATGGATTTGGATCCAAGTCAGCCCTGCTTTCAGCGTGTCTGTTTTCACCATCAGCAATTCCTTTAGACAGCTCCAGGCTTTCCTAAGCCTGTAAGTCTGAACCTGCCCAGGCCGCTGCTGCTGAGGAGCATTCTTAGACCACAGATCCCAATCTGCTGACCTGGAATATTTACTGTTTGTTCCTAAGGTTTTGTACACCACTTCTTTCACTTTCTAGCTCATTTCTTTAACTCCTCTGCCAGTACTGCAAGGGGCTGTCCTGTTACCACACGAGCCACAGTGCAGGAGCTCTTTGGGCACAGTTGAAGTGGCTGCAGTGGAACCCTTGCCCCAGAAAAGGACAGGGTGCCTGTGCCCATCCTGTGCAGGTGCCTTGGTGGGCTCAGTGATGTCCTCAGTGCTGCAGGGCACTGAGATGTAGGAGCTCTCTGGGCACAGATGACGGGGGTGCAGTGGGAGCCCTGCCCCAGCCCAGGGAAGGACAGGGGTGTCCCCAG
>VXBQ01005811.1:6487-21789 GCA_013400175.1 Phainopepla nitens
ACAGTGTCAAAGGCCTTGCTGAAGTCCAGGTACACAACATCCACAGCCTTTCCTGCATCCACAAGGCAAGTCACCTGCTCATAAAAAGAGATCAGATTGGTCAAACATGACCTACCCTCCTAAACTCGTGCTGGCTGGGTCTGATGCCCTGGCCATCCTGTAAGTGCTGGGTGATGATGCTCAGCATAAACTGCTCCATAACCTTACCAAGTACTGAAGTCAGGCTGGCTGGTCTATAATTACTAAGATCCTCTTTCCCACCCTTTTTTGTGAATGGGCATCACGTTGGCCAGCTTCCAGTCATCTGGAACCTCACCAGTGAGCCAGGACTGTTGGTAGATGATGGAGAGTGGCTTTGCAAGCTCATCTGCCAGCTCCCTCATCACCCTGGGATAGATCCCATCTGCTCCCATAGATTCATGAACATCCAAGCAGCTCAGCAGTTCTCTGACTGCCTCCTCCTGGGTAACAGGACTGTTCTGCTCCCTGATGCCATCTGCCAACCCAGGAGGACAGCTGTCCTGAGGACAAGCTGTCTTCCCGCTAGAGACTGAGGCAAAGAAGGCGTTAAGCACTTCTGCCTTCTCATCTGCAGTTCCCTCACTCATCCAGTAGAGAACAAAGGTTGGTCTTACCCTTCCTTTTGCCATTAATGTATTTATAAAAACTCATGTAAAAGCTCATTTTCATCACTTCTTAAAATGATGCGTTAAATCATCTCAAATGTAGAAGTATTTATTGTTTTCTTTAACTGCAGAATTTGGGGGTTGGGTTAGATGATCTTTAAAGGTCTCTTCCAACCCAAACCATGATTCTAGAATCCTCCAGATGTCCAGGTAATGGGCCATATAGCTGGTGAAATAGATTCTTTTGTTCCTATTTGGTCAGCTGTGTCTACAGCCTTTAATTAAAGGGATGCCTTGACTCCTTTGAGGCCATAAGAAGAGGTGTAACAAAATCCTCCTGTTAAGTACTAAATTTCCTTAGACCCATATCACATCTTTCAATCTTATTTTTTTAACTTCTTAGACTTTAAAAAGTTGCATGAGGCTCAGTTCAAGAAAATGGAATCTATTGCTGACTACATTGAGAGGAAAAAAAAACTGAACGAGAGTTGCAGCGCAGTCAAGGTAAGAGGTAACACAGGAAGATACCCACTGTTGGCATATTCATTTATTTCCAGGGCCTTTCTGTAAAAGTCCTACCAGCTCTCTTTAGATCAGTAAGTAGCTGGTCATGTGAACATGCAGTGGAATATTATAACCAATGAAATTTAACTGTAGTCCTACATAACTAGTTATTTGTATATAACTATACAAGTTTTACATGTTAACAGTGTACAGCTGTAAAAACCAACAACTAACTTGTCATTTCTGAGTAAAAAAAGTTGTCTCAATTTTGTCTTTGTGAAAGATATCCCAGGACATTTGTTTACAACTGTTTGAATTGCTGCAAAATTTAACCAAGGGGATAGGTTATTTTTCAAAGAGCAGGAATTAAATATTAAGTTTCTCTTTTGAGGCTGAACTATCATCCCATGGCTGCACATGATTCTCCTTAAAAACACATGCAATGTGTGTTGTTCTCAGTTCTTGTGCTTCACCCTCACATGGGTGGAAGCTGCTAACAGGGCCTCTCACAAAGTGCAGTAGAGCCTAAAAAAGTGACAGGAATGTATCAATGAATGTCTGAATGAATATGTCTATGGCCATAGAATTGTTCAGGTTGGTTACTCGAGCACTGCCAGGTCCTTATCGAACAGTAACAATGAATGAAACTCCTGAACATTACATTTATTTTTTTAATTACATATACTGTATCAGTGTATACTTCAGAAAAATTATTATTGGCAGGTGCTGACCAGAAGATCAAATCCCTTAAGAGCATCAGAAAAAGACACTCCACATTTTAAGGTATGTGCTACCAGGTCAATTTAATAATAATAGAAATACTTACATTTAAAATATGCATTTAAAGAGGAAAAAAAAAAAGGGAGAAAACTGAAGAGGTTATATGCTTCTGATTCACTGTGTATTTTCCCTTCCTCTTGGCTGCTTTGTAGATAAATTTTCAGCAGTCTGGTAACTCAGAATTTGCTTTTCCCTAGAAACAAGCCAGTGGCAAAAGATTTTTATTCAGCCCAAATCCAGAAAGAGGCAGATTCTCCAACATTGGCACTCCCAGTAACCTCCGGCGCTCACCACGCAATTCTCTGAATGCTGCTAATCGGAGTATTTTATCCCAGAAATCTTCATTTCATCCTTCTGTACTCTCAACATCCAAAATGAATGTCAGGTAAAAAGAACAAACCAAAGCTACAAGCAAGCTATTTGATATGATACACACAAAATAATCAACACTGACTGATTTTCCTACATTATTTCTCTTCCAAACATGAACTATGAAAGACTAATTCTGATTACGAATTTTCAGCCAGGCTTTTGTGGGTGGTTTAAGCCTCACTGTGCTGATATTTTCTTCATTCTTCATTTTCATGTCTGTTAGAAGAATCTCAAATCCTGGCTTTCATTTTGCTAAAGCCAAATGATGCAAAACCAAGCAAATTATTTTTCTTTTGTTGTCATGTTAGGTTTTCTATTTTGCCAGGTAACCTAATGGTTTCTGTTTATCTGAATTAATTTATCTGTAAATTTTTTTAATCAGAACTCGCTTCAGTGTACCAGGTGAACCTTGCAATGGTTTCTAGGTTCTTTTTTTCCTTTTGTCCTCTACTTCCCCTCCCCTTTGGTGTCACAGCAGGGGTCCTCTTGCGACTGACTGCTATAAGCAGATGGTTTCTAGCAGATGGGAACCAAGCTGACACCAGAAGTCATGAGCAATTGCTAAATGAATGAACTCGTACTCAATGCTATTATTCCTCATCTCATTTGCTTTTAGAACATCATGTGCATGTCATCATTCCTCCACAGTAATCTAATTCTCTCTTAGTGTTAATACTTCATGAACTTCTGTTACCGGTACATTTTATTCGCTTCTTAAAAGTTTTGGTAAGGTCTTGATCAAGAAACATTTTAAAAGAAGGAATTGAAAGCACAGTCCTTACAGTATCCTACTGATAAATGTCCTTTTGCTTGGATTTCTAGTGAAAGCCTTTATTCCTACTATTTCATTTTTGATTTCTAACTATTATACTGATTTTGACTTTAATCAGTTTCCTAAACTTTCTACAGTGACTGAAGTTCTGATTAGACATTCTCCCTTTGCTAACAATACACGGCCTTGGCTGTGTTACTTTCTCTGATGACCTTCACTTTTCAACTTTTCCATGCCAAGATCATGGCTGCTGGGGCTTTTTTTTTTTTGTCCCTGACTAAAATATGTGTGGGACTGTTGTTTTTAAGTCAGATAATGCAATTTCTCACATTGGTGTCTGATAATATATAATTGTGTGACTGCGGAATGCAGGTCTTCTGCTGTTCAAAGGTCAAAATCAAGTTTACAAACTTAGTGGATTTGTTTTAACTTTAAATGTCCTCTTTTCTATTTCAATAGATAACAAATGTAAGAAATACACTGCCTCTAGTGTCCTCTTGGATGAGTTTGGCTGTCTTCACTGCACCCTAACTGATTCCTAGCAATACGTGAACCAAAACATTACTTTCAGAATTTGCTTCTGAAATTTCATTCATCTGAAGTTGCACTGTGGTGGACCTTGCAAGCTGTACTTCAACATAAACTTGCTTGCCCACAAAAGCAGCTTTCTTCAACATTTACTCCGTCTTTCTAAATCTTGCAAACTTAGTGCTTTTTCTCAGGACCTTTCTGCAAGATTTTGAATTTTATGCTTGTACACATATATAATCATAGGTATTCATTATAAATGTGTATAGACACATACGTACAGACTGTTTGTGTCTTGGTATGCAGGTAACTGGTGTGTTTCAAAATTTTCAGCTTCTTCCTCTTGTAGGTTTTGAGGTCTAGAGTTCTGTTAGTTGTCTTTCAGTTTTTCTTAATTTGAATTTTAAAACTAAAAAAATATGCAGTGCTTTACTACAGAATCCAGATCTAAAGTAAGTCATATCTTTTGGTGAATAAATCTACTAGCTTATTGCATCCAAGTGTATTTGCTTTTCAAAATAACAAGAAAGTCAGTTCCTTGTAGTTTCTAATATTACTTTCTGCTGTTGATGCTGGCTCAAAATTTAGTGTTATACCAGCAGGGTATTTTAGTACAGGTTTTTTATGACCTGTGAACATCTTTTACACAGTAAGTCTTTCTACCACTAACAAAAGTGGAATGCAGAACCTTCTATATTCTGGCATGTTGTTTACATTCCTTGTAGGTGACTAAATTTGTCTTCATATTTCTGAAACCTTTCAGGTTCTCGGAAGCCACAAAAGATAATGAGCACAAACGCTCTCTTACCAAGACTCCATCTAGAATGTCTCCATACATGGAGGAGATCTGCACCCCTGACACTCGAAAGAACTGCAAACTAAGTCAGAAGAACAGTAAGGGAAATGCAAGAAATAATGATCTTACTGCATCAAAGGGTAAAGTGGATGCTGAATATTTGGCTCTTTCAGATCAAGACTTTTGTCTTACTGAATTACTGTACAAGTTTTTAACAACTGAATGTCACAAAGACCCAGGCTTTAATTTAATTGTCTAATTTATGACTGGTTCTTCAGAAACTGCAGTAGTTTCTTTGTTTCCTTTGTTTTCCAGTGGTTTGACTAAAATGCTTAGGTGCCACGACTTAAACATATGGTACCTAGCTACCTACAGAAAAGAGGATAGAAAATCTTCTAGACCTTTAGGGACTACATAGCCAAAGATTCATATAGCAGATACAGGGACACCCCATCTGCACAGAGAGGAATTCCTGACACCTTCTCAGAAGTGTCATTCTCCCTGTGGGGTTAGAATGCATCAGGCTTCTAGCCATGCTGAACCCTGATCAACTCAGGAACTAAAATTAAGAAAAATCAGAAGTCTTCCGATTACTTACAATCTCTGCAGCAGCACAGCTCTGCTATCCAGCCATTGACACCCTTAGCATCACAGGGATATTTGCACAGGTAAAGAACCCAGAGCTTCCTGGTTTGCTCTATAATAATACTGATGTTTTTAAGGGGCAGTCAAAGTTCCATGCTGGCCTGTTCCAAAAGAATGCTTCTTTAACCTGAAAGACCACTTGGTTCCAAATAGGCATAGAAGAAACACAATTTGCCTTGAAGGACTAAAAAAACCACATGGAGCTGTATGTGCTCTTCCATAGTATAATCATAGCTAAAGGGCCAGTACTCTGCAACTCTTGCCCTCCCTATTACAAGTGAGCTCTGTTTGTGCAATTCTATCTTTAGAGGTAGCAGCAGGGGCATTTAATGGTTCTTTGGTCTTGGTAATTGTAGTGTGGTCTCTACAGGCACTTTCCAACTTTCTGTGTACATTGATGCTCTTGCTACTCTAATTATGGTATCTTGATGCCTTTTGTAGTTCTTACCCCCTTCAAGTTTGGAGCTCAATCTGCAGAACCCACAAGTGGAAAGAAGACATTTGATCTCAAAGCAAGTCTCTCTCGGCCACTGCGCTATCAGCCACACAAAGGTAGCGTGACCCTGAGCAGCCTGTGCTGGTCACAGCCCTGACACTCAGCTGCTCCTGATACAAACAGTGGAGCCAAGTTTGCAGTCTCTGTTCCTGTCCCTTTTCCTTTCTCTCCTGCTTCCCCTGCAGTCTGACGTTAAGTTTCTTCATAATAAATGCTTTAAGAGCCTTCCTACTGAAGATGAGGATTTTTTGACCAAAAGCCCATAAAAACATGAATAAATATCCTTGTATTCCACTGAATAGATGTATGTACAGGAAATATGAAATATTCCTTACAGAATGAGGTGGGTTTTTTTAATTTCATGTGAGAAGCTGAACTTTGCATGATGAAGTGTTACTTCTAAGTACAGTCACCTGTTACTACTTACAGAAGAACTACTTGTAGGGAATGGGCTGGTGAAACTGATAACACAGCTTAAAGAGGCATTTCATCTTAAAGACAACCAGCAAGAAACAGGCCAGCTAGGATAAATCCATGATAAGAAGTTAAGCACACAATTACTTACTATTAAACTAGTCTCTCTTTTTGCTCCTAAATTATAGGACGACTAAAACCGTGGGGAGAATTTAAAGAAAATGCTGTTCTCAGTCGGTCTGGTGGCAGCAAGATCTGTTCACATAAGAAAGATTACAAACAGCCACCTGTCCAGACAAGGTTAGTACACCACTCATCTTTTTATAGATAGTGTTACTTAAATAATATGATTCATTCTTCTTACGATTCAAATGTAGTTTAGGAAAGAATACTTTTATATTAAAGCCATTTTTCCTTCCAATGACTGTTCAATTTCAGGATGGCCAATGAAAGGCTGCCCTGAATTTGTTAGACTTTTTTCCCATGAACAGGATCAGTTCCAGAGTGTGGAGATTTACCTTCATCTTGGATGAAGCTGTCAGTATTGACATGCTGTTACCTTGAGTGTTAGACCCAAGTGTTTGAGCAGAAGTATTTGCCTGAATGTTTGGGTTCAGTCTGTAACAGTACTGTTATCTCTGCCTGTGGCAAAGGCAACACACTGATTAAACTGTTAGGCTGTGGTCAGCTTCACATTCCTTTGGTTGCTTGTCTCTCTACCTTTAATAAAAGGTGACATGGTCTTTTTTTTTTTTTCCCCTCCAGGGAAGAAAGGCGTGAGATTCTTGAGCAAGACAGAAAAAAGAAAAAGGCTCATGCTCTTGGAAAACGTAGAGGCCTATCTGTGTGTTAGGACAAATAAGAAGTAGCTAAGACATCACTGTAAATACTCTTTCTGTCATGCAAAGGCTTGTGCTGTCTGCGTAGGGTTCAGGTTGCTTTTAACTAGTGGAATCCAGAGAGCAATTAATGAGACCTTGTAGTGTGCCCTGACATAATGTTTCTGTGATCAACTTCTCCACTGAGATGAGAATTCTAAACTTTCAGGGGCTTAGAACTCTCTTGTTGCTTCATAATGTTTTCATTTAACTGATTTACTTGACTAAAAGATGTTAAATAAAAAAATGTAAGCGGAAAAAAGATGCTCAAGAAGCCTCCTTGCAACTTAGGATAGACTTGTGTATCAAGCTTCAGAATGTTCCACAGTGTTCAAAATGACAAGAGCTGGAAGTACCTGCTTGCCCTGTTCGCCAGATCAATCCTTAAATTCTTTAAGTTACAGCAATTATTCAGCATTTATAATTGCATGCTTATGAAATAGTAGGGAATACATTTAATGGGGGAAATAAATATTTTGTACATGTTCTGTTTAATCACTGGCTTTATCATTTAGTATACTATGTGTAATTGCTTCTTTACTGTGGCACTCTTTCTTCACACTTGTATTTACTGCTGTGTTTTCCTGTGCCAAGTTTTCCTCACCAACTCACCTGCCTACCACTCCATGAAAGAAGTTTGCTCTGGTATTTTTAGAAACAATAACCCTCATCCTGCCGCAATTAAGCTGGTGAATTCTGTGCAAAAGGAAAATGATAGTACAAGACCCTGTTTCAGCTTGCTTCATTATGGTCTCTTCCATATAAAATACAGGTACATTTAATATTTCTAAAGTACACTTAAGGTCACTGTGGAGGAGGTCAGTGCTTTGATTACTTAAATTTATGACAGCTGAAACATACACTTTACAAAGCAAGTGTTGAGTGGTTATCTTCAATTACTGAAAACTGGATTTCTCTGGAAAAAAAGGTATTAAGGTTCTGTGCTACCAGTGAAGGCTGTGAATTCTTACAACACAGCTGAGTTAGGCTAATGGCACACAGCAAAAGGGGGATCTGCTCTGCCCCGTAGAGGTGCTGAGTAAGCCAAGCTGTCCCTCAGGGAGCAGACAGAGCCCCTGGGGGCTTTCCTCCCACCCCTCCTTTTGAGCATTACTTTTTTTCCAACAGCCTTGGCTCTGTAACATTGTAGGATTACGCTCAACAGCTCTAAAAGTCAAGCCTGCTGCACAGCTCGTTTCCATCTTGGCAGTGGCAGCTTTTTCTTTTTTTAGCTATCTAGAGGAGCCAAAGCAAAAGGTTGAAATACTTCTGTCTTTCTGACTTCTAGTGCTGCTTTTTGTAAATTTCAGTAGCTGAGTCACACTTAAGCACCAGTCCTCAGAGTATTAATTTTCATGCTTTTTTTGTTGTTGTTGTTTAAAACTAGCAGATACAAGTGTTTTACAACTGCCAACAAACCACATAGTGTAGAAAATGAAAGTGTTGGACAAAAAAACCAAACTCATTAAATCTTTTATTTCACTAAAGGTCAGGACAGAAGGCAAAACTTACCCAGGGAAGAGTTACTACTTTGTAAGAACATCACAACTGCTCTCAGGCTACATTGCAGTCCATCTATGTACAGTCTCTCCAGGATTCTGCGCTTGGGAGTTTAAGGATGCCACTGGTGTCACACATCATGCACTTATCTCTTTAATGTTTACATAGGCTCTTCAGATTGTTAAAAGCCACATGTTAAGAAGTATTTTATAAAAATAAATATCTGAAGAATTTTCCAAAGGACACCAGCCCAAGTTAGACTGGAGTGTTCTTGTCATATGTTTCATAGGCAAACTCTTCTTTATGAGCTCTGTCGTTTAGCAGACCAATAAAGTCGATCTCCAGCTGGAATGGACCATCTACTTTATCTCCAATGGTGAACCCAAGGGTTCTGATCTAATCAAAAGACACAAAGGGTACAACAGTATTTACAACATCACAATCAAACTCAGTTGTATCTCTGTGCATCTTGTGTATTTTACGCACCATTCACAGCCATCTTCTTTAAACTGCTATTTGTTCAAAATGCAGCAGCACTTAAAGCTTGAACACTTCACTACCCCATTTTCAATACAGACCCCCGTGGGAAATGACTCCACATTTGCCTTTTACCACTGTGTTAATAAACCCTGGATTTAAAATGGCCTGAGCCTAAAGCAAAAATTACTTTTATCCTTCATGGTTTGTGTACAGCCGCTTTCATCACAATTGGGTTTCTAAACACATTTTCAAAAAATCACAATTCTTTCATGAATAGGAAAAACAAAGCTGTAATAAAGGACGGAAGGGATCATTCTAGATAAAGTGATACACCATCTACTCTGTGAAAACACCGAACCAGACATTTTAGAACTTAATTTTGAGCTGGCATGAAACTTAATTACTGAGTTTAACAGTAAGACAAGGTTCTTAGCCACTGTTTTCCAATCAGAATATTGTTCTTAAATATAAGAACAAATCTGTGTGGCTCAGGTGTGCTTTCTATTAGCCTGCGGCTTGCCTGAATGCTCCCTCAGCTCCCACATGTTACAACATAACACCTCCATCCTTAACAGCTCCCTTGAGTCACCAATGCAGGCCACCTCCTGAACTCGAGCTGCCCCAAAGCCCTGCTGAAAGTGCAGGTCTGAGCAGTGCCATGATTTTAAGAACTGCTGTAAGTTTGGGAAAATAACGCCTAGGATGTGTCAGATAAATAAACGTGGACTGAGTCTAAATATACATATTGCAAATATGTGGTAAGTAAATAACAGAACAAAGCTAGATGAATGCACTGACACTCCTCTGGATCATTTTAATGGTTTCAATGTTATGCCCTCCCCAGCAGCAAGCTCTACAAGCAGCCCCTTGGCTTTTGGAACCCTGAGAATTTTTAAAGCTCCTTTTTTCCAAATCACATTGTTACAGATAATCTACAGGACTCACCTAAACTCTCTGCTCTGAAGAATCTATTCCTTTGCAAGCCCTAGATACATTGACTGTTCCCTGCCTTTTTTTATTCCTATTTAACAATTATTTTCTGCCTTTCCAGGTTCCTAGGAAAACACACATTAGTATCACGAGGGCCATTCATTTAAGAGTTGGACTTGGCGATCTCTTGATGGACTTGGTGGGTCCCTTCCAACTCCAAATATTCTCTGTGTGACCAAGACATTTTATTAAGATTTCTTAAAGTACCTTCACACTGCTTCCCTGATTTTTGTGTTTCTTTAAAATATGTTTGTAAAATTACACTGCAAGTGCATAATTTTTACTGTCAAATGCTACACATAAAATAGCCATCAACAAAACTTCAGTGGAGGATGCTTAGATCAAGTACTGATTTGTCCCTTTAACTCCTTGTAAATATTTTAAGTACCCCATATACAACTTTATGTTTTCATTTACCACACGAGAATAAGTAGCTTATAACATGAAGAGGCCCTTCAATTTCAAATTCACAAACATTAGAGAACTTGTAAGTTATCTATATCAGGTCAATATCATCTTGAAGGAAAATCTGAGTTTCTTACAGAGCAGTTATGTGTTCCTTATACTGCCTTTTCAAATGAAATTTCAAATAGAGCCTACAGAAAACTTGCCTTGTCTAACCAGACAGGATGCTGGTTATCCTGGACTCTTCCCCGACTGGAGAGAAAGAATTTGGAGAATGGAATCTGACATAAACAAAACAGAACAAAATCAGATTTTAGTGTCACCAGCATATAAAATAGAAACTTAGGGAAAAGAAAGTAACATGTATTAGCCAAGTAACACCCTGCTATATCTGGTACTAGCATTAGTTGGGCACATAAAACTGGCACAAAGAAATGGGCCACATTAACCTTTTCAACTGGCCACTCAGAGCCAGCTGCAGGCCCTGTCCTGTGGTGGCCATCACACAGGAGCACCACCCTGCCAGGACACAAGGAAAGGCTGCAGCACAGAAGGAGGCTGCTTACATCAAGAACATCTCCTTCCAGTAACATGCAAACATAAACCAGAAATTACTGCAAAGTCTAGCATGGGTGCATATGACAGCTCATACATATGACTGGATTTCACAGTACAAACTTCGTACCAGACATCAGTATCTCTAGAAAAGCATTTCAGGATAATGTAAAAATTTCTTTGAAAGTAGTGGGAGCAAAAAAGCAGGGCTGGCTTTCCACAAACCAAGTCAGCAATGACACCAAGTTTCATCCTCCTGGCTCCTCATCTGTGGAACAGCAGGCTGCTCCCACATGATTGGCCAATGGTATCATGGAGCACTCAACACCAATTCACCAACTGGCACCTTTCATAAGGTGCAAACCTCCCTGCCCTTGTCATCACACAATTACAAAAGGTCCCCAAGTTGCACCAGAAAAGAGCTGCAACTCACACTTCTTAAAAGCATTATTTTGTGTTAGAGTCAAGAGTCACAAATGACAAACCCCAACTCTTGAGTCTGACTGCGAGTTAAGCAAATCCTGCTGCATGGAACAAATCCTACATCAGCCTACACCCATCTGTACTTCAGATAAAATGTTACCAGAGAGAATATTGCGGTAACACCTGCTAAGTTTCAATTGCTGTATCCATCCTCCTACTTCAGTAAGAGCCAACAGCAGGCATTCAGAGGAATGTAGGGTGGGTCAATTCTTTAACACAATTGACACAGCGCGCCCTCCCCTAGTCCAGTTTTGGGAACTCCCAAGCCGAAGGCACATGTCTGTTGTATAACGAGAATGTTGAGTGGACAGCAATAGAAACAAACTGAATGTTGAAAGAATTCCCCTTCCCATGTTTTGGCCAGGACCTCAAGACAGTCTCATTAGTTTGAAAGGTTCATTAGCTCACCTTTATTTCCTCCCAGTATGGGCCTCCTCGGGTGAACATGAAGTAGCTGTAGAGGTCATCCTTTTGATGAGAGAAGTAAGGGTCTGTATAAATGTTTACCATCCAAGGTCTGCCATCACCACGGACACGTAAATACAGAGTGTTGAAGCGTGACCAGTCATAAAACTTCTTCCTGTTAAAAGATCCCTAAAAAATTATTGATAAATATAATTATACCTCCTTAATAGAGGGACACTTTCATTATGAGGAACAGAGCATTGTTGCTTTGGTCACTGCCCTTGTTATTATGCCAGACAGTATTTACTGTAACACAGTGAACACAGCTACTCTGTCATCACCCTGGCTGCTGAGCTCGCTGAATTTCCTTCAGCGCTGTAACAGAGACCACAAATTGCAATATTGCTACTCTGAGGGCTCACGCTTTCATTAGAGGCCACAGTCCTGTAACCCTCAGAAATCAGACCTCCTTCCTAGAACTGAATTCCCTACCTGGCAAGTACACAAATGCTACAGTGATAAGCCACCAGTTATGTAGTTCATTAAGTTTAATACTCTGTGATCAGTTCTAGGTAATTCAGAAGTGATGACAGGAAATTGAAGCACTGAAATAATTTGTCCCCTTTGATAACTTCCCAATTGAAGACTAATGAATACTGGGAGCATTTAACATTTTCCAACTTTTTTTTTTAATTAACTGTGTAAAATAATAAGATTGCAAGCATAATTCTTTATTGCATTTTTTCCAAAGATCTGAAAAATCCTGATGTTGCCATTTGCATGATGGCATATCCAAGAGCCTCCAGAGAGCTACACTGAGGTCACTTGGAGCAATGAGGGGCAGGGGCAGGGGCAGGGTTATTCTTGGCCAGAATTGCCAAAAGATCAAAATTAGCACCAAAAATTCAGATGTTTCCCCTTTATTTTACAGCACTACTGTGGTTAACTATCGTTCTACCAACTCATCTTGTAGGTAACAGAATAAGTAGACCACGAATATATAAAATAAGGCCTGTAGCTAGTTGATTAAATGGTTTTAACAGTTTCAAGCCTTTTTACTTAAATAAAGATGGACTGATACACTCCTCTACTTCAGAATTAGGAGGTGAAAGTTTGAATCACATTTGCACAAGTCAGTAGCAGTTCTGAGAGTTTAACTCAGACAAGACTCCACTTTTTGTTCCACTCATCTGACCCAATGTCACCATTTCAATCAGTGTTCATATGTCTCTCATTTACCCACTGATTTTGCTTAGTCACATTCTCCGCTCCCCAAGATTCTGGCCCAGAAATTATTTTACCTGAGAACTTGTGCCAAGACACAAACAACAGAACACATTAAATATTTAAGGATTTTATCCAGTGCATGAAAACATGAAAATGTTCCTTTACTTTTCAGGGTGCTTAGAAATAAGAGCTGAAACAAGCACTATCCATAGTAAGCACACCCATTTCTGGTTCTATTTTGCTCAATTCTGAGCTATCAAAGATTTGTGTCTTGCTTTTTCTAATGTACAGTAGGAGACAGACCTTTAAAAAGTACATTGCAAAGCATTGTTTTCTGCTCCCCTGAGAAAATGAGTTCATTCACCCATACCAAGTCTGATGAACAGACCAAGTTAAAGCCCAGAAAATTCTTACTTATGACACATTCAATTAACCTCAAATTTAGAAAGATGTATATTTTAATCATACTAATTTTGGATATAAAGATTCATTCCAGATCCTTCATTTGTAAGGATGCTGCAAACACGTCTGTCTGTCGTCCACAAGTAAATGACCAAATATGTATTATTCCTTTCCTGAGAAAGGAAAACAAAATCCAAGAAAAAATTTAAGTTCCTTCCAGGTCAAAGCAGGCACAGCAGCAGTTACATCTCTGAGAGAAAATGCAGTGCTCCTGAAAGTGACCAGCAGTGAAGAGCAGGCCACTTGGAGTCACTGGGATTCCACAGGCACCTGAGGCTGAGAAAGAGAAGCGGAGCACACTGGGAGCTGGACTCACCACTGCTGGCCTGGATCTCATGCTGCAGTACCCACTGTAAGCTGTCTCCCCGTCACGAGGGACTTCTGTACTGAGGCTTCCATACAGCATGGCAGCCTGGTTATTCCTACCCAGCTTGAGGTAAACTTTACTTTTCCCTCCAATCTCCACATCAGAGGAAATAACCCATTTATTTAAATCTTCTTGGCTCCTAAACTGCCACAACACCCTTGTTTGTTCCAACAAGTGCTGGCTTAACGGATGGCCTCTCGATCCTTTGAAGTAATCTTGGGTTTCCTTCTTCAGCAAGCTCAGCTGAGTCTTCAGGTGATCAAAGCCCTTCTTAAAGCTGAAATCTGCATTCTGCCAAGACAGTTTTTTTGCAGGCTCTGCGCCTGGCCTCCTGTAGCTGCTGTACAATTTTGAATTGCTGAGGAGAGGTCCAAGCAAAGAGAGCAACACTTTGTGCCTGCAGCATCCACCGTGGAAGGAAGCACCGTTCTGCAGCACCACAGCCAGAGCCATACTGGCAGCCTGAAGGATTCACGTCCAGTAAGGCAATTAATGGATTGAAAGTTAATTTAACAACAGAACTAGCATTCCGTAGTTACTGTAGTTGATCTTCACCTTTAATGAAAAAGAGAAAAGGTTACAAAAAATTACATATGAGATGCTTGTGAAACTAACTTTTATAACTGATATTAGCTAAAAATCCAAGTCATTGGAAAACAGAATGAAAAAAATCATCAGGAATGACATTTCCTCAGAGCTTGGGTTTATTGACTTCCACCCCATGCCTTCCCCTCTCCCCATGGTGTGAAATCCCCATGCAAATAAGAAAACCCAAGTAAACTACTTCAAATAAAAAATGAAAATAGAAAAGAAAATCCAAATAACACCAGCAAAAACAACCCATGCAGGTTTCTAAAAGATAACATCTATATAACTAAAAAGGTATATTTTATTCCCTGCACAAAAATCACAAATTCACAACAGGCAGACGCTGCTGCCACACAGACAAAAGTGACAATCTCATCTGACACAGATGACAAGACTTTTCAAATACAAAGTCCTGCAGCAGCCATACCACATTCTTCTTCCAAGTCATCCTCAATATACTTGTTTTAGGATTACAGAGACATTTGCAAAGACCTAAAAGTTTAACATGAAAGACTACACTTCAATAGTTTTTTGTTTTTTTTTAATAAGGCTTCAGGAAAACTCTGCTCAGTGCTCTGTACAGAGGTTATTTTCTCTTACCTGTAAAATTAGACAGGTGGTTTGGTTTTTTTCCATGTCACAGAACAAAACCAAAAATGATGCCACACATGTATTCAACTTCTCTGAGTTTTTAAGAACGGAGTCAGGCACCCCACTCATATCCTCTATATGTCACACACCTTCCTTTACTCAATGTAAAATTTACTACTGTTAGTGTCACACTCGAATTACGTCTAAAGAAACTACACTGCAGAAATTCATATTTTGCTCCACCGTGCACTTCACGAGATCGGAGCCAAATTCGCGATCGAGAAACTCCGTCTCCTCACTGCTTTACCCGAGTACAAGAAGAGAACGGAGAATTTTCACACACTGTACTTGAGCCCGGTCTCTGCCCCTCGGCAAGGCTTTAGCAGCCCGCCGGGGCAGCGCCGGCCCCAGCCTCCGCCACCGCCGCGCGGCCTGGGC
>VXBQ01005811.1:22318-112269 GCA_013400175.1 Phainopepla nitens
CCCTGGCGGGAGGCCCGCGTTGGCGGGGGCTCTTCGCCGCCGGCCCGTGCTCGTCGCCAGCGGGACGGACGGGCGGTGGGTGCTCCGGGGCGATGCTCCGGGGCGGTCTGGCCCTGAGGAGCGGTTAGCGAGGCCCCGCTGCCAGCGGTCTGCTCACCTCCAGTAGTGGGGAAAGAGGCCCAAAGGGCTGGGCAACTTTTCCGTGCTACTTTGGCACGCCGGGAGAGCAGCTTGTCAGGTCCCTGCCTCCCGTCGGGGCGGGCGGGCTCCCGGAGCGTTCATGCGTCTTTGATGCGACCCCCTCAATCTTGGTGACTGCGCTGGGGGAGCTCTGTTGATGGGGAAACCAGCCTGTAGGTGTAAGAAAGGGTAGTATTTATTTATTTGTCTCCAGAGCATCTCCCGGGGTTGTAAGTGCGATGTCTGGTGCGAGTTCAACCGTGTCAGGGTTGCAAAGCGGCTATCTCCCTCTTTGAAGGGGACTGCTTTCAAAGATTCACCTTTTGGTGTAGCAGGTATTGATGGTGTGATCCCAGTGGTAAATAAAGACATTAGAGGTGAAGTGTGTTACAGCTTGTATTGGCAGTGCTTGCTTTGGGAAGAAGTTTGGTGGATTGAATATATTGAAGCCAACATGTCTGATGAAACTTACGTGTTGGACCTTCAGAGTTTTTAATATAGAAGCTGTTGCTATGTTGCGATAAAAAGCCTTCCCAAAAACTCAGAAATACTTTTGCAGTTTGGGGCTTCAGAAAAATCAGATCAGATACTCTGTTAAAACAAATGCACTGGAGCTGATGATGGTTAATCTTGCATACCTCTAGAGTCCTCAGGGCTGCCAACATCTTGCTGCTAGTGTACTGAGTTTTGATAGTTTTAGAACTTGAAGACGGGAGTCGGACTGGCTCTCGCATCAGTCAGACAATCGGAGTGATGGTGGTAGGAATAACCACGTGGTTCTGCATCTGCTCCATCCCTCACTGGCAGCAGGCTTCTGCAGCTGTACCTGAGTACTAGGTGCTTCTCCCTCCGCTGAACTGTTTGTAGCAACTGTAACAGCAGGGAGATGTATGTGCAAAGATGAAGATCAGGTAGCAGGGAAGCAATGTTTTTGAGGTGAGAGAATACTGACATAAATGTTAAATACTAAATTAACCCCTCTAGACTAAATGTTTGACAGCTTCCCGTGCCAATCTAGGCTTGTTGAATCAAAGGGCTAGCAGCCCTTTAAATATAGTGCCTTGGAAAACAGAGAACGAGTGTTGAAAGAAAGAAAGAAGGAATATTTCTTGGCTTAAAAGTGGTGCTCCTCTTCAGGAGCTTCCCAAAGAGAAGTGCTACTGAAGCTTCTTCAGGAGCTTCCAGAGGAGATCTGGTAGTTGTACAGGTGTGCTGTGTTGATGTTGCAGGGCTTCTTTAGAGAACAGTTTGTACAGTGGCACTTTTGGTAATGAAAAGTTACCTTATTGGTAAGTAGGCAGACCATCAGTTTCTGCAGTGTTTGTTTTCTCATTTGAGGTACTAAATTGTAGTCAATTTGTTGAGTTAATCTTCCAGTTGTGAAACTAATGGAAACCAATCCAGCAACGGCTTCCCAAGACTGCAGAAGCTGATGTGGCTGAATTTCTACACACAGCTAAGATTCATCAGCCCCACAGCAGTGTTTCTGAGAATGGATTCTGTGTCCCAGACTGCAAAGACAACTTCAGAAATGTTTGTTTTGTACTGCTGCTGGTGTCACCTGAACAAGCAATGAACAGCAGATGATGAGAGTGTTTGAGAGCCATGTAATTCTTTGTGTGGGTGCGTGTTGCCTGTGAAAGTGCTTCCTTTTGAGCAGAGCAGCTCTACTGAGTTTCACAGACTTTGAGCTTGATACCTGCTCTGTGTCTACCCAAAGCTTTAAGTGCATTTTGGGGTGTGTACCAACTATGAAAAGGAATTGAACAGGCTGACTAAGTATTACCAACCATGATGTAAAAGTGATGCCTAAGGCACTTCATCTTAAAGTGTGTAATTGCAAACATCTCTGTTGTTTAGGAGAAGAAGCTCTCTACTGGTATTTGGCTTTTTAGGACTAATGCTTCATGGTGTGGTTAGGGTGCTTTTGAATTATTACCCAATCCAAATAAGACAAATCTGGACATGACTCTGAAAGTAATTTGTCTTACTTTGTTTATACCAAGAAAATAATAGTACTAATAGTTACTTTTTATAGCTTGTTATCTTTAAAATCCTTTTGTAGCATCCAGTACTAAAATTGTGTGTGCACATGTATATTTATGAAACATAAGTAGACTTTTTCCTTCCTAGGTGGCAGTAATCATGCTACTGAGATGTGCTCAGATATTGCAGAGAACCTGCATGTGCACTGACCTGAATTGTTGAAACTAATTATGACACTTTGAAATAAACGTGTGTGTTTTTACACCAGGAGCTCCTGTCATTGGCCAAACGGAAACGCAGTGACTCTGAGGAAAAGGAACCACCTGTGAGCAAACCAACAGCATCTTCAGACTCTGAGACATCAGACAGTGATGATGAGGTGAGTTTATCATGTTAGCAGTGAGATTGCTATGGGTTATTTGTCTGAGCATACCTAAGCAGTGAAAGTGTATTTATCATAAAGTATATTTAGCCTGCTGACTTCATAAAGTGAGACTGGCTACCAATGATGGAGACTGATGAAGACCCATTAAGGGCAGAGAATTTTTTTTTAATGAATATGTTTTGAATTCTAATTGTTTACAAAATAGGCTATCTATAGAAAAGATGACTGCCAGTTTAATCCCACGTTCATATGGTCTGGTGAGCTGCCTGCTTTAAACTAGAGTTTTTCCTGTGTTGTGCTTGCAGTTGAAGTAGCAATGAAGCTGGTGAAGCTGGACTTTGAATTCAGGGAGAGAGGTTTTCACCTTTTGAGTGGAGCTTCCTTGCTAAGAGAAAGGTCAAGGCAGGTAGTATATTTTACAGGCAGTAAACCTGTTCTATTTAGCTACTTTCTTTCTCCAAGGACTGTGCTGTGAATTAGCTGTCTGGCCATTTGGACATGCAACAGGGTGTTTTGATTGACGTCTTTGAGAAAGTGTCAAGAAAAATTTCAGCTTTACTTTGTTCTAAGGTTTCTCAATTTCTTGTGTAGAAGTGCTTATCTGCTGATTCTGTTTTTAGTATTTGTTCTTGGTACTACAGTCTAGAGCTGGTTAAAAGCCTGTGCATCTAGAAAAGAAAATTCAAAAAAAAACCCTATTAAAACCGGCACTGACAGATGTTATTCAGGTATTTGAGTAAAAGCACTTTCTGGAAGCCTGCAAATATCTTTTGCACACTTTCTGCAAATTATAGTGAGGTCATTTATTCCACCTATTCTTAAAAATTTGTCAGGGAGATGTTTGGTGTGGGTTTTTGTATTTTTTTTCTTCTGAAATTACAATAAGGATTATCCATTGTGGCAACTTGCAGACTAACAGAGTAGGCCAGTGATAAACTATAAAACATTTGTTAGTGTAGCAGAGTTCTTTGAATAAGTGTGAAGAATGCGCAGTTTAATTTTCTTTGAGGCATTTTTGAAATAAATATGCTTGGAACTCCGTTCGAAATCAATAATTTTCTTTAAGAAAGTGCTTCTTGTATATCTAATATACATTTAAGGCACAGAGACAGACAAAATTGTGAACAACCTAGATATATTAGGTTTCTTACTGGGGAGCTGCTCAGTCTGTCACCGTGTGTGTTCAGATCTACTGGCTCACAATTTTTTTATTCCAAGTTATATGGAGACCAGCTTGTCTGGAAAAAGTGGATTTGAGTGTGGAGAGCATGTGGATGATAAAGCCTTTTGTTCTGTGTTTATCTCTGAAAGCTGTCAGAATTTTAACTTGTGTAGTAAGTAAGGTCTGCCTTTCCATTATGTGTAGAGTGTGACAATACCTCTTCACAGATTTGTGCAGACCCTACAGATCAGTAGTGCTACTGTTGCTCCTCAAGCATTTGATACTCTTTCTAATCTGTGTATCATTTCAAATTGACACCATGTTCTTTCTGACCTCTATGCAGGGAGAGGAAAAAGATTTAGAGAAGAGGTAATTAGGGCACTTGCTTCTATTCCTGTGCCTGAAATATGCATTCTGAACTGCTGCTCGTCACAGCAGGATGAGGGGCGGGCTTGTAACAGTTCTGCTTCTGCCAGTCATTCCGTTCCGTGCGTCCCTGGGCTTGGCTACGCTAGTCCTGCTGAATAACTCAGGTTTTAATAAGTATTTTTGTGATTGGTTTGAAGTTTGTTCAGCCTTGCGGGTTGGGATGGGGAGAGGTCTAAAAGTTGAAATTGTATTATTGGACTTCCTGCGAGGTGAAGACCTTGAGGCAAAAGCATGGAAATTGTTGCCCGAGGCAGATCATACCCATGCGTTTCCAGAGAGGTTTTTCAGTGTGCATGTCCTCTGTGATTCCTGGAAAGCACTAAATGTTCCAAGATTGGCACTGTGTTGCGTGTACAGGAAAGAAGCCTAAATCTCTATTTCAGAGCGTAATGCAGCGTGCTGCTTTCTTTTACAGGGAGGAAAGTTTGTGAGGCATAGGGGAGAGAAAAACATTTTGGAATTACTGAATAACCACAGGTACAAATCATGCTGCATCTATACAATAGTGCCCAAGGGATGTCACTACAGCTTTAATGTTATGTTTATGTGTATCAGTGAGAATGCACTTCTCAAGCAGATGCTGAGTTCTGTAACACTTAAAGGACCTCTGTGGTCTGAATCAAATTTCCTGGCCACTGGACTGAAAGTGAGTTGCAGGCAATGAAATAGGAGAGATGCTCTGAACTGTCTTCTGGTGGGGCTGTGGAACGTTCTTGACTGAATTACTACAGACTTTTGTTCAGAGAGCTGATAAATGGCAGTGACTGCAGGGCTTTGCAATAAGAAGAGCTATCTTTGCGAAGAGATGTACTAATCTGGACACAGATGGCTCCTTTATCTGGTGTGTGACCATGTCTGCTCAAGAGCTCACCATGTCAAACTGGTAGCTTTCTGCATGTAACCAGTTTGGTGCGAGCCAGGTTCCTGCTAGGGCTACTGTGCTGGAGGTTTGTGTATCCACAAAGTGTTCTTGTTACTGATGGAGGGCATTAGGTGGATGATGTTCCTCAGTTGCATAGGTTAGTTGTGGGCTCTTGCTTTTCCTTTTATTCTGGCTTCTTTGCTTACAGTAAGATAATTCATTCTGTTGGATGGGAAGAGTGGATGACTTCTGCAACAACTTCACTGACATTAGTGTTGATTTGACAGAAAGCCACAATGCTCCTGTTTGTTTCTCTTGAAAAGTACACTCATTCTAATGTCAGGAAGGGTTCAGTTCTGCCTCTTGACACCTACAGGGTAAGGACAGAATATCCTTCCAGGACTAGAAAAGTTATATAACGAATGCTTAGTGCTGTTCTGGAGTTTAGTGAGGATTATCTGTTTGTACCCTTTTCTACAAATGTGCTGATTTGTTAGGGAACTGTATGGCTGAAGATCTTGTCAAGGGCTATGGGACAGAGGAGGAGGTGAGCAGTCCTGCAGCTAGTGAGGAGATTGGTTTCAAGTAACAGCCTAGAGGGTTTTATGCCTCTTTGTATCTCCTTACTGCACTTCAAGTTAGAGCACTCCAGCAAAGCACAGATGAGCAGAATACTGCATGTGTTCTTTCTGTTTTGGGGGTGTCTTTTTGTGGGCTTGTAGAAATTACAGTACTGAATGTTGTCCTTTCCTATGTGCTTCTATTTTATAGTACTGCTTAATTAAACTTTCAAGAATGAGTGGGTTCTCCAGTCCTGTGAGGCCTTTGCCATACAATTTTTTCAAGCTTAGGAAATTTGAAACAGGCTGTGCTTTAATCTTCTTATACACAGCTTATAGACTGTGTGCTTTGTAACTTTGACTTTTCCTGGAGACAGTTTCCTTCAGTTATTAATGGGTGCAATAGTAGAGCTTTTCTCAAGGAAGAGAGGTAGTTTTACTTCCTCCCCTCCAAATAAAGTGCAAGTGCAAATCTGAGTAGCTCAAGCTGGTTGTATGAAGGCTGGCATGTCCAAAGGAGTAATGTGAATAAGCTGTGGACAAAATTGATATAAAATTTAGTCTGTAGCTAATGTCTTTAAACTGCAAACTAGCATGGAGATAACTTCTTGGGATTTGCTTTCTATGAACTTCTTTGAGCAGTACTTGAATGAAGAGGGTAGATCAGGTGTCTGGTGATTTTCTGGCCCATGAAGCCTTCTCTCAGCCAAATCTTGGCAAAGTCTTTTGTGTGGCTTCCAAAGGTGTTTCCTTTATTTGCTTATTTCCTTTCCATTTTGATGTTGACACCTAGAGTTTCCTCTCTGTGTCTAGAATAGTTCTTTACATTTTCTCATTACTGTTGTCATCATGAAGGTGTTTGAGGTGTTCAAATGACAGGTGTAGATCCTGAAAAGCAGGATAAATAACAGGGTTTTTTTATTTGCTATTTAGTTTTAAAAGTAGTGGTAGAGAGCATTTTCCTCCTCGAAGCTCTTGGAGTGCTGTGTGTAGAGTTTTACAAGCTTTGAGAAAGCCTGAAGACAGTAAATACTGTAAATCAGTAAATAAGCCTGATTTTCATATATGTGCTTCCTGCTGTTGAGTTCAGCTGAGGCTGAAACTGTAGTTTCGTGACTTGCCTGGTGGACTGCCTTATTTTTTTCCTATATGAATGCATGAAAGTTTGTAAGCTGAGCTGATGTTTCCTAGCTTGGTACACTTAAATGCAGTGACAACAGGACAGCTGAAGTTTATCTGGCCTTGGAAAGGAACACACTGGTAAGGGGCCTATTTTGCTTTGATGTTGTGGCTTGTAGTTTGTATTCTGCTTATAAAGCTGTTGGATATGGCAGGAGGGAAGGCTATGGAAAGGACAGGCTGGCAACCTTATTTGTGTGTCTCTGGCTTGATAGGGGGTTAAAAAAAAGCTGGCAGAACACCTGTTTGCAAATGAAAATCTCAGTGTGTAATGCGTTTAGGTACTGTGTGAATAGAAGGAAACAGCAACTACCTGAGCAGTAAAACAATTCTGCACTCTGAGCTCACTTCAGGTATCGGTTTTTTTCTGTTTCTCTTTTTTTTTCTCCACGATCTCATTTCATCTCCCTAGTGGAAATATGTTCCAGGTTTGCTGAGCTATAAATTATTTTCTTAAATCACTTTGTGTCACTGATTTTTTAGAAGCTGACTTATAAATCTAGGTAATTTCTAATGTGGTCAGTTGGTGGTGGTTTTTTTTTTTCCCTAAGTCCATTCTGGTTACTGTGGCTTAATTTGGACTTCTTAGAATCAAAGAATCATTTAGGTTGACAAGGACCTTTAGGATCATCATGTCCAACTGTTTCTTGGAGGAAATATGTGAGCTATTAGCACCTCGGCACCAAGAGGAAAATTCAAAAGGCTCTTCTGGCTGCTTCTTGTGAGAAAGCCATAAAGCTCTGTTGTTTGGTGGTGCTAAACAATGAGCAGAAAGGCACGTTGCAGTACACTTGTGCACAGATTCATTAACTTGCTGTGTCTGGAACCATGGAGGGTTCCAGATGGTGGCCGAGGGGGCAGCCGTGAATGGAGGGGCTGTTAGAGCAGGCATGGGAAGCATGTGAGACTGGTGCTGCCTGACTGTAGCATGGAAGAAGGGACCTGGAGGAACTGCAGTAGAGGACAGATTTTGGAAAGTGATTGTTGTTTGAAGTTAAGGGAAACAGAGCAAAGAAATGTTTCTGACTAACTCTGTGCATTTTTACTTGATGTTGCATGTGAACATGTTGCATTTTTAATTTCTGCTGGTGTGCTGGAGCATGAGGAAGGGACTCAAGACTTTCACTTGCCATTATTGCCTTCCCTCTCCTTCCTAGACCAACTAATCTATTGTCTTCCTCTGTCACAAGAAGACATTCATGTTGGCCACTCTCTCTGAGCAGTGCAGATAGGTCATTGAGTGTCCAAAAGACAACTGCAGCAGTGTCCAAATGCAGAGCAAGTTATGAGCCTGAGAGTCTTGCATTGTTTCCTGGTTTTGATGAATTGGTGGTCTAAGATTTGCCCTAACTCTTGTCTTGTCCTGTAGTTGTTCTGGGAATGACCAGCATTCATGAGAGATTAGGGTAACTGAATAAGCCCAGAAGCACCTGAGTTGGCTAAGAATTTGGCTTTGTGACACTACTGAAATTGGGAGATGGACATAGAGGTCACTTGCATAAACAAAAGTCAGATGAAGTGTTACTGCCAGGGTGAAATAGAAACCAAAGTACACTTTCCTAGATTAGAGAGCAGATTTTTCTAATTACCTTGTCTTGTGTTGGTTTGTTTGGGTGGTTTTTGATTTTGGTGGTATGTTTTTTTGTTTGTATTTTTGTTTGGTTTTGTTTTGGTTTGGGTTTTTTGGGTTTTTATTTTTGTTGCTGTTTGTTTGTGTGGGTTTGGGTTTTTTGTTGTTTGGGTGGGCTGTTGTTGTTGTTGTTTCTTTTTTTCTTGTTCCAAGTGTTTGTCACATAGGTTTCTTTTCAGTCCTATCTTCCTGGTCACAGGTTTTCTCCACAATTCTACTAGGGAGTTAAAAGCTGAAAACAGTGAAATGTAACACATATATGTACAGCTATTAAACATTTTTTTCACTGAAGTCCTGCTGGTTTTTCTGATCTTCACTTCTTTCATCTCAGCATGGCCTTTCAAGGTCTTGGTATAACTGAGTTGTGTCCTGTGGCTTTCTGTGTGCTGCATTCCTTGCTGTGCAGCATGCTGACATGAGGTATAATTCAGCTTTAGAACACTGAAAATAAGAGGCAGAGCTCTGAGAGGGAGGCACCTCTGCATCACTGCTAATCGCTGAGTTTCACTTTTCTTGCTGTTGTGTCTTCTCTGGTCTGCTAGCAGTAGGTGAGCTTTTGAGCAAATAGCAAAAATGCACTTTTATGTTCACTTGGGAGATTATTCCGTAGTGCTGAGATTTGAGTAGATTTAGACAGAGTGCAAACTTGTTCTTAACTGATTTATATGGGCACAGTAACCAGAAATAACATTTGACAGTATTATTGTTACTGAACAAGTAAAACTTGAATGCTGAAGCCAGTAAAAACTTCAATACAAGCTCAGACTGTTATAGAGTCAGAAGCTTTCTTTGCAGTTTCTCACCTGTCCTATGGACCATAACAGACTCTGGGGTACCTGCATAGGATATGAATTGCAAGGCTCACCACTGTACTTTTACCTCAGGAAAAAAAACCAAAACCAACTTTTGCATTGACAGAGGCTTTTGAATACTCTGATGGTGCCTAAACAGCTTGATGAAGCATTTGGTAACATGGAAAGTACAAGGTTGGGTGTGAGAGCAATCAAAAGCTGGAAAATTCCAAAGGTATTAGTTCAGGTATTGTTAGATTAGGTAGCAGATTATAACTACTTGCTTGAGTTTCATCTAGAGTAATTGAACCACCAGGGTTCTCTGAGGATGGTGTCTTATCAGGCAGAACAATTTATCAGATTTGATGGAATGACTACTGCCTGCAGAGATAGACTTGATGCATCCCCCAGGACAGGGTGGTTGGGTTAGAAGCCTGAAGTTTATATCCATCTGAGATCAAATCTAAAGTGTTTATTTTTTTTTCCCCACTTAAAGTAGTTTTGAGTGCAAGATCTCAGTTATGTACAGTTGTATTTGTTCACTTGCATTATGACTGGTTTTTTACTTACATGTTCAACTAGATGGTGATGTGTATGAAAGATGAGAAAAATATACAGGTATTTAGAGGATTTAGGTATATATAATATTTTACATATATATAGGTGTATATATGTATATATATATAAAGCCTGTTATATTCCTGAGGTTCTCATGCCTGCAGAATTTCTAGGAGAGGTGGTGAAGTGCAAAATATTGTAAAGCCTTTAAGTAATATATGGGCAATACTTGTTGCTTCTGTTCCCTTCTGGCTTTACCCAGTAGTTGGCACAATGTAAAAATTCTATTAAGAAATCACACTGTGAGGTAAATACTAGTTCTTCTGGGACTTTGGGATTTAAAATGGCTATCTGTGTATGTCCTGTACTTGGAAACTATGGTCTAAGTTAACTGAAAATATGACATTAAAAGAAAATTAAAGTCAGGACTTGATATGGTATTTTTTTCTTTTTTTTCCTGACTCCTAATTTTGTTCCACTTCATGTGCATAGGGGGTAGTGGCACCACCTGCATCTATGAGTACGCTATTGGCTTATTGCATAGAAATACAGACACTGGTTACTTCTGGTAAAACTGAGATTTTTGAAAAGGCTGTCATGTATAATTGGTGTCCTCCATGAAATGTGAAATCTGCTCCTGATTAAACTTTTGTTTAATAGTAAACTGAAGCTAATCTTTACAAATGCATTGGACACATTGTTTAAAATTATTTTCTTAGGAAAATGTTCTCAATACCTCCTTCCTTGGCAGATATTGCCAACTTTGAAGTCTTCATTATCTTTTAAAAGGACTGCCCTGCCAACTGTAATCACTGGTTTATTTTTTTCCAAAGAAAAAACTTTAACCAACCACACAACACTCTACTCCCAAAAAACCTTGTAAAAGGCTCTCATTTATCTGTTAAGTTTTCAAGTTTCCTATTGGCTTCTCTTTTTTTTTTTCCCTCTTCTTTACACTTGTATGATTTTTTTGCTGTCAGGTATTGGGCTATTTCTCAGCTGGTTTTACTCCAGTGTTCTGGAGAAGGGAGAAGAGAGGGATGTTTGTGTCTCACGATCCCTTTCTTGGTTCTTCCCTTGCAGTGGACCGTTGGAGGATCTAAGAACAAAAAAAAGGGAAAAGCGGGTAAGGCAGAGAAGAAAGGAGCCATGAAGAAACAGATGAACAAAGCTGCCTCTTCCGGCAGCTCCGATAAAGACAGCTCAGCTGAGAGCTCGGCGCCTGAAGAGGGTGAGATAACACACGTGCATTTATTTCATGTGATTCCAAGTGAACTTAGCTGTTGTGCACCCTGAAGAGTCATGTTGCGTGGTGATGTTGAAGACCATCTTCAAAGACTTTTCATTGTGTTACTTACAGCCAGGGTAACTTTTAAATTTGCCGTGGCTTGAAGTGCATGTAATTCAGTGTAACATTGCTGTGGGTACTCCATTACAACTGCAAACTAAATGCTATTTCAACTGAAAAATGAATGACATTTCATTGCTTGACTTTCTCCTGGGAAATTCCTTGCTTCCTTCTAGCATATCCTATCTACCCATGTGGGTAGCATTTTCTAGTCCCAACGACGTATTTTTGCGTCCCAAACGTCTTGTGATAACAAAGGGAAAGGTGTATAGTGTTTGTGATGCAAGTAAGCATACATATTTCATGCATTTGCTCTGAATTGGAATTATTGCACATTTATACTGCCACAGAAGAAGAAAAATCATTCTGTAACTTTGTCAGAAATCTTTACATGAATACTTAACACATTTGAAAACTGGGCAAACTTCCTGTCTGCTGTTTTCATCATGCTCATGAAGGTTTGCAGGTGCTTACTTGTGATTTCCATTGATACTAAAAAAGGAAGTTAAGAAAGTATATGAAGGAGCTTACAGTTTAAAGTATATCAAGCACAGCACATACAGACAAAGGCATGGAGTGACTGTGCCTGTATATGTCAGTGCTTACAAATCAAGGATTTTTGCAGTGTGAGCTTGCAAAGCTGGAAGTTTCCAGAAATGCTAATACCAGAATGGAAGTGGAAGAAGGAATCCTGATGGCCTGCTTTTGTAATGCAATGTAATTTAGTCAATTAGGTGAGACAATCAAAGCGCTTGGACTTGGATCAAGTTTAAAGGTGATGTTACCCAATACTCTTGGGGAGTCAGCTGTTCCCTAAACCCTGTGTAGCTGGAAGGGCTTCTTACAGTAACAGGGCTAGTGTCAGGGCCTTGCCAGCCTTGAGGGTATTGGTTTCAACTTTATCTCCTGGTGTAGCAGTTCATAGTGTTGCAGCCTTCACATGACGAATTTTGGTCCTTCAGGTTGCTGTGATGAGGTGGTTAATCTGCAGTTCTGTGGTGGTTGATTGTGGTGTTTGAGGTGTGCACACATAATTTCATGGCTGTATAAGCAACTTGTCAGGGACGTAAGCATATAGGCATAGAAGTCTAACTTGAGGACTGTAACAGGTTACTAAAAGGCCTTTTAAGTTTGTTTGTTCCACTAGGAATTTTTACTTATAACCCGATTTCAAATGTAGTACCACTGATTTTATAATTTTTTTAGCATACATATATTATGGTAATTTCAACCTGGCCTTCATTTTCATTATATGTATGTTTTTAGTATAGTGGAAGCGAATGTAAAATTAATTTGTGCTATCCTATACTGATATGCTACAATGAAGTGGTTGGGCTTTGCCCCATCTGAATCTCATTACCTTCTATTTTTGATTTAGGAGAAGTCTCTGACTCAGAAAGCAACAGCTCCTCATCTAGCTCAGATTCAGATTCTTCATCTGAAGATGAAGAATTCCATGATGGCTATGGAGAAGACCTGATGGGAGATGAAGAAGACCGAGCCCGACTGGAGCAAATGACGGAAAAGGAGAGAGAGCAGGAACTGTTTAACCGGATAGAGAAGAGAGAAGTGCTAAAGAGAAGGTGAATTTCATATCTGTTGGTATTTGGTAGCAAGTATCTTAAAGGCTGCATAGAGGGTATGCTGACTGTGCTCTCTTCTTTGAGATCCAAGCATTCAGCACTGTTAAGTGAGTTAAACTTGATTGTATATTTTTTGTATGTAAGCTGTCCCTGTAGTAGTTAAGAAGCACACAGCAGGAGTTCTGCATATTCTTGTAGAAGACAGTATCTAGTAGTTACATTACTGCTCCATAGGTTAGATTCCAGACAGTCAGAAGGCCTGTTGTCTCTTCATCTTTTTTGTATTAACTGTCATGTGCTGATGCTTTGGAAAAACGCAAACAAAGCATAAGGTGTACATGAGTGTCTGGAATTTTTCAGAAAACAATGGTGAAGCACAGATCAGTGTTAGGGTTGCCTGTATATGGGTGTGAAAGAGGTTTGGGCCCTAACAGAAGATAGCAATACTGAAATAATGAGGAGTGATGTTGGATATGTCATTTCCATGGAATCTTTTGTGGATTTCTACCTACGTACTGTTGTTTTGTTGTTTGTCTGTAGCCGTTACACTGTCCAGTCAGGCAGCTTCTTTGTAGTAAAGGTATTTTACTTCCCATGTGTCTTAATCAAAAGGATTTGGCACGTATGGGGCAAGGTTTCTTGAGTTTCTTTCTTCTTTAGTGCCTTCTCTTTTCTCACTTGCTGAGAAATTCCCCTACAGGACTGACATCTGTTGAGTAAATCATATCAATACTAGTGACTGCCAAACTGTGTTTGTCCAAACCATAGCTAGAGCACTGCCTGCCTGCCTTGATTTTAACACTACGTTCAGAATCTTATGTGGTCTGCTGCTCTCCTCAAAGGGATCAGAATGATTGTAAGTTTGGATTTAGATCACGTAGAAGGACATCATATCTTTCAAATTTCACTCTCTTCCATGGTAACTGAATGTCTCCGTTTTAGAATGAGGCTGGAGAACACTTGATACAAACAAGCTGAGCAATCAAAGCTTGAGTTACTGATTTAATCTTAAATGAATTTGTGCTGTTCTGTGTAAAGTCTTGGCAGGTAGAACTAGGGGGGTGGTGGGGTAGTCATTAACTTTATGCTAAGTTGAATCTTTCAAAAGCCCTTTGTGCGCATTATGCTGGAAATTCATTTGGATTACAGCAGACATTGCATCTGATATAATGCCAGTGCCTTGTGTATTATGTTTCATGTTAAAAGCATAAAGGACAATGAACTCATCTGACACTTCAGTTTGTTGTCTACCAAATCCAGGTGTAAAGGACTGAAAAAGAATGTGTAGTGTGCATGTGGATAACACATTTTGAATTTCAGTTATTGGAAGGTTTTTTTTTCTTGTGGATGTCCATATGCACACTTCACTAAAGCAATAGTCCATGGTGCAGTGGAATCTAGTCATGAGACTGTTCCATTGAAAGCACTACTCTTCTGAATACAGTGGCTGAAAATAATAAATCAGGGTGATATATTTCATGGGGGTAGACATGGAAGTGCCTAAATTCTTCTGCAGAAACTGAGTCTGATGAGAATTTAGCTGCTGAAGGAGGACTCAAAACGTTGCAGTTATTCTTATACAGACCAGTGCCAGTAGAAAGGTAAAGTTTAAGCATGAAAAAGTTAGCATGACTTGGTGTCTTTAAAGAAAAGTTAGTGTAAAAGAAAAAAAAAGGAAGTCAGTTGTTTAGGTTCAAATTATGTGAAGTAGCCATATGATTTTAGAGTTGGAGGCAGCATGCAATGATCGCTGCACTGGTAAAGAGGAAGATGGAGTAAGGGCATATTTCTGTGGAATAGTAATTTCTACATATTTTCATCAACTCTTTAGGTTAGCTCTCTGTAGGACTGCACTTGGTGCGCTCAGCTTTTCTTCACTTTATTTTCTTGGGGAAGGGAGGGCGTGGGAATAGGAGACAGGATAACATAAAAGGGTTCAACAAGCAGTTGAAGTGTTCCTTGCAGCCTAATAGCAATTGTGATAGCATCTGAGCAATCCTTAGCTCTCTCGGGAAGAGCATTCTTTCATACATTCTTTTTGTTCCAATAACTGCCACTAGATTTGAAATCAAGAAAAAACTTAAAACGGCAAAAAAGAAAGAAAAGAAAGAGAAAAAGAAAAAGCAAGAGGAAGAGCAGGAGAAGAAAAAGCTCACACAGATCCAGGAATCCCAGGTAGGAAATGAAACTGTTCTTGGATATAAACCCTTTTCTCTTGGCAAAAGGAGATAGGATATTGCCTCTCTACCCCTAATGTTTTCCCTTTAATGTCAAACAGTGTTGTAAGGAGATCAGAATTTAGTTAATTTATATGCTCAAGTTATCTTCAGTTTTTCCAGTTTAAGGAAGTTAATAACTTCTTTGGCCTGTTGAGGGGTGCACTGATACTCCTTTAATGGAAAATACAAAGTTGCAGCTATGTCTGGAGTTGCTGTGGTAGCCCTCCCACATAAGAAAAGGAAAGCAGCCTTTTGCAGTTCCTTTAGCCAAACTTCTGTGTTTCAGTCTGAAACATTCCATACATGCTCTTCTTGAAAAGTTAGAGAGAGCAAAAACTGCTCAGCTGTTACGTTAATTATTTTGTGTGCACATACCTACAGTGGAAAAAATTGTTAGTTTCTTCTGGCAGGGATGCCAAGGAAGAGCTTTGAATGCCAGGAGAAGCATAAGTAGTTCTATATTTTTTCCACCTCCAGTAAAAAGAGGACAACACCAATTGAGGCCAGGCCTCTGTAACTGAACTGTGGTTTCAAATAGTGCAGATCCTGCCATTAATATAGAGTCAGGACAGGTAGGCTGCCAGAGTGGGATAGGATTCATCTTGCCTAACTTCAGCCATCTAAGAACCAGTTGATTGTTTACACTTTATGTTGCCTATTGTTTTGTGCAATGGAAGAGGGCATCTTCAGCTGACAATTCACTCCATGTCATTTTCTAGTGAAACGGGTGTTTAACACCTAGAATTGAATTAGGTGAGATGAGTTTTCCCTTAGGCACATGTTGAGTGAATGAATCTCATTTTCCTACTCCCTCAACTCCATATATGTACATGTGTGTACACTTATATAGTCCATTTATAATACACAAAGTGTACTTGCAAATACATATATGCATGTGTAAAAGGATCTTACTTAGAGTTCTTTTACAGTGCCTTGCAGAAATTACTTCACCTTAGCACAAATGACTGTCTTTTATGCTTATTATAGAGGCTGCTTTCTCTATAAAGATAAACCTGTTGGGAACTGAAAACACAAGAAGACTTAAGACATTTAAGATTTGGATCCATCTTGCAGATTTTACAAGCAACTTTATTTCTGCTTTAAGTATTTTTTAACACAACCTTTTTCTTTGCTACTAAATGAAAACTAGTGCTTTGATTTGGCCTTGCAGAAGCAGCAAATGAGAAGAATATTCATCCAGTGTTTCCTCATTACATGTTATTTGCTGAATGACTTCTGTTTTATTTCTCTAGTCCTTTTTTAACTTTAAGGAGGAATTTTGAGACTAAGACTTGGTAGCAGAAATGTTGAACTATAAATATGTTCATTATTTTTGATATGAAGCAGAGTAAAGGAATATGCTGCAGATTGATTTCCCTCTCTAGCTCTGTAAAAAATGAACTGAAAAAAAAATAATTTCAAAAAGGAGTGTGTTAGTAATTTCTATGTGAAAAATTTTCAAAGTATGCAAATGTGTTTTAATGCCTTTCAACTTACAGATTTATGGTGTTGAGGGATTTTCTGTACATGTTTTTAGGTCATGTCACATAACAAAGAGCGGAGATCAAAGCGAGATGAAAAGCTAGACAAGAAATCTCAGGCAATGGAGGAACTAAAAGCAGAAAGAGAGAAAAGGAAGAACAGAACAGGTATGAAAGCGTGTTGCTATTGCTAGTTTTTGAGGCATTAATGCAGCTTTCTGAACGTGCTACTTCCTGTTTCAAATTAATGCAACAATCCTACACCTTGGAGTGAATGAATTCCATGTCTGTGCTTTCCTTGGTCTTTGCCCAACATGACCAGTGATATTTGGCAACCAATGATGTGGTATTCCTCACCCCTACCCCTCCCTGGAGTGGTCAAAACAAAACTTTCATCACAGTCCACTGAATGGCTCTTAGTAAGGTTTAGTTAATTGTCTGAATTGGTCACTTGGATTCAGGTTTTTAATCTCTGAAGCATTCAAACTCCTACTTATTGTACTTGTCTACATTTGTTTGTTTCTTCACTGGCACATCATCTTGTCCATCCTGCCACTGACTTTTAATGCAACCATTTTTTTTACTCTACTGGATTTTATTGTGATCCTCTCCAAACATGAGGTTTTTTTTTTTTCTTTTCCCTTGTAAAAGAAAAATGAGTTGACTGATCATAATAGCTTTTTCCTTGTCTATTCAGTTGTTAAACCCATTTTGAATTACTATGTGCTCTGAAGTTGGGAGACTGAAAATGAATACAGTTTAGGATGATTTTTAAATACTTCATGTATATGCAAAGAGAGAAGTCAATGCACAGCTTACTAGTGGATTTGAACATGTGCCACCTGTATCTAGTGTAAAATTAGTACCTGTCTGCCTCTTGGATTTTTCTAAAGCAATTTTTAAGGTTCCACTCTTGTAGGGAAGCTTTCATAAAATATTTATAGCTTGCTTTTCCTTGTTCTCTGTCCTTCCCCCAGCTGAATTGCTTGCAAAAAAACAACCATTAAAAACTAGTGAAGTATACTCTGATGATGAAGAGGAGGAGGAGGATGATAAGTCTAGTGAGAAAAGTGATCGCTCATCCAGATCATCATCCTCTGATGAAGAGGAAGAGTAAGTAGTAAACACTGGGCTACTATTACTTTTAAGTATGTTCAAAAATAGAGATCCACTTTAGGTAGACACATGCTGTTTTAGAGGATTGTTTGGGGCAGTTCAGTGTCTCTAAAGTGTTTTTGCCTCTGGGCAATTGCATTGCTCAGATTTGAGTTCTTGGCACTATATCATGGTTCATAAGACTCATTTACCTTGGGTGGGTTTGCAACTTCAGTTCCCTGCTGTCAGGTTGAGCCCAAATTACACTGTTGTTTACTGATTTGTTTAGTCCTGCAGTTCAGCTGCAGGACTCTGGCATGTAACTGGGCAGATACATGTGCTGGCTTATCTTAAAGAGTTAGTCTATAAGCTGCCTTGGTCTGTGTCTTCCTGCTTTCTGGTAGCAGGGGCAGTATTTAACAAGTCTAGTACTTCATGTTGAGCCTTTCTCACGCATGCTAAATTCACACATCTACAGTCATCTAGTGCATGAAGAATCATTCCTTTTATTGGTAATTTAAATAGTGCTCATGCTGCACCTTACTCAGGACCTCCTTTTTGGGTTTTGACTATGTCTCTGCTTTTTTCTTTATTCCCTCTCACCTTTCCCAAATCAGGAAAGAAGAAATTCCTCCCAAGTCGCAGCCAGTGTCCTTGCCTGAAGAGCTGAACCGAGTACGGTTGTCGCGGCACAAGCTGGAGCGCTGGTGTCACATGCCCTTCTTTGCCAAGACAGTCACTGGCTGCTTTGTCCGTATTGGCATTGGCAACCACAACAGTAAACCTGTTTATCGGGTCAGTTCGGCTCTGAGCGATTCGGTTCTTTTTTGTGTGCACTGATAAAATACCTGCAGCTTCTCAGTTCTCAGGTACTGGTGACTGTTTGATTGACAGAAAAAGATTGCTTATAACCAGGAAACGTAATTGCTGCCCAAGAGGTGGAGGAGACTGGTATTCTTTATTTAAGAATAAATAAATCTACATGACCACCTAGGGGAGGAGATAAAGTTAGTGAGAGAGAGGGAGCACTAACAAAGCCTGATCTTCCAGCTTTGGTTCACGTTGTCTTATTGCTTGTATTGCAGAGTAGAGTTTCAGACTCTGCTTAGACCAAGTAACGATGAGTAAGATTCACTCTTTATTTCTAGGACTGCTCCCAAGTTATTGTGTGGTCTTCACTCTTTTTATACAAAATTTCTGATATGCCAGTGGGCCTTCAGAAGAGACTGTGGTTGAGAACACAGTTTTGTTTTTCTGTTTCATTGCTGTAATCATAGGATACAATCATAGCCTCTAAAACTGCATTAAAAAGGCCCCCAGAAGGGCTGTGTTTAGAAGGTGAGCAACAATTGTGTATTTCATTTGGAACATATGTTATCCCAAACCAGCATTATTTTAGAAGAAAATAGGGAAGGTAGGAGTGTGTACACTATTTGGTCCAGAAGGCAGAGCTGAGAAGGTACAAAAACTGCATCAAGCATTCATATGGTATAATTTATTAACTCAAAAATTATGTATGAAGCAACTCATTCAGAACCTGATAATATACACTGAAGAGTCTTGCTTGCCTTGATCTGGTTAGAATTGTTAGATAGATTAATGTTTTTTATTTCTAGTGGAAAGGCTTGAATATGCCAGATACATTCCAGGAACATGAAAAAAAAAGCTCTCTTGCATCCTTCTTCTCATGTATTTTACTCTGTGATACAGGTTGCTGAAATAACTGGTGTGGTAGAGACTGCAAAGGTTTACCAGCTTGGTGGCACACGGACAAACAAAGGACTACAGTTGCGGTAAGATACGAAAGGAATCCTCTTTAGTTCATAGATCAGTGTCCTTTTCATAGCAAATAATGTTCTGTGGGAGATTTGGAGGTGAGAACTGAAAACTAGACTGAGCCTTGTCATGCTGCTTAATGGTAGAATTTTTGGTTGTGTTTATTTGTTTGTTTTTTTTTTCTCCTTGTGCATAATGGCAATTATAATATACCCCAAAAATTTCATGCAGAGAGTTACGGTTGTGTTGACATGTGGTCTGGTTTTGGGCTTCTTTAATCAGTTTACAAATATAGATCCAATGTCACCATTTTACACCATCACATGGGGATGTTTTACATTTTATTGTTGCAGGCATGGCAGTGATTCACGTGTGTTTCGCTTGGAGTTTGTCTCAAATCAGGAATTTACTGAAAGTGAATTTATGAAGTGGAAGGAAGCAGTAAGTTTGCCAGACTTTAGTTTCTTCTTAGCAGCCTTCTGCCAAGCATACTTTCCACTTGAAGTAACTCTGTCTTGTGTTTAGATGTTCTCTGCTGGGATGCAGCTACCCACACTAGATGAGATAAACAAGAAGGAAGTGTCCATCAAAGAAGCCCTCAATTACAAGTTTAATGATCAGGACATTGAAGAGGTAAATGGTGCATTATAGTGAAGCTGTGTCAGTGCTTAAAAGTGACAGGAGCTCATGCAGTAGAGCAGTAGCTGTTGCAAAGCAAAATAATCATATTATTTGCTTTCCAAGAAGGAAATAAAAGGCTCAAAAGGAAGTTTCAGAACTGGATAGAGTAGCTTGGTGATCCTGCTGTTGTTTGGTATTCAGTCCTACTTTTTTTCATCATTTGTGCCCTGTTATCTCCTCTTGTGTTGCGTAGCTCTGAACTCTTGAGTGTGGCAATTTAGTTCGCAAGTTCTGAAAAACCGACAGCATCGTGGTAGTTGCATTTATCACAGTTTTTGCAGTTTTGTACTTGCTTGATATTGACCAAAGGTGATTAGCATCAGAGTTTTGTAGGTAGTAAGGAGAAAGGAGCTGTAACTCATTACCAAAGGCACAAACTAAAAAACAGAACTGTCCGAGAATACGTCAAATTCAGTGGCAATAAATTTCTTAGGTGATACTCATCTGTTGCCTCTGATGTCTGAGTATGGAAATAGAGGTTTCATATTTGCGTATTCATGTTGTTTTCTCTGCGTCTTACAGATTGTGAAAGAGAAGGAAAGGTTCAGAAAAGCACCTCCAAATTATGCCATGAAGAAAACTCAGCTATTAAAGGAGAAGGTGAGAGATGGGATGATGCCTGCAAGCTTAATGCAATCTTTGATTTCAAAGAACTGGAGCTCATCTGGATTTTGGCAGTAGTCAGCAGTAAGCTCAACTTTAACTGTGCAGCTGGAAGGTGGTTCTCAAGGTTCATTGTTGGGGTCAGAATACTCAGGACCCAGTCAGCTATTGCACTCTTTTTTTGGGGGGCAGTTGCCAGCAATCTAAGCTGTCTCGTTTTGTTTCTGTTAAACAAGGTCTTAAACTGATCTGCCTCAGAAACTTTTCCTTTTTCCTTTTTTTTTTTTTTTATTTTTCTTTGTGGTTTTTTTTGGTCAGTTTCGTTGTTGTTGTTGTTTTTTGTTTTGGTTTTATTTTTAGTGTACCTCATAATAATGTTTGAAAGTTGATTTCCTCTTCTTATTTTAAGATAGGAAAAACAGAAGTTATGTTACATTATTTTTTACTCAGGGGTAACTGAATTGTCACTTTATGTTGGTAATTTATATTGAAAAAAAAGAAGTGGCCAAAAGATTTACTTGCCGTGAACTGTTTTTGTCTGTAGTCTTCCTGGAACAATTAGACCTAACAGTCCATAAAAGCCAAAGCCCGGAAGTGAAGAAGACAAGCAGTCTTAAGTATCTCTGAAGATAGGACTGCGTTAATAGAACCAAAATTTCTTTGTCTTTCTTCTGACATGAAAGCTTCATAGACAATAAAACCCAAGAGTTTGTAATAATATACATTTCCTGGTTCCTTGGTTTAACTCCGTTTTCGTGGTCCCCATTTTACGATACACGAACATGTAAATTGTTAGGTTCCGGTCGCAGGGAGTGCAGTTGCTTTTCGTTGTCACCAGGTGGCACAATAAGCTGTTGTTGAGGGGGCTCTCCACTCCCTGAAGTAAATGGCAACTGGCAGAAATAATTCCTTTCCTGGTGTGCTAAACAGGGATGTTAAATTTTAATAAAACTTGTAACTTAAGTCATCTTACTGACCTGTCCTCCTCATGCTGGGACTGGTGTTCCTGCATCCTCCTTAGTGAGAGAGTTTTCACATTTCTTCAGAATAAGAAATCCAGTTTTGCCTTGAGCTGTAGGGAAAGTGTAGCTCTTTGTTGTACTCTAATCATGCAGGGAAGAACATTCACGACTGGAGTAGGGTTAGCTGACTGAATCATGGATATGTTTGTTGTCTCTCTGAGTAATTCTGGGTAGAGAGTGGTGCCTAATTAGTTACTGTTTGGTTCAAGGCTATGGCTGAGGACTTGGGGGACCAAGATAAAGCCAAGCAGATTCAAGATCAGCTTAATGAACTTGAAGAGAGAGCAGAGGCCCTGGATCGTCAACGAACAAAGAATATTTCTGCAATCAGGTAAGAAGCAGATAGTGACAATTTTCTTTAAGTATTTTCAAACAATATTTAAAAAAGATAAACTAATGCATTAACAAATTTACTGCAGGAGATTGTTTCTTTTTTCCTGTACAGTGTGTCAGTGGGTATTGTAATGGCTCTGTAAGTGCTTGTCTATCTTCATTTTCTTGTATATGTTGTGCGGTTAAAACTGTCAAAAATGTACCCCAGGGGGCAGTTGTGTTGCAATAAGAGTAATTTGTGGTCAGGATGAAGCTGCAAGAAAGCTTTCAAGTGTTTCATTGTGTAGGGACTGATAAATGACAGTCACTTTCTTTTTCTTTCCCCCACCCTCCTTTTTTCCATTCTGCAGTTACATCAACCAGAGAAATAGAGAGTGGAATATCGTTGAGTCTGAGAAGGCACTTGTGGTAAATAGTGCTGAATTAATACTTTTCTACAAGTAGAGATGAAATGATGCAAAGAGGGATAATTTCATGGCAAAGTTACTAATTTTTTAGAATTATCTGTAAAATCTTTTATATAGGCAAATGATATGATTTTAAAGCACATTGCTTTGTACTTTTGCTTAATTCATTTATCAGCAGATTAGTCACTATAAGAATGACTTAATACTTTTTTTATGGGAAATTAAAACTAAGTCTCCTCATAAAGGAGACTTCAGATAATAAACAGTGAGGGAGATATTCAGTTCTCTGTAGTTACATTTTTATTAAGGAAGAGTTAAGTTTGTTAACAAATGCTTAAGCATTAACTATTCTGAGAGTTGTGTGCCTATTTTCTGTTGTTGTATGCAGCAAGGACACTTTTGTTCTGTGAAGCACAGGACAATGGGTGCATTAAAATCTTTCTAATCTGTAATGGTACTGGTTTTTCGTTGATCTCAGTATTGTATATAGCAAGTAAGTAATTGCATGGGGGTGCTGTGGGAGGATTTAAAAGAGTGCAAGTAGCAAACTCTGCAAAACCATGTGCTATTTCTTCTCCAGGCTGAAAGTCACAGCATGAAAAACCAACAAATGGACCCCTTTACTAGACGGCAGTGCAAGCCCACAATAGTGTCTAATGTGAGTGTAATACTTAAGTTCAATTGAGGCAATTTGCTGAAAAACAGAAACCAATGTAATGCAGAGTGTAGGAACAAAAATTCCCAACTGTGCCATATGCTATTAACGCCCTGGCTGCCAGTGTGAGATACAGCTGAGTGAGATCCTGGCCCCTCTTCTTTGTTAATGCAAAGTGTGAAGGACATAAGTGATGTGGGTATGTACTGCAAAAGCAGCCATGATTGAGACTTCTGTCGTGAGTTCATCCATGTCGAATTACTCAGATTTAGTCAGCTCTGGGAAGACAGTTTGCTTTAGGTGTGAGTTTCACTTTTAATTAGCTGAAAGTTTCCTGAAAGATCAATTAAAGGTGAGAGGAGAACAAACATTTCGGGCCTGTGATGGATGAAGTATTTCAACACAAACTTCCCATGTGATACTGTGGCAAAACCTTCTACTGCAGTCCCTCCATATATAACTGATGAATAACAAGGTGATCACCTCCTCCTTCTAGGTAATCTGGCCTGTTCTGGAATAGTATGTGGTTCTGGCGTAGGTACCTAAAAAAAACAACTGATCAGGTTGGCTCTCAGTCTCCACAAACCACAAGGAAATAAAAGAGAAATTCTATTGCAGGGCTTGAATTAAATATTTCTGAAATGTTACTTTATTAGAAATGAATTGTAATTGATTAGCTTTATCATGCTAGAGAACTATTAGGTAAAGAAAATAGTATTCTAAAGATTTCTTCTCTCTAGTAGAGTGTTTCAGCCAGAAGTGTAAGCTGAAAGCAAGTACTATATTACAGTAGCATTAAGAGTAGTCACAGAAACAAACCATATAATCAGGAAATGTATTTCTGATTTTTTAAAATAAAAGCTTTCTGAAGATGATTTTTAGTTTGTTACTGTCAGATAATGTCAGGATGATTTCAGTAGCCTTTTGAGGTTCTGAAAGTTGAGTGAAGTGATATACAGTCTCTTATGGTTTTAGATTCATGATATGACTGTTTTAACAAAATGTCGTTCTAGGTGTTGCAAATCTAAACGCAGTAATTTTTTATTTTTATTCTTCCCTAATTTTTTGCCTTTGCAGTCCAGAGATCCTGCTGTCCAGGCTGCCATCCTTGCCCAGCTAAATGCAAAATATGGATCTGGTGTGTTACCAGATGCTCCAAAGGACATGAGTAAGGTATGTTTCCATTTTGGTCTCTGTTAATGTTCCTCACACTGTCACCCTTTTGCTCTGTGAAGCTTGTGAGTAATAGCAGGTTTGCATGCTTCACTTCTAGAAAAGAGTTTCCTCTAGAGCCTTATAAAAAAAAAAGCAATAGCTTCTTTGTTCTTCAGAAAGGAAATTTAAGTTGCTCTAGCAATATGAAAGCTACTAAACTTCTGTCATAAACTAAGTATGTTTATGACAGAAGAGGGTAAAAAACATTATTGTCTCTGTTTGTATGGCCAGATAAGGTTTGGAGACTTACCTGTAGTTTTCATTTCAGGGTCAAGGAAAAGATAAAGATGTGAACTCTAAATCAGCTAGTGACCTCTCAGAAGATCTTTTCAAAGTGCATGACTTTGATGTAAAGATTGATCTTCAGGTTCCCAGTTCAGGTAGGTGTTCCATCTGAGTTTGGGGATGTGATTGTCCAGTCCATTTTGGTAGAACTTGTTTTTTCCAGAATAATTCTTTCAAATTTACTGGTGGGCTTTTGAAAATGGGAGTAAGGACTCGGTTTACCATCTTGGCAAATAACTTGAACTGAGAAGGAGGGCATGTGTAATAGTGACATCCATTGAGAAAACAAGAACAACTGTATTGTGTTACACTAAAAGCCTGTATATCCCTATATCCTTGATTTGAAGCCTAGGGAGAGAAGGAGGTGATGAGTGGTTTTTGATACGCTCTTTCAGTCTATATTATCTACGACTTGCATAATCTTTGGGGAAAAGATGGGTGTTGTATTTAATAAGTCTTGGCAGCTACCTTGATACTTACTTTGTTAATTTGTCTAATAACTTTTGACGACAGATAAGCTGTGTGCTGTTCTGTTCTGCCCTCTGCATGTACTGTGGGGATAAGGTATTTTTACTTGATTTTGAACCTGCTGCTTTACCAAGTTGCTGTTCCCTAACTTAGGCATTGCAGATGGTATTGAAGCTAAATTTTAGGGGAACAAAAACGCTGACCAGTCAGTGAAGGTAATAGACACAAATTTGCTGGCTCTTCCTCTTTGTTATCTTTACTTTGACAGCAGATGTGTGACAAGAACAGTTGAGTATCATAAGATCATTTTGATTGAAAAAGACCCTTAAGATTATCGAGTCCAACCATTAACTCAACATTCACAAACTCACCACTACACCAGATCCCCATGTGCCAGAACTACACGTCTTTTAAATACCTCCAAGGATGGTGACTCAACCACTTCCCTGAGCAATCTGTTCTGATGCTTGACAACCCTCTTGGTGAAGAAATTTCTCCTAACAGCCAGTCCAAACCTCCCTAGTGCAACTTGAGGCTGTTTTCTTGTGTCCTATAAAGTTGTTTTCCAGTGGGAGGAAACCATGGGAGGAGTGTACCAGTGCAATACGACACACAAGGTTTAGTATTTCTTGCATTACTTGAAGGATTAGATCTGCAGTTCCTTGAAGGACAGTAATTTAGGAAGTACTGTAAGAATGCACAAAGACAAACCTTGTCAAGAAACAAGAGCAGGAGAAGTTGTTTTTCCAATCTAGGTTAAGATGGAAACTCTGGATGTAAGACTATAGTATGAAGCAGCAGTTCCAGAACAAGAGACTTCTTGAAACAGCTAGTGAGAGTTATGAACTTGAGAATTAGCAAGCAGGTGAGAGTTGGACACTGAAGAGAGAAGGATGAGAGACACAGTTTTCCTTAGACAGAACACCATTTTGGCATCTTATTTTGTGCAGTCTCCTTGCTTAACAGAAGAATCTGGAGACTGATAGAAATGTGTGTTGAGATATAGATAGAACATTTGACTTTTTCTGCTTACTATCTGTCTCTGGGTTAACAGCTGGATTAACACACAGAGTCAAAATTGCATGTGCTGTGTCTATGGAGATAAGCTCCCCGATACTGTCTGTATTATTAACTGAAGTTCTAACCTGATGTATACTAGAGAAGCCAAACATGATTTTGCGGTGAAGCTGTCAGCAAAAACAACAAGTAAATATAGTTTGGCTGTAGTTTGGTGCTTACTCTTTTCTTGTCCCCAACAGAATCTAAGGCGCTGGCCATCACCTCCAAGGCTCCTCCAGCAAAAGATGGTGCCCCTCGGCGATCATTGAACTTGGAGGACTACAAAAAGAGACGGGGGCTTATTTGAGCATGCCCACTCTGCTGCTTCTGATCCTGCATGCTCCATGATGATGTCCTACTTTTCTTCCTCCCTTTTCAGTTCTCCCTTCTGGGTTGGAGCAGCAATGGAGCTGGGAAGAGACTCTTTAAAACTGCCAGTCATCTGTAACATAAACCATTCAACTATTTACTGTATAGACCTCCCTTCTTGCCCTTTCCTCTGCTCCCCTCACAAATGTGGATCTGTGCTATTTGGGGTTTTCCCATTTCTTTTAGTTTGAGTTTTGTTTTTATTTTGTTGATGCAGCTCGTTGGTCCACTCTGTGTTCAGTATTAGCCTGAGGTCTGGATTTCCATAGGAATCTCTTGGCAGTCGCAGAATCAGCACTTGGTGATCTCCCCTTACATACCACCACAGACACAGTGAATAAACGTTGGCGCAAGACCTTTGTGGCTGGAAGGTCATCTGCACTTTCTCCCTCTTCTTCTTCCTCCTTCATCCTAGCTTTGGAGAAGGGAATCTTCAAAAACTGGTCTAGGTTCAAAGTGTAAATTTTTTTGGGAGGGTTGTGTGACTTTTTTTCAGGTGTTTTTTATCATTTTTAAGCTGCAGTACTATTTGTATCCGTCTGTCACAGTTCTTTACGGCTGTTTTGAATTTCTACCAGCTGTACTTGAGCGTCTGAAATTGCAAGAAAGAAACTCATTAAATGTGATTCTTCTTACTAAAACGGCTTGGCTGATATAGCTATTTAACTTCATGTTCCCTTTTTTTAATTATGATTAACTGATGAGAAAGAGGTACACAGCTCTATAGCTGTCATCTATAGCACATGCAGACTCTACAGCTGTAACTGGGTGAACTAGCTTTTTATGGGGTGACCTGGGGAGCTCATTTGGTTGGGCTTTAATTTCTTCTCCAAGCTTTCAATATTACATATTTGTAAAGTTATCATGTCTTCACTGGGCTCCAGCTCACTTTGTTTCTTGCTTCCTGAACCATTTAAGTGAGGCTTCTCTCAATAAACAAAATTTTAAAAAAAAAATCACATTCTGTGGAAGGGGAAGGACATAATAGAAAGGTCAGTGGGTAATATGAGAGGTAGGTGATGGACATTTTTCATATATAAACTGGTACAAGTGGAGTGCAACACAAGCACAAGAATTGTGTGGCTTTATGGAATATTTTACTGGACACAAATTGACAGCTAAATTATCACTCAGGTGTAAAAAAGAAAAAAGAATCAAATGTAAATATAAGTGACATTTAACAAAGAATTTTTCCAAACAAGATACAACTGAATATATGAAATTAAGAACTAAATTAAAAGATAATTAGAAGTCTAAAAGTTTAGAGGCCCTCATTCAGGTAAGCATGCAAGCACATGTGTGTTCCTACTCAGGCCAGTACTTACATAACAGCTTAAGCACTGAACTGGATAGGAATGTTTCTGAGGGACTCTATAAAGACGGAAAATGCAATGCTCTTCTTGTGTCAGAGCATTACTGTTTTTCTGAAATCATACACTGGTTATCTTTAAACCTGTGTTTGATACTTTCTGGTTGGATTCTTAATGAAACTTTAATCTAGTTCTTATTTAACTTTCTCTTTTTTTAACAGTAGCTTTAAAGAAACATCATGTAATTGTGTGCAGATTGATTCTACAAACTGTGTATAAAAAGAAAATCGACGTATGAAGCCTACCATGTAAACAAATAAATAGAAATATTTCAATGCTTATTTACTGAATAGTCCATAGTTCTAGGATACATGGATTATTCTGTAAATATGTAATCATAGACTACTTTATTTGGTGGCCTATTTTAGCAGCGCCTCTGGAGTTACAGTAGGCTGTCACGTATACATACTTATAACTTTTTAAGATTGGATTTATGGGATATTCCATCATAACTTCATAGGAAACATTGTGATTCACTGTGTAGATATGCATTTGATATGATTTGGTTTTTTCAACAGCTGAAGTGATTTGTGATAAAAAAAATTAAACTTACTTTGCAGTAGACAATTTTAAAAAGAATCACTCTAATGGTTTGCAGAAATAATTGCCAAATCAAACAGTTCAGGAACTGATTTTTTTCCACAGAAATGCCTCAGAGCTCTGAGATGCAGTGACAAGTGGTCTCTAAAGGTAAACTTAACCCAAATACAGTATTTTTAATACGCTTGGCCTTGATGTATTAGTTTTAGTTAACTTCTACATTTGGTAACACAAGACTATCTGTAATACAACCAAAATGTGGATGAGACCCACACAGTATTGCAAGTAACTTTTAGTAGAGAAAACTGAAACACTGGAGATGCAGTGAGTTTAGGATGCCAATCTGAATGATGGACTATGTCCTAGTTATCTGCAATTATGAAGCTGCCACTTACACTCTCAAAGTCTCTGGGTTTTACTAAAATACTGTTTTTCCGAGAAGGCAACCATCAGTAAATTATGCAAACCTCTTATATTGAGAATAATACGTGAAGAAAGTACTCTTGAATAGTTACATAATTGTATGAAAGCTGTAATCTTTTTTTCTTTAAGTGCATGTAAAGGTGAGTGACTATACCTCCCACTTGTTAGAGAGGGAGAGATTTGTTTACTTTGTTTCATTGGTGTCCTAGCATAGTTCATCACAATTGTACAGACTTATATAAATAAACTTGGTTTGTTGGTTTAATAAGGTTGATTGTTTATCCCTTGATCTGAGGTGCTAAGGGTTTCCTGTCTGGATTTTGTTTTTTCAGAAACTGAAACTTTATTTATCAATCTGGACTATTACATTTAATACTAATATTGTGAAATAATGAATGAAAAGTAAGCCCTCTTTCTTTGCAAGAGCAGCTGTTGACTTCTGGATCACTCCCTAATATCTGGAGTTGGTCCTTATCACTAGACTCAAATGGAGCCTCTTGGAAGGTCAGTTTGCTTGCACCTCACTTAAAACACAGACTTTTCTTGTCTTGTAGAAATGCAGACTACTTCTGTAATCAAAAACGCTAAAGCATATAGCTGAACTTAAAGAAGCTACTGAGTAAGGTGAAGCAAGACTTGTCAGGGATGCTCAATATGGGAATGAGACACAGCAGGCATAATTTGAAACAGGGGAAGTTCTGTCAAGATGTAATATTAAAAAAAAAAATGCCCTTAGGACGGTTAAACAGTGCACTAGATTGCCTGAGAGATTTTTCTGTCTATTTTGGAGGTTTTCAAGAGAATGGTTAAGGCATGAGTAACATGATCCAATCTTGTAGATTACTCAGCTTTGAGAAGGAGCGTGGATTGGTGATCACCCTGAGCTCCTTTCTGACCTGAATTAACATATGATTCTATAAGTAATTTCATACTTTCTCCAGTTTTGCATGTCTTCCCTGCAAGTACTACTTCTTCCCCAACCCTCTTTCAACATGCAGAGTAATGCAGTGCCCAGAATTTGGCTCACAGACATGGTGCCTTAGGATGAGCAGTGCAGGATTTCCCAACACACATGTGCTTTCTGAGACTCCCTGGTTGTGGATACCTGTAGAGTTCCTGCTAGGGTTGTTTGTGAAACTAAATTGTCCCTAGAGATTAACCACTGAGCAGGCTGGAAGACTTGGCCTGGAAGTTTGGGTCAAGAGCTGTAAATGAGATTTGCTTAGGAAAGTGTCCCTTTGCTGTACTTGTGAGTTGTAAATTAGATACTTAAGCTACTGATACATATGCAGTCTTACTTTCAGCACAATAGCTTAGTCTTTTAGAGGGAGATGCTTAAATAGCCAAATAAATAGGTGTGGGGATTTTTTTTGTTGTTGTTGTTGTTTTTGTTTTTGTTTTTTTTTAATCTGGAACTCACTGGTTTTACTTTACCACTATTGTCAGTTGCTTCAGATTTCAGATTACCTCTCACACTAAGTAGCTGAAGGAATCTCAAATGAGCAATTTCTTAAGTTTATTGTGTGTGGAATTATCTGGGTAAAAAAGCCCCAACAAACAATAATCAACCAACAGCTTAGGTTTTTTCTTGGTTAGTTGGACTGTGGGGCTAGTAAACATGGAGTGTTGTAGTGGTAATATCTTAAACTTCTACAGCTCTTTGGAAAGCCAGCCATTCAATACTCCCTTGGGGTTCTTTATGCCTTGACTTCTATGGAGATGTTAAAGGCTCCTGTGGCCCGACTGTGTCAGGCCGTAACAGGTAGGTGTTAGCCATGTAACTCCAGACTTTGGAGACTTGACTGTTTTTATTTAGCATACTTCTTTCTATTGAGAAGAAGCAGTATCCAGCTAAGAGTATGAGCAGTTAAAAGAAGGAACTTCTCAGAAATGTCTAATATATTGCAATTACCTATCAGTAAAAGAAGGCAGGGTGAGTATTGATAGTACGTAGGATGATGTTTCTGGTATCTTGTATTAGACTACATGTAGACTGTGTCTAATTTTTGGGTTCCCCAGTTCAAGGAAGATTTCAGCCACCTCAATCAAATTTAGTGAAAGGCCACCAAGATGGTCATGAATTAGAACTTGTTCGGTTTCTTCCAAGAAGGTCATGATGAGCACTGTGATAGTGTATTATGGTTGTTAACAGCCCATGAGCTTTGTACTGAGTCTGCAAGGCCTCAGGACTGAGGAGGAATATCATACTTCTCCTTCTGGACTTCCTTTGGCCTGCCTGTATCTTTGTGTTTCTTAGCTTTCCTATAACCATTTCTATAACTGGCCACTTGTCTGTGGTTAATTTCTTTTACTTCTGTTTACTTTTGGGTAGTGCAACCACAGTTTTGTATATGTAAGAGTATTAAGCAGGTATTTTATGTGCAATAAGATATTTATGACCAAAATAATGATGTGGAGAGAAATGCAGACATGTTATGTGATAGCAGGCCTTTAGAATTGGAAATAAAGGATGTAGAATAGAAGAGTACAGATTAATGATGGGGCATACGTTTGAAACTGGAAACCCCATAGTCCTGTGAATGGTTACTCACCAGCAGTCGAATATGCGGGGGATTTGGTTCTTTGTTTGGACTGGGGGGGGGTGTTTTGTGTGGTTTGTTTTTTGGTAGGTTTTTTCTGATTTGGTGGATTTGGTGGATTTTTTGTTTGGCTTGGTTTAAGGCAGAACAAGAAACTGGACAAAATTGTGTTTAGGAAGTAACAGCACAAAGGAATCACATCTAAAATATGTGATGGGTTCATATGTCATATATTTGGATCTGAAGGCAAATAAGGAAAAAAGAAAGATGTAAAAGCATGTTAGCAAACATGAAAAGAACCTCAAGTAGATCCTAGAGGGAGGAAGAAGAAATCAGCAGCATATTTCTCCCAACAGAGGACTTCAGATGCTGATAGCTTCAAGTTATCTTTTCCAGCAGTCTAGAGGTATTGATTTTGAGATGCATAGGAACAGTAGAAGAGGTGAAAATAACCCCTAAAAAGGAGAGAAACGGAGAAATGTGTCTCACAAGTTTAACTCTGTTACTGCAAATTCTTTATGAAAGTACACAACCTGCATTATTATTCTTTTCCTATAGTAATTACATCTAGACTAATAGACTAGTTGGGTTAAGATTTCCATATGCTAACAATAAATTCTTAGCCTTATATATATGTTGTGCTTCCTCTTTGCCTATAAACAAGATCTTTAGTGTAAGAGAAGATGCTACTTCAGGAGGAGCTAATAGCAGCCTTCCAGTGAATGTGGAGAGATTGTCAGGAAAATGGTCTGGTTTTTACAGTTGTGGATCCTGGGAGGATTAGAGACAATGCTATAATTTGGAACTAGAGGTTTTGATTAAAGGTGGTGGAACCCCTTTAGGAGGACAGTGAACAGGCTGCCCAAAGAGCTTATCTTTGAAGGTTTTCAGCTGGATAAAGCTGGAACAATGTAGCCTTGCATCTGATCCTGCTGGGTGTAGGAGGCTGATATTGGGGACCTCCTGAGGTCCCTTTCAATCTAAATTGTACTATGACTCTATTTACAGTAAATTCTAAGTGAAGCTTGAATTTACTTTGCTGTAGCTTGTCTATTCCATAGTGAAGCTGCTTTAAGAAAACTGATAGGAATTACTGAGCTTGCCAAACAGGACTGGCTATTTGCCAATGATTGATTTCTTTAAGGTCTGACTTCTCTACGTATATAGTGCACATAAATTTCTTCAGTTTTGTCTTTTAATTGAATGCAAAATGTAAAGTGCATTTCTGTTCCTGTAGCCCACTGCTGGTGTGGGCAGCAACTCTCTCATTGGGAAAATCCTGGAATTTAACAACTGTTTTCCTAAATTCTGCATGCTGCATTCCAGTAGTCTGTGGATTGTTATTGGAAACGTATTTTCTGTAGAGCAAATAATTTACCTAAGTATGATTAAGTTGCTTAAAACATATTTTGGGTAGAATGTACTCTGTATCATTAACTTTGCACTCTGTCTTCAGTACTGGAACATGAGAGTAATTATTTGAAATGAAAAAGGATTGTTTTCTTAAGTGCTTCCACTTGGTGGCAAAATGTGAACTGGATACTTTAAGAGACTCAATACCCTTAAGCAGTATGAAGCAAGGGAGTATATTAAGAATGCTATTTATGAAGTGAAGTTCTTTGTGGGATTTTTTTTCGTAGCTTTTCTTCTTTGTATCAAGCTTTAGAAAAAGATTTGATTTAATTTCTTTGTGTATTTCATTGTGACAACAGCTGATGTCTAATTCCTGAAAGCTAGCTGCAGACTCTCTGCTCCACTAAAACTCTTTAGATGCCATTTGAGCTTCTATCTTTCAACACATTTGTAATCCCCTGGCAACAGAAGAAACACTGAGCCATAAGGAGGTTGGGAAAAGAGCAGTCATAGCCTGAAAACACTAGGAACCTCTGGTCCATGAGGAGGAATACTGTGCAAACTTAAAGACACAATATGTTGCTTTCTGATGGCTAGCCTTCCACTTCTGCCAAATGTGGCACCAGGTTTGAGTGAAGCACTTTGTTTTCACCCATGTTACAGAAAATCATCATGCAGGAAGTAATTTTCTAAAATTATTGTTAAGAAACATTAAAGTTTCGAAATTGGTCAGTTGGGTAATTAGTGGTTACTCATACAAATGTTTGCAAGCAGCATCCCTGACTTAATTGAACGTGCACAAACTATTATGGATTCTGCACAAGTCTGTTTGGTTTTGGTAAATGTATACTGTTTTGCTATATGAGAGCTATGGTTTTTGAGTACTATTCTGGAGAAATTAGAGTAGGTCAGTACAGAAACCCATGATCACAAAAAAAGAGAAAGAGAAGAAAGCCATGGGCGAAAAAACTTGCTGGAAGTCTCAAGTTCATGCCCTAAACCTCATATTAGCATTCAAGTAAAAATTTATATTTCCTCAGTCTTCCTGAGGGAGGTTTTTTTGTTATTAAACCTCTGTCAGCTTGTTCTGTAGAACATACAAGGGTGCATAGGGTAATAAATTACACTGCAGATTAATAACTTTGTCAACTTGTTAAAGACAATGTTAGACAAGATTCATAAATACAGCTTAATGCTAAGTGAGCATTGGAATGGAAGCAAAGAATATGGGTTATTTTCTAGCATGAGTATATATGTATGATTAAAAAACATCAAGTCTTTGGGGAGATTGATTTATGATTCAGTGGTTTGAAGGAAGTGGCAGTTGAGTAGAACATTAGAGGCTGGGAGTGATCTGCCTTTGTAAATGGCATAAACAAGATCACAATGTCTTGTTTCACTGTGCCTGCTTCAGGGAAAAAATTAAAAATATCTTCACTTTAGGGCAGGGAGGGGGATATTTCAACAGTTGTAAAATGTGCCTCTTAATCAAACAGATAAAATTTTATGTGAAACTCAAGATGATTTGGACTTTGGGCTTTATTGAAAGACCGTTTTTGAATAATTTGTTGGCTCTACTTCAAGACTACAGACAAACGAGCAATTATTGGATACCCCACCTGGCATGCAAGAATATTTGCCTTGAGTGCAACAGTGTAAGTGGTGTCTACTTCATCCCTTTGTAATTCTTCCTGGTGGGATATCTGCCAGCAGGTAACTTGCTTCCATTATTTTTCAAAGTGAAATTGCTGTGTAAAAGCTCAACTCCTGAAAGTAGCCACGTGGCAATCATTTTTTAGGCCATTTTCTGGGAGCAGTGGTGGAGGAGTCCGAGCTGATGAGCGGAAGCAATTTGAGCAGGGGTGGCTTGGCAGCTGTTGTGTGGCCGTTTTCAGATAAAGCAGTTCTGGTGAAGCCATTCCAGCCCAAATGACTATTTGTACTGGTTAATAGTAGAGCAATTAGAGCAAAATTATTGCTCAAAATCCCATGTGTGCTTTAGAGGGTTACTATGACAAATTACAGCTTCTCCCAAGAATGGTGCTAATGCAATGTTTTCTCTGGCTGCAGAAGACATGCTCAACAGTCAGTTTAATGCAGTCGTCCTTGACTGGGGGAAAAAACTGTTCTGTGACTAGAAAAAGCAGGTCATATACAGCATATATACTTTGAAGGAAAAAACCAAACTTTTGTTTCATGCTTTGCTCTTTCCAGTTATTAAAAAGTGAGAGTAGCTATTTTTCCTGTAGTAAAGCTGTCCCCTAGGAAATATTTTAATGAACTATGGAGGCAAACTGGTTTTCTGCTATTGAAGTAAACTTAAACGTTTGAATAAATGCTGTCTTCATCTCTGAGAAAGACTAGATGAATTTCAAACACAAAGCAGTTATTTTCAATTTTGAATCAGGGTTAGTTAATTATTAAATTGATTATCAATTTTAATTTACATTGCAAACTTCTGCAGTATTTTCTCAAATGATCAAAGACAGGAAACTGAAGATAGCAAAGTACGGTGGCCAAACTTGAGGTGAAATACAAGCTGAGTACCATTTCAGCATTTTGTAAAATCCTCTTCTAGCTCTATTCCTGGTAAAGGATTTGCTGAAGAGTTCTACAATTTAGCTTAGCCACCAAAGTCTGGAAGTGGGAATGAACTGCTATAACAGCATGGGGTTTATGATCTTCAACAAAAACCCTCGCTTCAGGCTAATGTCCCTTTACTGCTTAACAATGAAGAGTTTTTAATTTTAGAGCATTAATATTACAGAGTGTACTCTTGGGTTTCCTGTCACTGTGATGCCTGTTTCAGCTAGCACAATCTGTTCACAGCAGCTACTGCTCTTCCAGAGGTAGATAAGAGTACAGAGGGGGGAAAAAATGTTTATAAACTGTATCTTGATACACTTTGGGGTTGAATGCCCACAAGCCTGAAGACATACAATCCCAAATACTATATTATGGTCTATTTAGCCAGTGTTATAATGAAAGGCTGCCTCTGTGGGAGGCAGTGGGAACTGGATAGAGTCCTCATGAGGAATATTTTCACTCACAGGTGACCCGAATTGCAAAGTCACAGGGCAGGACTCCTCCTGTGGTGACTATTTTGTGTTATTTACTAAAACTGAAGGCAGAGCTCGTTGTGGACTGACGCACACTGAGGTTTTGACTTCTGAGCAGCGACAGCCTGGATAGTTCCTCAGGTCCTGCTATCTTCAAAGAGTGATGCATAAAGAGACCCACTGTAATCTACCATAAAGTCACTCATCACTCTTGACAAGTTTGTTGATGCCTGGTTAATAGTATTAAGCAATTATTATTACTATAAAATTAGAAAGCATTTAAATTCTGAAGGATTACTGCCCCTCTGTTTTTCTCTGTTCCTGCTCATGAACTTCCACCTTGAATAAATTCTTCATTTTATCACACCTTGCATAATTGTATGGTATATTAGTTCCATTTGCTGCAGTCCCTTTACAAAGAGAATAATGATGGTAACATACCCTTAGAGGTAGAAACTAAGTTTCATTCATTCCTATAAATTTTTAAGATAGCCCATTTGCTGGGCTGTCTTAACATAAATATGTCTCAGCTAACACTGTTCTTCGAAGTCCCTGAGTATTTTTGGTCTGGCTCCTTGGGAGTGGACGCCGATGGCCACAGCACAACAACAGATGTTTTTCAGATGTTAAAGTAAGGCTGATTTGAAGTGGGAATTTGACAAAAATACAACAAATGTGATCTGAACCCCAGCCTTGAGAGGAGGGCCTGGCAGACTGGGCTGTCACAGAGCGAGTGGTTCAGGCTGCATGAAAGTATTTCTAACTCTTGGTCTCTCAGCATGGCCTTTCTCAAGTACCAAAGATGTGATGCTGGAGCTGCAGTGTCTGGGGAGCAAAGAGAATGAAAGGCAGTGCCTCAAAGGCTGGTCCATTCAAACCTGAGAACTGTGCTTCTGAAGCAGGGCCTGGCTCCATTTCTGGTCTCTTGGCTTGGCTTTCCAGTCCCCTGAGTTCAGGGGAGCAGGAGGTAAGGTTGCTCCTGAGCATGCTGAGCAACTGCCATAGCTCAGCAGCCTTCTCCAAATGCCTGCACTGGCTTTTAGCCACAAGCTTGAAATAACACAGCTGTACCTGATTAGGTTCTGGAAAAAACATGTTTGTAGTTTACTATTGCCTTTGGTTTCTTTATAAAACAATATACATATTTATGCATACTTCTATTCTTAACTTATTTACTGAGACTGAGAATTAATCCTGCGGAAAAACCAACATGGTATGGTAGAAAGCCATTCAGTTTTAAAAAGAACTGATTTGTCAAATTCAGGGAGGCCAAGCACCATTCAGCCATGGCAGGGAGCTATGGTAACAATGCACTTGGGCAAGCACATTCAGAAATTATACTTTTGCAAGTGGAGAGAGTAACAAGATTTGACCAATTTCCTTTTAATGGGTTAGGAGCCAGGCTATTGTTACAATTCTAGGTGCTTTTTTAGCTCTAGCATTGAACAAGCATAGGAAAAGGTGAGTTTCCTAAGGGGTTTCTCTTGGTGTGGGAGGACTAAGACTGCAGTCGCTGGATGTGAATAAAATTGTTTGGTTTACTTGCCTGGTTATTGAAGGAGTTAATGGCTCACTGACCAAACAGGCTGAGATGGTGCTCCAGCTTACACCTGTCAAAATGTCTACATGCTCCTTTATGTCTCATTAATCCCAGACTTTATCTTCAGACATGAACAATGCTAAGAGAAAATGCAACTTGCTCAAAAAGTGATACTTGCATTATAAAGAAAAAGAGAAGGAGCACTTACTTGCCGTGATAGAATACTTAAGGTGAAATATCTTGTTCCGGACAATAGCAGACCTTGAGGCTATAGAGCTAACTTGCATCAGATGTGAACGCTGCATTCAGTTCCCAAGAATTAAACAAACACTCCTGAAGCTGGTAATCAGGCTGGAGAGACAAGGGGTTTGCAGAATCTTTGCTAGTCTCTTTGTGAAAATTGATTTGGGATTCATTTAAAACAGCAGAAACAGAATCACAGAATATGCTGAGTTGGAAGGGACCCAAGAGAATCACTGAGTCTGACTCGTGGCCCTGCACTGGACTATCCCTTGCAAGGATCTCTCTGAAAAAGTGAAGACATCCTGCACGGGACAGATGTACAACTATAATAAGCTTTAACTTTCTCAATTATCTGACTAGGTAGAAGATTGATTTCTCACTTTTCTGTCAGGGGACTGAAAGCTTCACAATAAAATTTTGTGGTGAGGGGCAAAAGAGAGTAGGTTTTCTGACAGGTTCCCAACAACAGGACGGTCTTATAAATACTGCAAACCTGTCCAATGGAGAAACAAAAATGTGCTGGGTGGGGAAGGGTTCCCACAAGAAGGCAGTTAGACTGTCAGAAGCTTTGCCAGGGAACACTCCATTGCTTCTTTAGAGGGAGAAGCAGCATTCCTTTTCTAGGCGGGGAAGAGCTTCCATCAGAGCTGCCAGACTGAGTTTGATCAAATATCCCTTTGGGCCACTTTCCTGTCTCACACAACAACCAGTGGGATGATTAGGACACGAACATAAGAAATGGGCTACAAAGAAACTGTTCTTTGAGAACTTCTTAACATCCACAGTTCAGAGATGTCCTGAGCCAGAGGTGGTTTTGAAACTGCTACGCTTGCTCAGTAACCATCAGTAGACCTAGCGTCTTTTTGTTTTTTCACAATCTCATTTGGAAGCACAAGAAGACTAAAGTGGCAGAAAACATGGCATTTTTTTCAACCAATAGAAGATAAGAAACATGAAGAGAAGTTTCTGACACTCACTAGTCAAGAGATCTCTGGAGGAGCAGCAAGGGTCAAGGAGAAACGGTGATGGTCTTTGAAGGATCTAGAATTTGCAGAGGAGTTCTGTACTGTGGGTGTGATTGTAGATTTAAAAGTAGCTGCCTTGTTAAAGATCTTGGTTTTTATTCTTATTTCAAGCAATGAATAGGTGAAGAGGAGCTAAAAGAAAGTGTGGTACTGAAGGGAACAGTATTGTGGTGAGCAGGTGTCAGTGACATTTTTCAAAGCCTCTGTTTTTTATTTGGATCAAGACAACAAACTGCAACATGAGCAGTGTTAGGAGCAGAGTTCCTGCTTAACCATCATGCTTTTTAGCTGGTTGGCTTGCTGGCATGTGCTCCTTGCTGAGGTGTAAGCAGAACCAATACAGGAGTTTTTCTGGTGTGGGGCAGCAACATCATGCCTCTAGCAGGGACCTGTGTTCACAGTCTCCTTTGCTGTTAGGATTGAGTTGTCTGAGATGTGCTGCCCTGAGAAAAAACTGAGAGAAATTGCTGTAGCATCTGTCACATGCTATCCACATGACTTTGCCATCTTTCTTAATTTGAAGACGAGATCACTCTGCTTGGGACTTGTCCTAAGGTCTTACTTGGTTGACAATATATAATCCATCCACTCTCAATATATAATCCATTTCTGGGATATACTTTTCTAATTACGTCAGACATTGGCTATATGCCTTGATTTTTAAGGCTCTAAGCTATTTATCCCCACCCTACTTATTTCTTTCATTGTTAATGAGGCACTGTCTCCTGTCTCTGATCTCTAAGGATGACTTAAATATCCTTCAGACAAGTTCCTATATGCTTCCTTACCATGCTGTTTCTCCAGTTTCGAGGCACTTTATGTAAATACTCTCAAAGGTATTGATTCATCCTTCTATTTCCACTACAGAGCCCCAGTTCCCTACCCTGGCACTTTCAGCCACACTACCTTCCTTTTGTGTTTGCTTCCCAGCCTGTCAGGCTCAGTCTTCTACCCCAGCTCTTCCCTGGGCAGTGCACCATGGCCACCCAGCAGAAGAGAGCAGCAGACTTTTTTCATTTTTTTTTTTAATTGTGTTTTTAAGCTCACATTTAGTGGCAGGTGCCAGTGCAGCACCAGCTCCTGCAGTCTTATTTTGGGCTGCAAGTCACTGACAGAATTTTCCAACAGGCGGTTAAAAGGGAAATCATGTTCCAGGCTGAGGCCAGTGCAGACTCACTGCCATTTGGTTTTTCATCCTGCCAGTTGGCAAAGCACTGCTGCTGAGCTGCCACTTCTGTTTGTTAATACCTGGTGCAGCTTTCCTTTCCTTTGCTCTAGTTTTCTGTTTTAAGGTCAGAAGAAGAGATTTTGCTAGGTAAATTTTGTGAATTTGCTAGGTGAACGTTGCTCAAATGCAGAAGAGAAGGTCAACCAGAGCGAATAAAGCACAGATCTGTTTTAAGGAGCAGATATGGGAGGAAAAGTAGAAAATGTATTCCTACGTGACAAACCATAGTGAGTAAAGCAGAGAAGAAATTTTTACAAACCTATCAATATTTTCTGATCCTTTAGAACCTGTGGAGCCGTCACTACAACTACATGTGAAGGGCTGAAAGCTGAAAGAAAGCAGTTTTGCCATCTCAAGAGTTTGACTATTTGCTAGAAGCTCATGTTCCTCTTCTATGATCACTCTAACATTCACTACAATATCAGAGGGCCTTGGGACAACATGCCAAGCAGGCCTTCCTTAGGCATGCTCTGTACCACTTCAAAATTATGTGCAGCGCACATTCTCTTTTCCTCTTAACAGAAAATAAGTACAGAGATGGACTGATAAGAACGTTCTCTTCCCCCCCCACCCCCCCAAATCTCAGGATGTTTTTAAAGAGAATACAAGAAAGTCTAATCTCTAGATCTTATGATGAAGAACTGGTAGTGTAAACCAGGTGACTTCATTTTTCAAATACCACTCCAATAGGAAATGAACACACAGGTTAATTTTGAAGATACTGATCTCTTGTCTGCTAGTGACAATCCAGTTTGAAGCAAACAAATATTTCCAGTGTTGCTAGCATTTTACCTGTACCACCAAGCCCACAGAGGAACTCTTGTAAAAATGTCAGATCAGTATCACAGAAAGGGCACAATGACTTGATCCCTTTACTCTGTTCAACACTCAAGAATTTTTACTGAGGTATTTATCATCTGAATCAACAAAGCAAACGTCTTGTGTGAATGTATTTTATGTGACTCCAATGTATGAGTTGTTTGCTCTTACTAAAACTGTTTATTCCAGTACTTCCTTGCATTAATCATAGGACTCAAATGAAAACTTCTGTCTCAAAACATTGTTTCTTTGGTGTTTGTGCCCACTTCCAGCATCTTGAACAGGCATCTTTGTGTGGGCAGAGGACATTGTCCAACTGTTGCATTCTGTGGCCTTGGAGGACAGTGCTGTCCATTCAAACTCCAGGTGGCTTTTTTTTCATTATGAAAGAGTTATGTCATTGTGAAGTTTTTATGACTAGAGATCAGAGATGGCTCCAGTAATGAAGAATGGGTTCATTGCTGATTGTATCTTCAGACTTCATAGAGTGGCAGTTTGAAAGGACTCATACCTACAAGATTTGTAATTTACCTATTTTTGACTGTTTTATTAAGCCAAAGCCGACTCCTTTCCAATTAGCTAGAAAACGCTTGTCTTCAGTCTTTGTATGATCACAAAATCATGGAATGGTTGAGGCTAGAAGAAATGTTCAACCCCATGTTGGAGCAGTGTCACTTGTTGCACAAGACCACGTTTGGGTAGGTTTTTAATATATTATTTTTTGATATGGAGATTCCACAACCTCTCTTTCACAACCTCTTCCAGTGCTCAGTAAAACATTTCATTTTTTCCTGATTCCCTACCCAGGACTATGGAGTACATCCTAGGCTCTCAGTTGGCTCATCATCCATCCCCAGCCACAGCTCCATGTACACAAGCTTTTCTGTCACAAAGGACAACTTCTCCTCATCTTCTAAGCCTGTCCTTCCTAAGAGCTTGCATCCCGCTGTTGGAGCACTCCATCCATGACAGCCATTCCACCATGTCTCTGTGATCCCAAAAAGATTATGGCCTGTGATGGCAGGCAGATCTCTAGCTCCTCATGGCTATTCCCGATGCTGCATGCACGTGTGCAGGCACTCCCGAGGGGCACACTGGTGTCCTGCTGGGTTTTACCATCACAGTGCCCTGTAGGCACTCCTTGCTTCCGTGCTATTGCTTGTAAGCAGTTAAGGTGATCTTGTTTAACCCTATTTTGCTGATTTTGTGTTCCTTTTCATACATATTATCCTGGGTCCTTTGCTTATAATGGTGTCGGCCATGTCCTCACAGGACTGCTGGTAACTCTTGTCTTTCCCCATCATAATGCACACAATTTTCTCTTCCATCTAGATTAGTCCTGCAGAATTGCTTGTGCGTCCTGGAAAAAGATGAACAAAACCAAGACAGGCATACTTTGAGAATCTATGATTGGGACAGAAAATTCTAATCTGTCCTCAAATATTTATGCTCACTGGAGTTGCTGTTTCTTTTCATGCTCTACAGAAAAAACTTCACAACGTGTGCACTGGAGCTGAGTAAAGGTAGCTAGGAGGAATTGTCTTTTATCTTTGACAAAAACAAATGTTATAAAAACCTCTTCCAAAAACCCGAACACACAATAAGCTTTCAGAGAAGAGAAATTGCTCACTGTGTTCACATGTTTATTCATATTTCTCAGTAAACTCAAAGGTCGTGCAGTTCTCAAGTGGTCAAACAATGGGTATACCACAATGGCTGTTTCATCATGTCTTTCCCTCTCTCTCTCCTGAACATGCTTTCAGCTTTACTTCATGGCCTAAATGAAGACATTAAGTGCATTAGGGCTAGGACTGACTAGTTCTGACACACAGAATGTGACTTTCACAGAAAACTGAGGAATGAAGGAAACTGTCACTGTCCTCCACAGAAACCCATCCTTTTGGATTAAAAATAGTCAATTCTCCAGGCTGATGGTAATTGAATTAAGCTGGTGCATTTGCTGCAGAATGAAGAAAAACGATACTACAAATAGATTTAAATTTCACTCAAGAGGAGCTGAAATCTCAGTATTATAATGCTATGACAACCTGATTTGTTAATGTTTTGATCTGCAATACCTCAGCCTTTGTTTACTCTGGACAAACATGATGCAGGTGAAAGGTGCTCATCTTGCAGCCCTGCAGAGGAAAGTTCTTTGTCTATTCAGACAGCACATACTGTGCTCACAGTTACTTCATCGCTCTGCCACCATTGCACTGCTGCCTGGCCCTCCTGCCTGCCCTGCCAAGAGAAAACCTTGGGAAAAGAGGCAGAGACACAGGAGTGCCCAGCTGGGGAAGCTGAGGGGGTTTTATTAAGGTCTCCTCTGGATTCTAAGTCATCAACCGACTTCATTCTAGCTACTGTGAAAGAGTGCTCCTTGGAACCAGGAGCATCATCTTCATTAGCAGCCAAACACAGGGAGTTATGCCAGGAGCAGGGTAGGAAAAAGAGTGTGTCAAGAAACTGCAGAAGAACTTGTGTAAATGAGACAAGGAAACCAAACCTCCCAGGTGCCTGAAACACTGCAGAAGTGTGGCACGCAAATTGGAGTTGTATATGCACGAGTCATGTTTAACCCTGAGCACCATGAGGAAGGGAAGAAGAGCAACTGTTAAAAAAGGTTGCTGATTCAAAGGCTAGATATCTGTCAAAAATAGAAGGTGAGTTCAGAAAAGTCATTTGGGTACCAAAGAACACAGAATTTCCAGAAAGAAATAAATAAAGTCCTTATAATAAAAAATGAGTAAAAAGACTTTGGGAAAGGCTATCTGGTCCAAGTTCATCTTGCAATAAGATGTCAATATCCACAACGGAGGAAAATATAGTTAGAATTGCCCAATTTATACTTAACAAACAACAATCAAATGTACTAGGAAGCAGAATGAAACCAATAAGGCTCCAAGTGTTGGAAGGAAAAAAGCCTATACTATTCTGGATATTAAATAAACACCTGAAACAGCAACAATGCAAACAAGCACAGAAGAATGAAGGTTAAAAGACCCAAGGAGCCTGCAAAAGGTAGTCAGCACACTCTGACAGGGAGCAGCACACAGGACTGCACAAGGAAGCAACAGAGGCTGAAGTGACTCCCAGCATTTCTAAAGTGACAGTACTACTGTCATAGCAGAACTATTTCACAAAGCCCGAACACAAGGACTGAAAATGCTCACCAAGAAACTAAGTAAATGGATTTTGTGCAACACAGAATAATTATTTTGAAAACATTAAAGGAAGAGCTATGTAAAGACACTGCAACATCTACCTATAGGCTGAAATCTTAATACATATTTATCAGGCAGTGAGATATTAATGTACATTAAGAAAAAAATGAGAAAAATATATTCTTGTTAAACTTGACTCAGAATATATTGCACAGAAATAATTTCCCAGGCATAAATAATTTAGGTGCAAAGATAAAATCTTGGAAATGAATGGCTTTCAATTGTTTTAGAAAAAAAAATATTTATTCCATTCTTGTAAATGTGCCAGGGCTTGTTAGGAGAATGTGTACATTAGGTAGACATATATTCACAGACAGGATGATCAATGGAGAAATGTTTTAAAATGTGTTAGAAGGAAATTGCTGTAATACAAGATGTAGCTGTATTGCCAAAAACCTACAACACACCTACAAAGATTTCTTTTGTACTCCAGCAGAAATGTAGGGAGGAATTTGATAAATAGAACAGCAACGAAATTCTATCAAATTGCTTAATCCTGTAGTAATTATGGAAAATGAGGGTATAAAAGTTTGTTTAGGTTTAGCTCTGGGGACTAATGGAAACTAAAAATGGTTACACTTGTATACTGCTAGCCTCAAAGTAATGAAGATTTAGAAATATATCAAAGAATGGGAAATGTGAAAAAAACCCAGAAATACCCAAGAAAAACTTACAAAGATTACTGCAGAAACTTCAGATCTGCAGTTGAAAAATGCTCTTGATTTGCTTGCACATGCTTGAAATTCTCTTCCAGTTTGGATTCTTTCCTCAATTCACAGAAACAGTTCAATTCAAGTACTAAATGTCTAACGTAATTTTTAAAAAGCTATAAGTAATATCTGGTATGTATGTGATGCCATGCTAAATGTGATAACTGCTTATAAATAGTACCCAATGTGATTACCATAAGTTCAAACATTTTGCAAAATGATACAACTGTACCCATTTTCTATTGAGTATACAGTATCCACAATTCAATATTCCCATGGAAGAAAAAGTACAGATATTTTGAAACTAGCAAGTTAAGCCCCAACTCCTAATTGGCATAGCTAGAAATATTTGAAATCAGGTAGTTTTCAATAAAATTTTGAGAACTGAACTTCCTTACAATAGAATTGGCATTATTCAAAATGCAAATATTGTGATCTGTTACTTGCAGAAGCAAAAAATAAAACTGAAAATGTTCTAGAAAAAAAGCAGACTTGCGACAGTAGCAAACAAGTTGGAAAGACTAGAGGCCTTTCTAAATTTTTATCAGGTAGGTGTAAAATTATGATTGAACAATATCAGGTATATAAAAGCAACAGTGAAAATATGAATTATTGCATAAAAAAGGAGGGGAGAGAACTAGGAGTTTTTAAGTTAAAATACAGAACAGGCTGTTAAATTTTGACATCTTTGAGGAATGGGAGTGAGCCAATCACTGTAGAGAGCAAATGATAGAAGCTGTTTTGGAAATCATTAAATGACATTTGAAAATGTCTCATGTAATCTTTTTTTCTTATGGAAGAGAGGGTTGTAAAGATAATTGTTCCTTTCTGAAAGGGGCACCATCAACCCAGATCAGCTGTTGATGCGTGGAAGTGCAAGATGTACCAGATTTCTGTCAATTCTTTGTTCTGTCCTCAGCTCCATGTTTACTCCCTTCAGCCTTTCAACTCTGTTAAAAATATACGCTTCTTTGAAGTTTTTGATTCAGAGCAGAAGTTTTGGTGTGATAGATTAAGAAGTGCAGTGTTTTATACAGAAAAAATCAGGAAAACTAGAGTTTAAAATGATACTATATTGGTTTAACCGGTCGATTAATTGTAGCAGCTTGGTGCATGTGTTATTTCTGGGTTAGTTACTCACACTTTTTCAGCCCATTTTTCAGCAGAGCAGTGGGAGTGAGGCACTGAGCAAACAAGACGGGGAACAAAAAAAATACAGATTTTAAGCTTGAATTGGGAACTGAACATTTCAGAGGGCTGAGGGTCTGTTAGAAGCTGAATGTAAAGAAAATATGCAGTTATGGCACAGCAGTTTGATTATTTCCATTCACTATTTATCTTACTTTCTCTAGCAAATGAGATAAAAGCACCAACAGCAGATATGAAATTTTGTGGGAAGGGTGCTTTTCAAAAATGATTAACTACATGCACACAAGAGAACACTGGCACTCCATGGGAAACCAAGCCCTGTAAGCCTCATCCGTGCAATTGTGGCTGCAGCACTGCGAGGACTGGGGGAACTGGCATGGAGTACATTGTGCAGCCTGCTGCAGCCCCAGGGAGCCAGGATTCACCAGGGCTTAGAGGGGACAAGTGGTTTGTCTCCAGCATAAGTGTGGGGACCTAAGTGACAAAATAGCCCAAGGATTATTTTCAGCCATAGATTTAGGGAAGCTGTGGCTCCCACAGGTGAGGGAAATCCTCCTGAGGACCGATCAGCTCAATCAAAGGAGTTTAAGGAAATGTACTAAAAAGTCTTTTTCATGAAGTGCAGCAAACAAATGAAAAAAATGCAAAAAAAAAGGATTGCAAGAAAAGAAACGTAGGAGTACAAAAAGCAGGAATAGAAGAACCTTAGCCGTGGTATTTTGTCAGGCTGCCAGGGGGCCCGGGCCCACAGCTCGCTGTAAGAACCAATGTCACCTTTAAGGCCCCCCAGACCAGCAGTGCCAGCTCTGGGGACACCACCTGGCATGGACCAGGACCAGACCACCACCTCTGCCTCAGCCAGAGCCTCCCCACAGCCACAGGCCCAGGGGCTGGCTGTACCAGCCCAGGCTCTCAGCCTCTGCCTGCCCTGGCGGGTGCTGGCCCCCAGCTCAGCCATGCCTGTGGAACACCTCGGCTCTGGGCCTCCACCTCTGGCATGGCCTGGCCCCGTGGCTATGATAGAGCTGGGCCCAGCCCTGTGGGTCGGGTCTGTTGCTCTGGCCCAGGACCATGAGCCTGATCCTGTCAGACAGACCCAGGTGTTGTCTTTATCAGCAGGACAGGTCCTGCCACCCTGGGCATCCCTGTAGGCCCAGCACTGCAGGAGCAGCCACCATCCTGCTCTCCGTCTTGGATGCAGGAGCTTCTCCCTGCACTCAGTCTTCATTCCAGGAATGATGCCATGAGGAAGGGTTGTGGCTTTAGTCTCTAGTCACTGGTGCAAAGCTATGCTGTGACCAACATGCCAGCAGGTGAATAGTGCATTTCATGTCACTCTGTTTCTATGCCAGCCAGGTCACACCTTTGCCTCATGGCTGTGTTTTGAACCCCCCAGCTCCCTTGTGCTCTCAGTTCTGCCTGTGGAAGGTAAAAACACAGAATCACAGAATATGCCAAGTTGGAAGGGACCCACAAGGATTGTTGAGTCCAACCCCTGGCCCTGCACAGGATCATCCCCAAGAGTCACACCATGTGCCCAAGTGTATTGTCCAAACAATACTCTTGAACTCTGTCAGGCTAGTGCTGTGACCACTTCCCTGGGGAGCCTGTTCCAGTGTCCAACCACCCTCTGGGTGAAAAACATTTTCCAATCTAAACTTCCTGACACAAATTCAGGCCATTCCCTTGGTCCTGTTGCTGGTCATCACAGAGAAGAGATCAGTGCCTGCCCCTCCTCTTCCTCTCACAAGGAAGTTGCAGAGTGCAATGAGGTCTCCCCTCAATTTCCTCCAGGTTGAACAGAGCAAGTGACCTCAGCCACTCCTCATATGGCTTCTCCTCAAGGTCCTTCATCATCCTCATGGCCCTCCTTTGGACACTCTCCAGTGGCTTAATGTCTTATATTGTGGCACCCAAAGCTGCACACAGGACTGCAGGTGAGGCTGCACCAGTGCAGAGCAGAGCTCAAGCTTGTGCTAGTAGGGTGGCTGTCTCTAAACTCCTTCTCCTCACTTAGCTCTCTTTTGGCCCAGCCTAGGTAAAAAGCCTTGATCAGTAAAATTAGTACATATAGTGTATTTTAAAGACGTAGATTCTGTTTTCCTACTTCTTTTTTAACTGATGGGTTGCTGGTGGTTCCGAAGACACTACAGAGAGATTGCTTTACCTGAAATTCTTCCATTCCTTCTGTTAACAAGAAATTTCTCGTTTTCTTCCTCAAAAAGCAGGCAATATCCCCTAGATTAATCAGGAAAGCTTTAAATCTAACACTTGTCTGCAAAAAAAAAAATCTCAATCATTAATCAGTCTTATACCAGAAGATCCAGCTCAGGTTATTTCTAGAAAACCACGGTGAAATGACTGCCTGATAATAGAGATTAGCAAAACGAAGACCTATATGGAGTGTAACAACTGCTCTTCTGATTCACTCTCCTGAAAATACAGTGCCGAGATCTGCATGATCAGAAAAATATATAATAGTCACCATCCATTAGTCAGTTCTTACCCATCTTTGTCTACCAGTTCAAATGTTTTATTTACAGTACAAAATCTTTTAAAATGATGTATCTGATTTCTTTATTGGACATACTATGGAATTTTGTAGAATAGCTAGACCAGAAGAAATCCAAAACCTGCAGTTTCTGAACATGTATCCACATTCAGAAGAGCAAGATGCCTGAAATTCTCACTTTTATCTCCAGGCAGATACCAGAGTTAAGAGTCATGTAGGAGGAAGAAAAACTGGCAAAAGATCTATATATGAAGATTGTCTAGTTCTGTGAGTAAAGACAGAACTTGAGGACAGGAAGACTCTCAGTGTTTAATGTTCCACAGTTAATACTTTTTCAGTAGGCACTTACAGTGTTTTGCTACTTTGGGATTTTCCCTGGAGTGTGGAGGACCTATGTTTAGTGCAGTTTCTCCTATTGTTATTTCTGTATTTTTCATCTGCCTTCCCAAATCAATATTCAGCCAAATCCCTGCAAAGAGAGTCTGAAATCTTAATCAGACTTCCAGTAATTTTTTTTCTGGTTGGAAACTTTTTAGGTGTCTTAAGGAGGTAATCTTAAAGAGAGGACAGGGATTAAAATCAGCAACATCTAGCCTGATTAACCTTTATAGTTATTTTGAAAAAATATTATATAAGAAGAAAGGACCAGCAGTTCTTGAAGACAAGTCTCTCTAATGCTTTCTTGCAAGTTGTGGGCAAAAGCCCGGGCTATTCTGTTTTATTATGAGATACCCAGTTATTGGTGTTGGAAGATAACCTTTAAACAAAATAATTTAAGAAAAACATTTTCTCTTCCCCAGCCTGTTGCTTATGTATTAGATGACACAGTGCTTGCACACCTTTTCCAGTCTTCTGCAAAGGCTGGAGTTCTTTGCGTGGCAGAGAAAAAAAATTCTACTTTTGTGAAAGTTTTGTTCATACGAAGAGGAAGCATTCTCTGCACTTCTTTGAGAGGATTCCTGCAGCCCTTATCCCTAAAATATTCTGGCTTCTAGGGCAGTTTTGAGATGATAGCCCAAAATATATTAATCTGCATTTTCCTTAAGATTGGCCTTCCCTGAGCCCTTCCATTTCTCCTCAAGTGTACATTTTCAGTGCTGTTTAAGCACTGTTTATTGTTATAAAATCATATCACTCTGGGCAGGATGTATCCAAGACAAATGACTTCATCCAAATTTCTTTCCAAGATATCAAAAGTCTGAGTAAATGTAAAAATCTGTGAATGTGTAGTGGAATCTGAGAATAGGTTGCACAATGACTATATTGTATGTCATTGTACTGAGATACCATCAGAAAGCTGGTGGTAAATCTACTCTTACTAAACAGCAGAAGAGAGGAATCAAGACACACTCTGTGAAAGCCAGTCAGCATGGCTGGCTGTAAGTGCTGGCATTGCTCAATGTAAATACAATTTTATTTAATCCATCAGTTTGTTCTGAGCCCTACAGCAAGAGGTTATGGAAAGTGTCCCAGGAGTGTCAGATATGCAGATACTCTCCTGCCTCTGAAATAGACACAATGACCATGCTGATGCTAAGAAGATTGCAGGGACCTTCTGAGGAGGTGTCTCTAGGAAAAAACCTGTCCTCTCATATGGGGACATGTGGAGGTGGTCGGGAGCCAAAGCCTATACAACTATTATCAGAGATGATATGGGTTCACTACTTTCCTTGTGTATTAGGGTTATCAGAAAGACTTCATTTGATCAGATTCTGACCAGTCTGGTCTAGTTGAACATATCCTCATGTCCATGTGCTCATGGCATGAGGGCTAGACCCAGTGACTTAAAAGATCCCTTCCAACTCAAACTATTTTATGATTCATTAGGCACAATGTCTTCCTGAACTTGCCTGAATTTAGTGAGTATGCACTGATCCCTTCTCAATGGGACAACTTATTCTGAGTGTCAAGGAAAACTTCCTGATAGCAGTTTCCAGATGCTCCATGTGACAGCCACAGCTTTGATTTCACTCCCAACCCCACTATCCTATTTTTACTTCTACCAGCAGTGAAACATCAGCTGTGACTCCTCAAGAGGCCTTAGCTCTTACTTTGGAGCAATTGTTTGGGTGAAAACTTTACTGTGGAACAGAGAAAAAGACAGCTATTTTTTAGTGTTGTTTAACTTAATACACCTTGTCCACATCAGATTGGTGTTAAATGATCCACATTGCTCTGGGATTTTGTCAAAGCAATCATAAACATCCACGTAATGGAAACTGTCATTCATTCTGTATTGCAAAAGATAAACAAAGAGATTATTTACCTCAGATGTCTTCCAACACCCTTATGTTGTATTACAAGGGCTAGAGCATAGAAATGTGTGTTTTCAGAACGGTGTTCAAAGGCTTTTGTCTCCTCACCCTTGCCACGTCTCAGGGAAACATTTCCTGTAAATGAACACTGACACTGTCCAAGCTGTAATAGCACTCTCCTACAGGACCTGCTACCTTCTTATGCTTCAAATTTTGACAAGTCTGTGGGTGATGTGGCTTGATATTGGTGATTGTCCCACTTTGACTGGGAGGTTGGACCAGGTGACTTTCAGAGGACCCTTCTGACATTTTTTAAATTAAGTAGTCTTTGACTTATTAACCATCAGCACAGTGGCAGCATTTGAGCAGAGAATGTGATATTTCAAATAAAGCATACAGACTATCAGGAAACTTTGGTCTCTGTTTTGGGGAAAAAAATTGTGGATGGAGTTGAGACAATGAGGAATCTGGTTTTTATAAGAATGAACCAGTTTGTGGGTAGACAAAGAATTTTGGTCTGAAGGCTAGGATCCAAGACTGCTCACTTACACTATATCAGTACTCAATAAGTAAAATGAAGGAACAAAAGATTGCACTAGCTTCTGACAGCCCCATTCTTGATTACTACATTTCTGTTACAGCTAGAAGAGCACTGTCAGAAGCTTTCTAGAATTATTACACTGACTGGTGCCAGCACTATTTTAATTATTGCAGTTGAGTCACAGATGATTGAATTTTAAGAATTGAACTGCATCCATACCTTTCTGTAACAACTCTTCCTTTGCTCTGGTGGCTAGAAAATTTCAGAGTGGTCTGATCTCTGAGAACAAGAGAAACCAAATTATTCCATATTATATCCTCACTGCAATGGGCTCAGACTTAAGCCTTCTGTGGAGTCTGAAGGCAATTACAGAATCTCTGTCCTTTTTTTCCTTGGCATTCATAATCTGCACATCCCAATTTTTCTGCCTAGTTGGCAAATGCATTTTCTTCACCTGTTGCACAATACACACCTGGAGGCATATCCGTATCTGTAGAGGTATGTGACAAGATAATCATCTTAGCATGCAAACAGGTGATCTTTGACAAAATCATGACCCTGACTTGACTGAGAAGCGCTCGTAAGCACTGAAATGAAACCTTTCTTTTTTTGGGACCCTAATGTGTATGCTTTGGGCTTTTGGATGCACTCTTCTAGCAGCTGTTTCCATCAAGGAAGAAAGTCACTGTTCTTGTCTGTCCATGGCCACTGATGTGCTCATTGTGTGGTACTCACCGTCAAGCATGAAAAGGCAGCAACCCCAGCATGTGTGTGGGTGTGTGCATAGACTTTCCACAACGGAACAGAATTCTGGTCCCTGTTTTAGGTTACCAGGGCAGAACAAATCTTCTTTGTGAGAGAAGGTAATGATAGTGCTTCAGAGGCAGCTCTGGGGCTGCTCTGCTGTACTGTGTGGCTGCATAGGCTGGGGCTGAGAACAGCAATAGAAAACCCCTCTTTCTCCCTCATGAAAGTGAAAACCAGAGCTGACCCTCTTATGCAGAGGGCTGGGTCTCATTAACCCTGGTCTTTCAAGGGGAGAAGCACTGAGAACCAGGAAAACCACATCGTGAGAATGACAGAAAAGAAGAGAAGGGAGACATGCGGATCAGCCACAAAAGCCCCTGCAGAGAAACTGCAGCCTACTTAGACAGCCTCTTGCTGCAGTTTAACAACATTATCACTAGTAGTTTATTTCTAATATCTAATTGAAGTTTCTCACTGTAGTACACACACATTATTTCTGATTCCTTCCAAAGAGATTATCTCCTTTTCTTTGCAAAGGTATCTTTTACTTGAAGACTGTAATGTTTCATATCAGTCTTCTCTTCTTTAAGCTTAACAACTTCAGCTTTTACACTTCTTTTTCAAGATTTTAGAGGAAGAAAGCAATTAAAGCAGGAAAATAAAATGGAGCATAAATTTTTCCAAAGGTAGATCATGCTGTACTGATCTAATACCTTTGGTAAAAAAAAATTATCTAGTTAAGAGGAATGTTATTGATTTAATTTTCTTCAACTCCAGAAGAACCAGTAATACAGTACCAAAAATACAGTAATGCAGCTGAGAGAGCACTTCTGATGAACAGAGCAAAGATCTATGGGGTCTTCAGAACACAGAAAAGCAATTGATTCGTGGTGGTATCGAAATGAAGGATTGAAAGGAGATGTAGACAGTGGATGAGATACGTCAGACTTCTGAATACAGTGATTACAGCAAGGTAAGACTGCAGTTATTAAGGTCTGAGAAGAGCACTGTGAATGACTGCTGTGTGAAGGGCAACACTCTAATTATGAGTTTTATTTTTCTGAGCCATATTAACTGAGGGAACATGGAGGTTTTTATGCGTATTCTCCTTTCCTTTTTATGTTCCTTATTAGGTATTGCTTTTTTTACACATAGCAAGTGCAAGTGTGTGTTACTTTCCCTTTCTTCTATCAGGAGAAAAAATATTTATCGTCCAAATTCAGATCACAGCATCAACAGTTTTGTTTTGGGGTTGTGCGTGTGCATGTGTGCGTGTGTTTGGCTTCTTTGGTTGGTTTAGGTTCTTTTCAAGACTTTTAAAGGAGTTTGATTATTAAATAATGAGAACAAACCTTATTTTGCACTGGTTATTTAAATAATCAAATTTAACTAGTTTTGAATGATGGAAAAGCCAGCTGGCATATCAACCATCCAATGATTAAGAGAGCTTACGCAGAGAACGCAGCCCAATCAGTATTCCTGCTATCTGCTTCCAGAGGTCTTGCTGGTCTTTTATTAGGAAACCCTATCATTCAACTATTTGCCTTGACATTCAAACATATCAGTAACATATATGGGTATTATTGTAATTTTATTTTTTATATGGAAAATCTTATCCCTAGATCAAGTGCTGAAGATCACCCTGTTTGACTTGTGACCAGGATTTTTCCCCACCAAATGTTTGTTTGAGACACACCTGCACTTAGAAATTTATCTCCAGGAGATTTACATATGTATCACCCCTTTTCATCAGTTTACTTGGGACAAATAATACAGGGGTTTGCATGTAACTGATATTATTATGCTTCTGAACAACCATGTAAGTATGTTAATGTTTATCCGTGTATGGAGGTAAAGGGTATACAGTTACTCCTGCTTTAAACTTGTACAACCTTTTAGTGTTTTAAGAATTTCTTTCTTATGATCTTTTCCAAGAGTTGTTGTTCAGATTGTAAGTGTTCAAGTTTGATTTTCACTTCTTTGCAACAAAAAACTAAGTTTATTTGATATTTTCAAAGCAAGATCAAGTGTACTATGTTGCAGGTCACTGTTTTAGAAGGTAAAGGATAAAAGGCCGTAATGACTAACGTCTGCTACAAGCCATCATATGACAAGGGAGCATGAACCCCACCCTCTAGGCTCCAGTGTGTTATATTCTGGGAAAATACTGCATTTTAAATACTGACTTAATGAAACTGAAACTTTTCTCTGTGATACTGATACATGCTCTTTCCTGGCACCAGCTCCAGTACTTCTGTTTGTACTTTATGGATGATATTGAAGATTGGAGAGGGTCATAAGAATAACCGAAATAACTGAAATGTGTTTATGGAGAGTACACTTCAAAGCTTACAAGCTGCTCTTGGTTTCCTTTTATTCCTGTCTGTGTTCTACCTTGCAGAGCAAAGCTTGATGGCAGAAGTTGGTTCAGTCTGGCTGGAGAAATGTTAAACAAGATTCCAGGGCTGTTGACTATTTTCATGAATTCAAGCTGGGAAAAATGTGACAATTTCCATTAGGAAAGACTCAAGTGACGGTGAGTTAAGATAGAAGAACAGAGAATGGATTCCTTATCATTAAAAACATTTTAACCAGCAGTGGGTGCTTTTTGGAGATGTGTGTTTTAGCCCAAATGCATGTATCTAGTTCCAAGCAGTAACTAAATCAGAGGTGAGTTCTGCAAGGGACTAGCCTAGAAAACCAGAGTGCCTTGCCCTATTAGATCTAGGAATGTTTTCCCCAAACTAAAGCTTTCAGTAATTCCGCTAAGAAGCTCTCATAAATCTGTGATGTGAACCAGGAGGGTACAAATATTGTTCTGGACACAGGTCTTCATGATGCAACATCTATATTGGGGTGCTTTGTATCTCTCTAAAAAGTCTCTTAAGTCACTGACAAGCTGGATTTTCCAAATTTGCAGAAGCTGTGGGACGCTGTAACACCAGGCAACACAATTGAAAACATGGTCACTTTTTCCCTTTGCAATACCTTCTTTTCCCACCACAAGTAGAAATAGAAGTAAATAAAAAAACTCCACCACAGAGTTGTTTTAAAAGACTGAAATAGAAAGTTTCTCTTCAGTTTGCACCATTATTCTGTAAAAATATCAGCATTTACTTATTTCCCTCACATCTGCAACATGATTTTCTTATTCCTTTCCTGTTCCTGTACTACAAACCTTTTGCCTCATTCTTCTAATAAAAATATGAGAGTAAGAACCCGCCCCCCCCCCTTATTTCTCTAATACCAAACCCACTTCTGCTGAAGTATTGGAAGCTTCTGCTTAGCCTCCCTAATAATGAGCACACTCCATCAAGGTTAGTTTGTTCTATTAGCAGTACTCCTTTGTAATTTAGGCCTTCTGGGTAGGAATTGTGTTTCTGTTACAAGCAAATGAGAAAAATTATATTCTGGTTCTTCTCTAGGTATTGCTGTCCTAAAAACCGTCATAACTGAAAATTATTGCCTGTATATTGTACTTTTGTCACAGTTGCTTTCGTTGGTAGTTTTACTTCTAACAATTAATGTATAACTGATGCACTTGTGGTTTTATCTGATAAGGTGTTCTTCTGCCTCCGGGTACAGTATAAACATTGTGAACCATTAAATCTTATAATCTTATTAATTGTGATTGGCTTATTTAGTCAGTAAAGTCCACCATTCACTGCGGGATTCATAAGTCACTGACAACAAAGAAACATACTAGGAGGCAACTTCCAGTGAACTTCTGTTGGTTTTCTTCCATTTTGTCTGAATGTACAGTAGGTAACATAGTGCTATACCTGGACAAAGCACAAAATCAGTAAATTTATCAAGAAAATAATTTGTACTTTTGAAATTTCTAATTGCAACCGTACCACTTTTAGGCTTTACAGAAATTGAATAAATCAGGTTCATGCTGTGGTCTTGGTTAGAGTGTTGCTCATCTCTTTGAATAGGTGAGTACTAGCAATATATGTCTTTAGGCAGTCACTGTGGCCTAGTGATGTGGTCTGATTTTCTTCTTCCAAAATAAATACCTAACTTTACTGCAGACTGCAGACTCTCACTTCTGAAGTATGAATGAGGGTGTGAAATGAACTAAAAGATAAGCCTAGGCAAAGCTGCTAATGCAGAAGTACCACTACCGTGACTCAAATTAGACTTAAAACTTTCATGAGCTCAAGTTGCTGTTAGTTTCAGTAGAAAATAAATTAGGCTCAAAGTCTAGTTTACTTCTTCCAATCCCCTTCCTGCCCATGACAAAGGCGCAGTCACAATACACCTGTTGCTGTGCATAGGATAGGCTCATCCTCTATTTATATATTTGTTAGTGTTGAGCAACTGTTTTCATAGAATCATAGAATGGTTTGGGTTGGAAGGGACTTTAAAGATCATCTAGTTCCAACCACCCTGCTGTGGACAGGGACATCTTCCTACTACATCAGGTTGCTCAAAGCCTAATCCAACCTAGTCCTGAATACATCTAGGGATGAGGCATCCACAGCTTTTCTGGGCCTCCTGTTCTAGTGTCTCAGCACTCTCACAATAAAAACCACCTTCCTTATATCTAGTCTAAATATACCCTCTTTCAGTTAAAAGACAAGTTGCCCCTTGTCCTATCACTATAGGCCCTGTTGAAAAGTTTGTCCTCATCTTTCTTGTAAGCCCCTTTTCAGTACTGGAAAGTTGCAATTCAGTTTTCCTGGACCCTCCTCTTCTCCACCCTGAATCACACCAATGCTCTCAGCTTGTCTTCACAGGAGAGATGCTCCAGCTCTCTGGTTGTCTTTGTGGCCCTCCTCTGGACTCAGTCCAATAGGTTCATGTCCTTTCTGTGTTGGGTTCATATCCTTTCTGTGTCCAGCATTGAATACAGCACTGCAGGTGGGGTCTCACCAGAGCAGAGCTGAGGGGCAGAATCCCCTCCCTCGCCCCTCTAGCCACGCTGCTTTTGGTGCAGCCCAGGATACAATTTGCTTTCTGGGCTGCAAACACACATTGCCAGCTCATGCCCAGCTTCTCATCCATCAATGTACCCCAGTCCTCTTCAGGACTGCTCTCAATCATTCCATGTCCAGCCTGTCTTTGTGGTTAGGATTGCCCCAAGGCAGGAGCAGGACCTTGCATTTGGCTTTGTGAACTCCATGACATTTTCAGAGGCCCACTTTTCAAGTCTATTATGTCCCTTTGGATGGCAGGGGCTCCAGGCATCCCTTTGACAAGGGATATTTCATAGTATCACCAGTGAGCTGTGAGAGAGTTAAGGACAGATATTTTTAAAAGATTTCCAAATGCATCCTATTCAAGTATTTAATTCCTTTCTCCGTCTTCTTCAATCCTTCAATCAATGTCAGTCTCAGTGTGAATCCAATGGATACACTTTCATCTCTTTGGATACTTCACATGTGCACTTTGGTCCATCCTTAGGTCGCCAAACAGCTCTTGGCACCCAGAAAGGCTAGAAGTTGAATGATTGCATACCACTCCAGAATAGATAGAAATCACTGTATTTGACATCAGTGACTGGAATGTCTTAGACAGACTTCTCTGAGCTTTGAGTCAGACATTTTCTGAAGTAGAAGTTGAAAGGTGGCAATGTGCAGGGACAGGGCACGGATGAAGGCAATTGCTTAAAATCGAGGATGCTTTAAAAATAAAGGTAAAGGTCACTCAGCCTAAATATTTTCTTCCCTTTTTTCAGAAGCCAAATATTGCTAAGAAAAAATTCAAACTTGCTTGCTGAAGAAAGACCACAATGTGTCATGCTGTACGTATACTATTCAAGGATACACCTTCTGTTTGAGATAAGGCATTATGTAAACAGAAAGCAGTAACTTCAGCCAGAGCTGCACAAAGCTGTAGCCAGTAGGAAGCTCCAGAGACAGAAAATGCTATAGAGGTACTTCTTTTTTTTTAATCTATTCCTTTTAGAAGAGTGGTAGGATTCTTTTTTTTTTTTTATCTTCTAGGTGTTTTGTTAGTAAATTAAAACTTTTGTGTTTTCTGTTTGTGTTTTAAAAGATACTGAGTTCTGATTTTATGTTTATTGATGTCAAGGGCAATTGGCTTTTTAACTGATCTCTTCAGAGGCAGAAATAATTATGCAATTGTTAACACTTTTATGTGGTTTGTTAGTTTTTTGTTATGTTGCCTTAATTGCGGGGGGGGGGGGCGGGGGGGGGAAAGAGCAGAATTTAAGCCAGATATCCAGGATTAAGTCCTATTACCTGGGAAATATTATGTGTGAAGGAGATACACAAATCACATAAAAACCTAATGTGTTTTAGATAATAGATTTAAAGTAGTAGTTTAAAGAAGGAATGTTGATATTGTTTATAGACTGATTTGAACTTCATGGGTTATTACATTCTAAATTTTCTTTATTTTTGTTCTGTCTGCTTTGATAGAAAGCCAGAACACAGTCTTATTTAACTTCTTCTGTTTCTTCATTGATATCTAAAACTCTTGGCCTCAAAACCTTAGAAAAACCTCTTAAGGCAAGAGATTTTTTGCCCTTTCAAATTTCTGAATTTTTTATCTACCAATGTGATGTATGAATCTATTTTTTTATTAATGCAAGGACTCTTATTTATGAAAACATACGGAAAATACAAAATTACTCATGAGTTTCTTTTACTGTTGTTTTATTTTTGAGATTATTTCTAGAATACTCTTTTCTTTTGGATTCTTACACGCCAAAACCTGAAGCTGCTTCAGAAATCATTCCACAATAAAAATCCTCAGCTTCTGAGCATTTTTACCTGTAGGATGAGTTCTACTACATTATTTTGGAGCAGTAAATTGCTTTTCTTTTTCCAGCTCTTGTAACACTTGCATGGGGGTTGCCAATTAATAGCTTCTTCTATTTCTTCTATTTCATACTCTGCTTAAATTTTTTTTAAAATTATGGCCTTTTGAAAGATACAAATAGTTCTAAATTTGAAGCAAAGAAAACTGAGATGAAGGATCACCTTGTGGGTTTTTTCTTCTTTGGGCTTCCCATATACTAAGAGTGCTTCACTAGTTAGAAATTCTTGTGAACAGTATTGGCAGATTTTCTGAGTAAGCATGTAACTGTGTAACAGAGACGTGCTTTATACATTTGCTCATACCTGTGGACAAAGCAAGAAAGTGCTACTGAATTGTGACTGTCCAAAGGGCTTCTGCCATCTTCCTTCCTCATTCCTGTAGGTATTCCTCATTCTGCTCTCCCATGCTGAGTGAGCCCTGCCTGGGGTTGGGGCTGGGCATAGCCATGGATAGCCACGTTTGTACAACCCATACGATGGTTACACAACGTGGTACCAGGTCCTGTTTCTTAAATAACTATTAAAAGGGTCATTAAAAGCCATGTTTTATCTGTATTATTACATTCAGGCTAAAGTAGGATCTGAGGGGGAAGAAAATGCAGTGAAGGGTCAATAATTTAAAAAATTGATGATTTCTCCAGACAGTTTCATTGGAAGGTTTCATGCAGAACTGCTTTCCCAAGGATGCACTAGTTACCTGAAATCCAGATGCTGCTATTGCTTCTTTTCTTTCTGGAAGAGTAGAAGTTGTGAGAAAACTGAAGTTTATCTGACTTATTACTTAATTTAAATAGTCTTGCTACTAATTAGCATAGTTTAACATCTCTCATCTTTGAAGCCTTATAAGAGCACTGATATTATAAAGCAATTCCACACTGTCAAAAAAGTCTATCTCACATCCAAAAATGCTATTGACATCTTTTATCTTTGAGGGAACAGGATTTTTCCCTCATGATAACCATTGCTTCATGTACTGGAACTTGGCCCTTGGGACTCTGTTTATTAAATTTATTAAACTATTTATTTCATCTTAATTTCAATGGAACATGGGCTCAGAAGCACAGCTATTGGCAGTTCCTTTGGGACTCAGTCACTAACGTTGCCTCATGGGTTTAGATGGATGTGGTCATAGTTGCTCAAACAAGGAGACAGACATTGCTTTTAGATGTAAAGTTTTTCCCTGACTTATAAAGTTTTTAAACTCTGGTAGTATAAATGAATTATTTCATTTATTTGTTCTTTTCTTCTCAGCCTTATTTGAGGTGAAATACTTAGCCCTCGCCATAAGTTTACCTCAGCAAAATCTGAAAAGTTTACCCAGAGAAAAATCATAGACTAACGAATTTATGGAAAAAAATATTTCTTGTATGACTCCTCCAGTATTTTATTATAGGGTAAGTGTGGATTTCATGCTGTGCTGGATATTACTCTGAAAAGTATGTTTCACAGAAATAGATTATCTTGTATATTTTAGACAAATGAAGAATTCCATAGAAGTTCAGAAGGCCAGGAAGGAGTATCAAATGGATTTTTTCTGGTTCCAATGGTTTATAAAATGTGAGAAATGTTATTTTTCTGCAAGATTAAAACTGCTTCAAGGAGAATGTTTTCTGTACAAAATCACCTGAACATGTGTCTGTAAGTGAATTGCAGAGGCAATACAGGTGATGACCAACACTGGTATTTGCTGGCAGTGGAGTCACATGTCCTTGGAACTTCTCTAATGTACTTCTGCAACATCCCTCTATGAGAATTTCTTTGAGTTGGTCATCCATATGATACAGTTGTTTGGCCAAAAATGTCTGTACTTTGATAGAATTGGATCTTTGGTGGAACACAAACAAAAGGAATTTAATCTTTTCTGCCAAGTGAGGATACTTTATTAAACTTGTGTGATCTGGAGTTTTGATTAATACAAAGAACAAGCACATGAAAAAATTCTTAGATGAAGCAACCTGATTCTGCAGCCCTCTAACAAAGAATGTCTCCATATTTTCAGCCCACATCTCATTTCACTCTGTTCTGTGTCTTTCATCTCTCATCATAATAAGTGGCCCCTGAGGCAAACGAGCTCTGTGTCTTGTTAGCAGTTTGTGGAGTAGCTCACCAGAAGGGCAGGCTTCAGCAGATAAGAAGACTTCTCTAGCAGACTCCATTGGAATCCTGAGGAAAGAACGCATTTCTGGCATTTGAAATAGCAGTGTACAACCATCAAATATCAGATGCACTACTTTCTGAAAGATAGCACTCCTTTTGCCAAAACTCTGCACATTTCTTATGAGAGTTAATGGGATTTGCAGTAGAAAAAAAAGTGACATCATGCCAGTCTGGGCTCTGTTAAGCCCTGTAGTGGCTTCATTGGTTCAGAGTCACTACACTGAAATAACACTCTGGGTTGTATAATTTAGCATGAAAACTTTGGTAAATGTAATTTTTTTAGGGAGGTAAGATGGGGCATCCAAGTTATACAACAAAATGAACCAGAGACTTAAAGAAAAGGAGACTGGAAAAGACCTCAAGACTTCATCTTGTGTATTCTGAAGCTCCAAAAGACTATCAGTTGTACCTCAGAAATGAAAAAGGATCTAACTGTCTGTATTTTAATAAGATTTTCTTAATATATAGCATAACCTTCAGTGTCATAGTTTGAACCCACCACTTTATCTACTACAGACATAAAAATATAATCCCTCCTTACCTCCCTAGAGGTAACTTATGTAGATGATAGTTTCCATGTGTTTAGTTGTTCTTCTGTTCTTTAAACTGAGTAACCCAAATTCTTTCAATCTCTCTTTCTTGTGGCTTTTCTTTTTTTCCCAGGACAACTGACCATTTTCTCTGCTTTTCCCTGGACTCTTTCCAGCTGGTCTGCCTGCTCTTGGAACAGATTTGCTTGAACTAGACACAGTGCTACTGGTTGCTGTGCTAGACAGAAATATAATAGGATCTATTCCTTAATGTATCAACCAAATACACAATCAAAGCAGTTTCTCTTCCTAATATGCAGTTTGCTTTATTGATAGGATGAATCGCTTCTTATTTGTGAATAACTTGTGACTGACTGGTCCCCCTCTTATCCCTTTTTTGGCAGAATGGCTGCCACATTTTTATGAACTATTATTCCCCCTTAGAACCTGACACTTGTAAATACAAGTGCATTGCAATGTGTTTTTTCCTACAGATAATTTTTCTTATTTGTCAAAAGCATTCTGACTTCAATGTATCATGCAATGAGTTTACTGTTTGCATGGGCTTATTGTTACCTCTGAGGTGAAAGAATTGTTCCTTTATCCAAATCATTAATGATCTGCACCATTACCCAGCCCAGAATGGATCCAGCTAGAGTCTTACTGATTATATTTTTTGAGTTTGATAATGAATGATTAAAAACAAATCTTATTCTGTAGTTTTGGTGTTGGGATTTTTGCTTGGTTTTGTTTTCCTTGTCTGTTCTCTATGCCAAGGTAGTTTTTCACTCTTCCAGAAATAGTTCCACTCTAATACACTTTTGAAAATATTATATTCTTTGCTAAGCCATATATGTCAATGCTATAATGTCAATAACATAATTAAAACATTTTATGTGACCTACTGCTTCTCGATTGGTAAGACTTCTTCCCATGTTACAGAAATTCATAGCCAAAATACCAAAAAATGCAAATGCAATGTAGCTCAAGCATCTCTAGCCTTTTATGAATGATCTAAATATTCATTTTTTGTAGTATTTTTCCAGAATTGATCTCTTCTTCATTTCTTGACTTTATAAAGATGAGCATTGTGTTCACCACTTCACATATTTCTCACATTTCTCCTGAGAGTTTTCAGGCAAAGCTAACAGATCTGACCTTGCTTCTCTCCATTGCCAAGGTGTCTTAACATGCACTTCCTCAGGCTCAGGTGCTAGTATGTATAGCACTCATTTCACCTCTTTAGTAGCCTGTGAAGGAGCCCTCTGTATCTGTGCAAGGATGTAGGTTCCTGTATCAGTCCAGGGACACTTAGTGCATCGACAACAACTAGAGAGCTCTCCTGGAGACATGCTGCAGTGGTATACTTGAGGATGATGTGAACTGCAGTATATTCAAATTATTTTTGTTCCTGTTCCTTTCCTATTTTAGATAGATTATTTCTTACTGAGTTTAGTTCTTAGTCATGTAATTACAGTTCACCCTTCTATGAAGAATGATGGAAAATGTACATCAGCCTTCTGCAAGTGAACTGTCACTAGGTTTTTCTTTTTCTTCCAGATTCGTTTTCTTGCTATCTCTTATATCCATTGCTTTTTGCAGTTAAATTTGTGCTTTATCCTTTATGACTTTGTTTCAGCATCCAGTGCTATTCTTTCATACTTGCCCTTAGGAATTTGACCTGGTTTCCACTTTCTGTACATTTCCTTCTTGTGTTTCAGGTCATTGAAGACTGTGCTGCTTAGCCAAGTAGCCAAGTTGATCTCTGGCTATACTTCCTATCCTCCTACTGTGTAGGATTGTTTGTGTTTGTACCCTAAACATAATTTCTTTAAGGAAGTGCCAGCTCTACTGAATTCCCTCTGCTTTAGCCATGTTTCCCATGAGAAGTTACCTTCCAGTTCCCAGAGCTTTATTGGAGCCTTCTTGTATAGAGTTCTTTGGGTTTGAATTGATCTTGCCTCTTGTTCTCCATCTAAAAATAATGCATATTATCACGACACAATTACTCTCAACCAAATTACCTTTGCCCTAATATTCCCAACCATTCCCTTTCTTGGTTGCTTAGCAGGCAGCCTCTTGGCAGGCTGCTCTTGAAGCACTTGGCAGGCTCTAACAGCTGCTGTAGACCCTGCGCGGGGAGTGGTTAAATGCTGCTCGTTGTACCTAGAGACAGACACAGCACAGCGCTTTGTAATGTGCAACTGGAGATGCTCACCTAAACATTCTCAGGGAAACACTGGCAACTTTTAGCTGGGCATTTAATCAAAACAGAGACAAATACTACGTGTACAGAGCATTTCAAATGCTCCCCTGTGAAAGCATTTGTGTGGATACAAAAGCACTTTGCCCAGCCTTAAAGATCAGGTAAGGAGAAGACAAAATCTTTCCCCTATTTCCTTTTTATCTCTAGACATAAAATTAAAATGACGTGGCTCTCTGTACAGATCTTTCTTTGTCTGAATCTTTGTTGTTTGTTTAGCATCACTCAGAGGTATGGGAAATCTCCACTGAGCTGTCTGATTGGTGAGTAAAATTGGATTGTTAGTGACTTTTCATGTCACCATGATTTTGTAAGTATAGGCAAATCTCTGAAAAGAGAGATTTCTTTTTTCAGAGTTGGTTTCATTTTTTATTTGTTTATATATTTAGAAATTAACATCAAATATTTTAAGGCATAAACTAAGACATTGTTTAGCTTTTGAAATCACACTATGATTAAATGAATCTACAGAGGTTTTTTTCCCGGCAACCTATTATTCATTGCTATGGCTTTCCTCAGTTAAGAAGTTGATGTCACAGGGATTCTGGTGCCTGAAATTAAATGACAGTGGCTTTCATTCACTTTCTGACTTTATTAAGAGTGGTATGGATCTTGACTCTTCTTATTTCAATACAATTTTCACCTACTTAGGATTTTGTCAAATTTCAGGTATTTCAGTGGAAGTTTTTCAGGCTAGATACCTGCCTCAGGATATTTTTTAAACCCTTTGAGCAAAAATAATTTCTTGATTTTTATACAAGGAATCTGTGCTCTTTTTTCTTCTCTTAAATGATTCCAGCGACCTTTCCTCTAAGAAGTTCAGGTACATTGCAGATTTTGAAATGAGCATTTGAAAAATGAGGTTAAGAGGTTCCTCTTGTACATTCTCAGTGGAACCTCTTCTGCACAGGAGAGTAAACCATCCGTTTTAAAGAACAAGGCAAGCATGAGCAACACTTTTAGGGAGAAATTGTTGGGGATTGCTGGCAAAATAGATTCAAGGAAAAAAATCAGCAGGAAAATGTGCCTTGGTGACTAGTGTGAAGATTGATGTGGGTGGGAAGAAAAGGAAAATGTGTCAGTTTGGTTTGGGAGATACTAAAATAACTATAGAAGCTGAAGTGTGGAGCCTGGAACTAGCTGAGAACAGAACTGAGAGTGAGAAGCAGTGGGGCTGCGTGGGAATCTTGGAAGCAGAAGGAGAGACAGTTCTGATGAGCTGGGCTCTTCAGGAAGTGTGGTTGTTGGAGGGGGGGGCTGTGAGGCTGACTGAGGAGACAAAGGGAGGAGTCTGGCAGGGGGAGCCAGCAAAGAGCTGGCTTGTGCGTGAGGAAGGCTGAACAGCAGAATCAGGGTGAGATCTGATGGGTGTTTGTGAAGCTGGAAAACAGGATTTGCTGGGCGAGCTGCTGGGGACGATACGAGGAAGGCTTTTGGAGGTGAGAATTTGTTGGAGATAGGGTTAAAGTTTTGCCTGAGGAGTAGAAGCAGGGACTGGGAAAGATGGGGTCACACCTGGGATGGGGGCTAAGGGAAAAGCTCTGGTACCCATGCAAATATGTGTTGAGCAGGAGTGTTGGAGTGCTCCTGGACAGTGGAGGGGAAAGAGGAGGGGTGCCAGGAGAGGAAGGCTCTGGGTAGGCCATGCTAATGGTGAGAGCAGGGGAAGCAGGGACAAGCTGTGCTATGGACCATTTTCCTTCAGTGCCAGGAATGGCATCCCACATGGCCAAGTCTCACTGTTTTGTTGCTGCCAGCAGGTAAGGCTGATAAGTTTGGGACTTGTCACTGTTGTTGCTGTGTTTGTTCAGAAGATAGCAATCTGCTGCCACTATTGGTTATTGCATTAGAGTGAGTATCATAAGACTGGACCAGGGAGCTAATTCACCACTGACAATGATTTTTGTACATGTTGTTATGGTACTTCATGAATACATATTTCAGTAGCTTTTCAACACCTGGTTTTTAAAGAAACAAGATACTCTACACAACTTGACATGTATGGTTCACAGGGTGAACATGTTCTTGAGACACTCAAGGGCTGTCCAGTAGAATCCCCACTATGTATGGCAGATGAAGGAAGGCATGCAGGCAAGAGTTTTCAGCAGGAGAGTTTGTGTTCTTTGTCTGCTATGATAATCCTATGTGGTGTCCCACCTTTTCAGAGACTCATTGACTATCCATTCTTCATTTTCTGGATACTTGAGCAGACTCTGGAAACCAGATTTGCAGATGTTTCAAGCATTTATATCTGCAACTGAACCCACAAGACTATTTTGAACTTAGAGTGTACGTCAAATGCTCTGAAATGTCAAGTCTTTAGTTTCAAGACTGTTCTGCCAAAAGACAGCAGACACTTCATTTTATGCTCTTTGTGATTTAACTTATCACTTTAATCCTACTGTCTCCAAACTTCTTAATTTTTGATACTGCATGTGTCATAGTATGCTATAAAAAACATACTTCATAGAAATAGACTTTAAACATAACATTTCTGCTGAATAGCTTGTCCTGCAACACAGAGGAGAGCAGAAGGGAAAGAATGAATAGGCCTAGATTAGTGTAGGAAGAGAGAGAAAGGTATACACACAGTCTGTCAATAAGTGTCAGGATGTTTCAGGCAAAGAGGTTATTTCTGTAAAAGAGCAGAGACCAAATCACTGGTGTTAGGACTTGTACATGATTGCTGTAAAGAAGTCTTTGAAGGAGTATAGAAAAGAAAGAGTAGGGGGGAATGAGAGTAGAGGCATGGTTTCAGACAAAATTAGTTTTGGATCCTGAAAATAAGGTTCAAAATCATAACTAGAATGACAGGAGAAGTTGGAGGAGATTGGAGCAAAAAGGGAAACCATTTAAGCAGAAACGCTTTGTATTCACTGGAGTGTAAAGAGGGAAAGAGAGGTCATAGCTGTCATCAATTATGGTTAAGGGGTACTAGGGGTGGGGACACAAGGGTATAACAAAGTGAACAGCAAACAGGAGTTTGCCTGGGGGCTGTGTGCTAAGTAACTGGGACTTCTATAAACAGTTTCTACTGTGCTATTTGGTGTGCAATGGCAGGAATAAATGAATCAAGCTTGCACAGGGAAGTGAAAAGCAGGAGGAGACAAAGAGGATCTAGGTCTGAAACAAGGTGAGTAGACCTGAATGGCAAGGAAAACATTGCTGTTACTGGCATTAACTGGGAACAGAAACATGGGAAGGGACAGTAAGACATATGCAAAGGCAGAGAGTTAGTTATACACATGACAAAGCAGAGGGATTTTTTGAGGCCCATCACCTATGAAACAAGCTTGGGAGATCATTCATTGCCACCCTGGCCAGGGTGCATTGTTCTAAACTTTTCTTCCGTACTTCCTTTTTTCTCCTTTTCCTTTTTTCCAGGTTTTTTAGGCTTATCTAGATTCCATAAAAGAAAGCAGTGAAGTTTGCTCTCCTGTGATTGGTTTTGCAGTGATTTAAATGGCAGTTGAAAAGTGCATGGAATTTCAAATTAAGTGTTTAGATAAAAAGGCCCCACAGCCCCTTACCAGATGTCAGGCCTCAAAAGCAGTAACAGGGCACTGTCCAGTCCCCTGGGGCTGCCCCTCACTGCCCACAGCCCAGGACCCTATGTCAGCCTTCTGAGGCTCCCAGTCCCTGCCCCAGTGATGCTGCAGCAGAACTGGTATCCAGCTTCCCAAGTTCCAGCCAAGCTGGGCCCACCCACGAGCCAGGTCACCTCATTGAACCTATCTCTTTTTAGAAAATCAAAAGCCCATGGCCTTTCTGGCTGCAGTTCCAGGAAGGACAAGAGATACAAGTTTGATCACATAGTAAGGGCTGGGTTCCAGTGCAAGAGTGACTGCAGTGCATATAGTCTCATTCCTTTTAAACATCTGTGATAGTTTATTGCATAATTAGCACACTGCTTTCAATACTAATTTCTTTGAATTTGTTCTTCTTCATCTTCACTGAATTATACTTTGTGTCTTTTTCAGTCCAGTTCTCAACCTCCCTTTTCCACAACATTTTTAGAGCAGGCTTCAGAACCTTTCTATTTCCCTTGGCCCCTAACTCTGCCGCTTTTCCTTGAGTTTCTGCTTCCTGCCTCTCTTGGGGAGCTTTTCTGTTAGACTCACCGCTGCCTTTCCCTGTATACTCTTTTTTTCCTCTTTGCTTCAGTCCTTTTCATCCCCAAATTGACTCTTCCTTTCACTTGCTCTTTTGTGGACTGGTTGGTAAGAGTTTTAGAACACTGGCATCATAACTGGCATTGGCATCCCTGAAAGGGAAGACTTTTAGGAATGATTTTAGGTGAAAAATGTAATGGCTTTAATCTAGGTTCTTCATAAACTTCATCCAAAAGCAGGGGCAGCAGAGGAGAAAGCAGGAACTGTTTCTTTGTTATCAAGGGCTAATGGTAACCGGGGCTACCAATATGATGGATCAGAAAGTAAAGCTGAGCTTTTAATACTGCATGAGAAATTATAGATAATGAAAAACTTTGGAAGGTAGGACAAGGAGATGACATAGAATTCAGAGAAGGAAAAGCTAAAAGGCAGGCATGAGAAGTGGTGTAATGAGTATAGTAAACAGATGAATGATGGCAGCAAGGAAGGTATCACTACTGTTGCTGAGACCAGAAAGAAGTCTGATGCAGTAATGGAGGGCCGAGGTGACCACAGAACAAGAGTTTTAGATTGTGCCTGTAATGGAAATCGTTGCTTTGTAGTCACCTCAGTTCTGTGAAGTGTGTTATTTTGTAGGACACGCTTGCCAGCCTTTTCCTCAGTAGCTCCCAGCCTAGCCCTTATGTTGTCTCCCCACTGAGCTTCCACCCATTCTCACCTAATACCATTCAACTCTTGCTGCAAATGAGATGATGTCAAATGCTGTCTCTTGTTGGCAAATGACTCAGATCAGAATGACATTTTTCTAGCCCTTGGCTGTCTGTAGCTTGTGTGAATTTCCTAACCCATTACTGATTTTCCACTTCATGGACAGGCCAGCCTGGCTGCTAAGGCTCCACTTTCTGGGGTCTTTCTCCCTCCTGTCTACCCATCACAAACTGTACAGAAACAAGGGTGCTGCAGATTTGGTCAAACAAAGGTCTTGCTCTTGCAATTCACCCTGGTAGAACAGCACACGCAGAACTGCATCCAGAGCTTGGTTTTCCTGCCCAGGCTGTTCTTGGGGGCTTTCTGCCCATCATCCCCTCCTCACCTTCTATCTACCCATGCACATATCAGTGTGTATGTATTTGCAGTTGTCTTTTTGAAGGGATTAACAGGGCTTAAGTACAGAATGGGGTTCAGCAATGAAGAATGTTATCTCTTTTCAGAGATTTTTCCCTACCTTCAACTGAGCTGCCGTACTAGTACTTTCTTTTACTTCTGGCTTCAAATGTATCAGGAACACAAATAAGTATTGTTGTAATTTTATTCTTTTAATCTGGAAAGTTCCACTTATCAGGTGGGTGCAGAGAATCACTCCACATGCTCAGCTCCTACCAAGGTCTGTCTGTGAAAAACTAGCTTGAGGCACACCTTTGTAAGTTTATTATCAGAAGACTTTAAATCATTATCAGCCTACTTAGTTAGTTTACTTGGAGCAAATAATATGCCAGTGTAACTGATATTAATGTGTTTTGAACTATTCATGTGTGCGTATATATATGTACACATGTGTGTGTACATGTGTTTCTGTACTTGGGTAATAGGTGCCACACAAAAAGACTTAACATTACTCAGTATTTCCAGCTATAGTACTTCTTACTGTTTATGAAAGTAGAAAAATAGTTTTAAATATTTTTTTTTTTTTTTTAATATTTCTTTAAATACTGGAGTTTTTTCAATTGCAATGGTTCAGAAGTTCCAGGTGAAGGATTAGGGAATACTATGCTATGAATCATTGTTTCAGCAGTTCAAGGACAGAACAGTGTACAAGTGATACCTATGTAAAGCAATGCAACCTATTCCTTTGGTGTCTGTTGTAGAAATAAATCTGCATGGCAGGAGGAAGAACTTCAGTCGGAGTGTGATGTGTTAGGTCGTGTACTCGTGTGATTATCATTAAAATATCTTTGACTGAGTTTTTCCTAATTGAAAAACTATCCATCAGACCTTATTTTGGTCAGGGGGAAAGAAACTTATTATAAACCCAAAGCTGGTGGCTGGGTAAGTGTGAGTGGCTGTGGTGTAGCTACATGTGCTCAGTTAAAATCCAGACGGCTATCAGACAGGGGAGCATTGCAGAAGGCCTAGTATCACAAAATATAAAGCAAGCATGAGACAAATGAACCAAGAAAAAGCAATTTAACAGAAAAAATACCAACAAGTCCAGCATATGACGATTTTTTGACACCCTTGGAAAAGTACAATACAGAGATAGAGAGCTCTTCTGGGTCAAACAGTCTTGCCTGCCACGCTGGAGTTGTGCAAGTAGGTTGCCAGCAACCTCCATACCCACTTTACCATGTAGAAAAGGGAGATGTTAAAAGTAATTAAAAGCAGACAATTGTTAGAAATTTCTTACGTAGACAGAAGTATGGGAAGAACATTTTATGGTCAGCAAATTTGACAACAAATATATGAACAATATGTTAAAATGTTTTCAGTTTTGTTACTTCCAGTGTGTTTATCAGGAAGAAAAGAATCTTTAAAATGGAACTGTAGAGGGCCATGGTGGAATTAGCAGCAGTGCAAAGAAGGCTTGAATTCAGTAAATATTTTTAATTTTATGAGGGCTTCAGGCCTTTTTGCCATTTTGCATGCACATGAGATAATTGGCATTGCTTTCTCCAGTAATCTATTCCCCATTTGTTACCACTCTTGGCTTGAACAAGTGTTCTGGTTGTTCTCATAGAGAAAACTTGGATTATGTTGTAGGAAACATATGTCACCAGACTGACTAATTTTTTTTTGCTTAGCTTTGGTTGATTAAGGCAATAGCATTGATATAGTGGATGTAGAATTGTATAAAGAATTGGACTTGACATGACAGCATGTTTTGGCTAAGAAGCTAGAAAGGCATCAGATCAGCTGGACACACGCTGAAGATATTAAACACAAATTAACTGACAATTCCTCAAAAAATCTCATCACCTGATAGCAATCCTTCTGAAGGACTCCAGCAAGAAAGAATTCTACAAGGATAATTCTTGCTGGCTGGTTTACTCTTTAATAATGCCCATAAAAGATTCACAAAATGATTTCTGATGTAACCTGCAGAATACCATAAGACATGCAGAAGTTGAAAATATCAAGCCATAGCTATGCATAACTATACATTCATAATGATGTGATCTGAAGAACAAGGAAAAACCAACTGTGCAGTGTAAGGCTGTTATCTGGAAGATTTTATGCTTCATTAAAAATTAAAAAAAAAAAATCCACCTCCTCTCCTCCCATCTCCCCTCCCCCTTCACTATATATGACAAGAACAAAGCAGATTAATGCCTTATATTTAATTTTTAGGATCTTCTTTTCTGGGAATATGTAAGATCCAAAGAGACATTTAGATCCTTGTCTCCCTCTTTCCTGTTTTGTTACTTTTCAGTCGAAGAGATTTCTGCTTTTTTTTTTAATGAGTCTTATGATGATGTCTTTCCATCTTGCCTGGGAGAGCCCGTACTGCTGCCCTTTGGTTACAGCAGAAATAGTCTGTTTAGTATGGACTTGTTGTGTTAATAGGCTCACCACTCCTTGACTGAGGAATGCCTTGTAGCTAGCTAAAATCACACTTAATTCCACATAAGATGATGGAAAACGCAAAGAGAAGTATCAACTCCTTACATCTTAAATAGCAAACACAATTACAAGTACATGGAAAAGCCATAACAAACATAAGGAAAAGTTCATCTGATTTACTGACACTGACACCTACTGACAAATGTGCTTTTCATTTTGGATTTTTCCCTCCTTTTTAATTTCCAGATGACTTGTCCCTCTTTGACAAAATGGCTCTCAGAATTTTCTCTCCTCCTCCTCCTCAGGTTTCCCTTAGATGATTTGCATCACTGGAAACTTTGCGTTGCACAGAACTCCATACTGGGATCTCACATCTGAAAACATCTTCTGAAGAAGGCTTTGGAATTCACCTTAAGGTAGCTTCATGTCATGCTGACCTCACTTCTTGGGGTCAGGGTTAACTCCTACTGCCAATCTGCTCTGTTAAGTTTTCTAAGGAGTCCAGAAAGATTTCACCTGTCATCTTGGAGCTTGTTCCATCTCTCCTTATTGTCTGATTGTTCTCCTGAATTTAATTAAAGATTCTTTTGCTTCCACAAATATGCATATGTCTTAGAAGAGGAGTTGTCTCCTGTGTTTAACTAGCTCCTAAACAGCTTCTTTCCCCCAAGGAAGCAGGGCCTTCTATTTCCCTGTGGTGACTCATTAACATGTTTCCACATGAAATATGTCTCATAGCAGACCTTATATTCTCTAGTGGTAGTGTAAATATGCTTCATACAAGTATCTAAATAGGGTAAAATTCATCTAGTTAATTTTCTGATTCCTGAGACAGGTATGATAACATTACTTCTCTGAAGTGACAGCATTTAAAGTGAATGAAGCCCAGTATCTTTCTTCTAAGCATAGCCTATAACAAGGAGTCCTTGTACAGAATTATTTAGAGTCATGTTGATTTTAATTGCTACACAGTGTGAAGTTGTGTGTTCAAACTATTTCTGAAAAAGAATAAAAAGGGAGTACTCAATCTTGGCCCTCATGAGATCAATGAACAACCTGACTGATTTTAACTGGCCTTGAAAACAGCCTCTGATGCATTAGGACTCAAGAATCACATCATGAAATGAGAACTGATGTACGGTGAAGAAAAGGTTAAAGGCAGATCTTCCCATAACCTTTCTTGTAGCCTTTACAACAATCTTATACTGCCAAGAATATGAAAAATGTATAGGCTAAATGCCATTGTGTCTAAGAATACTGCATTAATTTGAATGAGTATTGTAACATTTTATTGTAAATACAAGTAAATTTTTAATACAAAGATAGTGAACAGTGTCCCTCTCCATTCCCCAGGTCATACATATGCTAAGAGAAATTTAATTGTCAGTAAAGCTGTTAACTCTATGAGTCTGCAGATATTCTGGTAAAAGGTGTGTGATATCAAAATCAAGTATCAGCCCTGAAAGGAGGAACCCTTGTGCTCAAGCACAGTTTCAGCAATGTAGCTGCTGCTGCCTCTACAGCTGTCTCAGAACACACCAGAAAGCAGTTTCTATTATGGCAGTTGGGGTTTATGTACATCCACACAATGGGTGGCACACAAACAACTCCCAAAGTGATCCTATTGTATCTCGTAAAACAAAATAGGAAAGATTGAAAAATAAATATTACATCCTCAAGGAATCCAGACAATGATGTGTTTATTGCCAGCAGGTTCAGGGTGAAAACTTGGGAAGTGGGAAAGGAAGACAGTGCTGTTTGACATTTTGATTGTGCAGACTTTAAGGAACAGAAGGGAAATGTCATGTTTTCCAGCAGTTCTTGTTTTGTGCCTAATTTTGCAGCTTCCAATAAAAGCATGCTGATGAAGACTTCTCTGCTGGGGGAGACAGAGTAAGACTGCATAGAGGATTTAGATAGGTCTCTCCCCATGAAGTGCAAGGAGACAATAAGTGAGCACAAGAGAGAAAATATGTTGTGTTGGACTGCCTTCTTTCCTTTTATCTGGGAACATGGAACAACTCCTTTTCTGTTGTTTCCTCTACCACTTCTATACGTTTCCTGTCATACTGAGCCATTTTGGGACTCTTCTGCTGCAGCAGCAGTGGCAGCAAACATAAATACCATACAGTGTCTTTGGAAAGGGAGAATGGGAGAATTCAAGTTAGTGGTGTGGATTCTCTGCAGGAACAGGGAAGAGTTTCTCCTGCAGTGATTGATTTGTCCAAAGTGCGAAGCTTCAGGACAATAAATGGAAAGAAATTCATCCTGCATGTGTCATGGTCTTTGAGGATACACCTCTTATATGTTCTAGAGATCTTTGTGTTCCCAGATTCTAAAGGTTATTAAAAAATACGGCTTTGTAATCCTAAATGAAGTTATTGTTTCCCAACAGGTTTAAAAGACAAGGGAGGAGTATTTGCTCATAAGCAGTTCATTGTTCTGTGAAAAGGAGGAATTTTGGAATACTTCTAAATGGACATATTATTTATCTATTTGGTTTAACAATATAATTGTTGTGAGTCTTTTCCATGAGAGAATTTTTACTTATTAGAAAATCCTATTTTTATAGGGCTTGAAAGTTCTTTCTGCTGTCCTAAATTCTGTAGGAGATTTACATGTTATCTTTGTTTTATCAGTTATACAAAATCTAACCTGAGTTATCTTTCCTTGTTGACAGAAAGACAGATTTCTACTTTAGAGGCCTGGTCATTTTCCTTCCCGTGAGAATAACATGAACCAGAAGGTGTTAGTTTTCCTTCTCCCAAATTTTTTATTTGGGATATTTCTTTTTGGGTTTTTCTGTAAGAGACAAAAAAGCCTAACAGGTGAGTAAAGAAATTACTGACAGGATTTAATGTTTTATAGAAAGAGAGACACCTTTTCCAAACATGTTAGAAAGTAACTACGGAGCCCAAGATATAAACAATTCTGTGAAAATATCCAAGGCCTTGTCGCTGTGGTAGTTATCTCAGCAATCTATGAGAGGAGAGCATTACAAACACATAATGTTGGAACATCAAACTTGCTCAGAGTAATACTGCTAACATATTGAAAGTTTTCATTTTAATAAATTTTTCACTAGGGAGGGTAGTTTATTGCATGTTTGCCATAGTCTCATGCGGTAAAAAAAATTTATTTTACCACCTCCACTGGATTGTGTATGCAGGGTGATAGATGGAGTGCTATGATTGTCACAAATAAAGAGATTCATACAAGCCTATTTCACTGAAATGGTTTAAATTTCTTCCTTGGTTACAGATGCTTTTCCCAATCCTACTGAAAACTGGCTGGCAATTCAAAATGGTCGGAAAAACACCCTGTCTTCTGTCTGCCTGAAGAATAACCTTAATAAAGCAAGAAGAAAATTGGATTCTCATGTTGCAAACCAGCTCTTTGTGGAGCACAAGCATAAATTTATCTACTGTGAGGTGCCCAAAGTAGGCTGCTCCAACTGGAAGAGAACTATTTTTCTTCTTCAATCAGACTTCAGTGCAGAAGCTTCTGAAATTGAGCATGACAACATCCACCGTACCTCACTAATCAAAAGGCTGGTGTCTTACTCTCCTGCTTTACAAAATGAATTTCTAAGCAATTACACCAAAGTGATGTTCACCAGACATCCCTTGGAACGGCTGGTTTCAGCTTACAGAGACAAACTCCTGCACTCTGAACCATTCTACAGTACCACTGTTGCTAATGAGATTAGGGCAATGTTCAGGAAAAATAAAAATTCTTCTGAAAAAGTGAGTTTCCAGGAGTTTGTCAACTTTATTTTAGCAAAGCCACCACATACTCTTGACATTCACTGGAAACCAATGTTTCTGCTCTGCGATCCTTGCAACATTCACTATGATATTTTGGGTAAGTATGAAACTCTTGGGCTGGACTCTGAGCATGTTCTGAAGGTCATTGGTGCACCAGAGAACCTGCAGTACCCCAGCTTGAAGAGATATGGCTCAGAGAGGCGAACTGACAGTGATATCACCTTGGAGTACCTCAGACAACTGACCTCAGAACAAATTGAGAAGATAAAAAAATTGTATGAAATGGATTTTTTTTTGTTCAACTACACTATGAAATATGAGGATTATTTTTCCCTGAATGACTAATGTAGTCATTACATTAATGTAGATTAAACAAAGGACAGTTTCCTTTGTACAAAATGGGTGGAACTTATCCTCACAAGTGCTTGATAGGTGGGTTGGAGACTGCTGCTGAGGATATCCTGGAGTTTGTATATATTATTTATCATCCTAAGCACTCTCATATAAAATCCCTGCCATGATCTCTTGTATCATGCAGACCTTTATTAAAATGATTGTCTTACTACTGTCTTTAACAGCTTATGTTTGTTTCATGAAAACTGTTCATAAATGATAGATTTTGGTGCATTGGTAGGAGACACAGGAAGGATGAAGGATGTTGTTTTTCACAATTAATACTTTAGAACACTATTTTTATGTCATTTTTTAAATTAGAAAAAGACATAAGAAGAAATAAATAATCTGCTAAGAGAATTAAACCACTCTATAAGCAAGAGCCTTGATCATGAATACTGTAGGAAAGGAGCACATAATTTCAGATGCTTGAAGCTGCATATCTTCCTGTCTAGCAGTGCTCACAGCCATCAGCTTCATCCCTCAAGCAGCCCAGTTTTCAGCATTATAGCTCTTAAAAATCTTCTGATGAGCAGATCTGGTATTCATGGTGATCTTACAAACTCTTTTCACCACTTCATTTTAGCAGAAGGTCTGAAAAATGCTTTTTTTTTTTAGAGGAGTAGTTAGAGGTACCTTCTAAACTGTTCTACTGGGGTGGTGCATGATCTAAAATCTCAGTGGAAAGGTGATTCTTATTTATTCTCCAAAAGCTCTTCACACCCAGTCAGTGGATAGGCCAGTCAGTGCAATGGGAACAATGTTTGGGCTTTCCCGTTTGTGCTGCTGGAATCCATGAGCTCCTGGGACTTACCTGAGCATGGCACTTGGGAGGAGCTGAGTAACCTTAGATTTGTTCTACCTGTTGCTTTCTCACCTTACAGGAGAATGAGTGCAAATAAATTGTGGATTTATGGTGAGGGTAACATGAAACATGGGAGAAGCAACTCAAACCATAACCCTCTTCTTATATTCCTAGGTGACTTTGGTTTTAGAGCACTGAAGGGTCTATAACTGCTATTATATTAAGCATGAGATATGTACCCTTTAAAAAAAAAATGTATTGTCTAGTCACATTCAAATATTAATTTGTGACCATATTGATTGTAACAAATTTTAACAACTAATTGTGACTATTGGCGCCTCTAGGGGATGTCAGTTTCTCAGCAGCTAACTTGAAAATCTCTCAAATGCACTTCGTTCTTCTCAGCTAAATCTGTAAATGTATAAAGGCTGGCAGGCTAGTTTTGGACCTAAAGTTGGATCTCAGCTTCTCATCGCACAGAAAAAGACAGATACAAAATAAGTTAATCACAGAGTAGCCACCAATCTGTACAGCCTTTGCTGCCAGCAGCATGGCCAAGGGAGAGGGAAAAGGAGACTGTGAGAAATGGACACAATGGGGTTTAAGTTAGGAGAGTTTGGAGGAGCCCTCCCAGTGCAGGATGTGGATTACAGGAATTATCTGCTCCAGTGGGAAGGTGCAGTGATACACGACATCAGCTGGAGACAGTGATCAGGCCACAGGGACAGGAGAAGGCCCAGCAAGAAGTGCTCTCTATCCCCTTTGACAAGCCAGGACTAGCACTCGGTACATCTGGCAGGTCTTGCCTGGCTGACCATTTCATAAATGGGGCAGCTTTGGCACAAGGAGAGATCCAAAGTGAGAAGACCAAGCAAGAACAGCAAAACAGTTTGAAAAAAAAAAAGAAAGAAAGAAAGAAAAAGGGTATGATTTTATGCAGAAGGATACCCATTTCTGGGTCTTACCCTCACCACCACCATATTTGGTGTCCCCATAACCCTACTACCCTCTGATACTGGATTGTTCATGCCACCCTGGCAAGCTTGTAGTTCATGTAGGTTGTTCTTTTTCTTTACGTGTTAGTTTTCTTTAGTCAGAGGAAGCTGAAAATTACTCCCATCAAAGTTAAGGCTATGCAGAAGGATGTGTCTCTCTCTTTTTCCTGAATCAGAGCTACATGTTTCTCCGACATTCTTTGACAGATCATGCAGAGGTAGAGGGGAATAGCATTTGCTTCTTAACTCACTTCTACATGAGAGATCCCTCCAGAGTTACACCTGAAGCTGTAAGTATATCTAAAAACACATGAGTACTCTGGCACCCTCATCCAGCCTGGGAAAGCTCTGAAGAAATGGTACTGACAGAGCCTGATAGGCATCTTTGCTATCAGCACTCAATGTTAACACCTCCCCTCCAGTTTCTCACTGTTAGATGTGAGTGGCTTTCTATTCTTATTTCCTCTTTCACAGAGGTTCACATATTGTTCCTACAGTGGTGGCAGAAAAATGATGGCTAATTCATTCATCATAAGCATTAGTAGCAGAAGGGTATCTATTAAAGCAGAAAAATCTCTGCACCTATCACAGCAGAATTTGAGTTTTGCCATTTGCCTATAGGGAACTGTAAGTAGCACGTTGCCTTAGATCACTGGCTGCTGTAATGCTGTTTAGCTGGTGTGAGTCTGAACAAAAAAAAAAAAAAAGTTGCAGAGGACATATGTGTGCATGTGTGCCCATGTAGTAACAGATGTACTGTCTTCCCTACAAGTGCACTGTCCAGAACAAGGCTCTAAGCTGAGCTGGGCTCCCTGACTTTTGCCCAGAGAACAACCCTCAGTGGAGCTTCTTTTCTTTGGATGCTAACCTTTGGTGATGCGCTCCTGGGAGGAAAATGGATTCTTGCAGTTGGGAGCAAGGGTAGAGGCAGTGTGATGAGGCTCAGGCCTTGGGGAGGATTTGAATGGGGAGAGATAATTAATCTTCTGATTTATTGTTATATGCCTGCAATATGATCATTGAAATTTGTGATTACCTTAATATTACCTTAATAAACTAGTGAGTTAGCACATTCATCTATTTGTTCATCCTTCTCAATAACATCTGTTTAAAAAACAAACCCACCTCAGAGTTGTTCTATCAAATCAAAACAAAGGCTATACACTATTAGACAACAGTCAATACAAAGCTGCTTGCCTCTGCTTTGCTACATTAATATAAGCCTGCCTCACAGAAATTTTAAAGAATTGAAAGAATTAGCAAATACTAATGCATGTTCCAGTTTGGAGAAAAAATGCAAATAAGTGGAAAAAAAAGAAGAGAAAGAAAAAAATCTTGCAAAGTCAAGCTTGCATCTTTCCCACAAATCTATCCATCAGCAGTGAGAAAATAAGAGACTTTTCCCACTCTCATGGAAATCCTCACACACACTTTCAGGATAGTTATCCACAAACCTGACATCATACTTTCTTCATGGAAGCATAACAGATCTAACAGATGGTCAGTGTATGTCAGCAATGGAGACCATGTCACCAGTTGTTCCTTGAAGAGGTTTCCTCCACTTAAAAAACAATTATTCTGCCTGCAAGCAGTCCTAATTTTTCACACAATTTTGAACTATGATTAGTGATTTCTTGCTCAGAGAACTTCAAAGAGCAGGACAGCTTTGAACAGAATAAAAGGTGTAAGCAATGAAACTTAAGTTCTGTTCCACGGGAAGAAGAGGAAACATAACCTGTGCAAGTCACTGCACATCAGAAAAACTGCATTGCTCACTGATCACAGCTACATTTGTGGAGTCCTAACAAAGGTGCAACAATCCAGCCACAAGCAGGGCTCAGAGCAGAACTTAGCATGAGTACCCAAATCCAGGTAGGCATGCTCCAGTTTATATTTCTGTTATGTAGCAGAACTAGGGGGAAAGCTTTTTGTGTACAAATCTATGACTAGTATCCCAACTCTTACCTCACTTGATTGCATTAACCTCCATTTTTTCCCAGATCTCTTCTTCAGTATTCACCTGAACTGCACGTAGGGACTCCTGCTGATTTCCCACAGCTGGGGACCTCCCAACAGGTGCTGCAGATGCTGACTTACTCAGGCACAGGTTGTTGCCAGGTGAACGTTGCTGGATGTATTGCAACTATTTTAAGAAGGCTTTTTGTGTGAGAAAGTTCTTCAAGCACCTGCTCCACCAGTGAGATATGACCTCCTACTGGCTGAGATGTAAACGTAGAGTGAAGGATGCCTTGAAGGCATTTCCCTCCCTTAACAATAAACTCATCTTGCATTCAGATAGGTTTAGTGGTTAAGGAAGAAAGCTCTTTTTGGGATCATTTACATCAGGTCTCAGAGGCCTCTGTTATTCATGCACCAAAAGTGACAGGAAACCCTTTCTCATGAAGTGCCATCATTCTCTGCAGGGTTAAGTTTTGTTTGCCTTCAGAGATCTGCTAAGATTGGTCCAAAAAATCCCCTTCAGGTTTTTAGTTTGTAATAAGCCCAGAAAAGTAGAGTGATGAATTTAAGAGAGAATCCACCTGACACCTGAACATTAAACAATTGATTTTGAGTTCATCCTATCTCAGAAAAACAGCACAGGTAGGAAACAAACACAGGGACAAAGCAATCAAATTAATATAAGCAGATTATTATCCGGAAGATAACTTCTGGCTAGGAGCTTTAACTCAGGACCCTCCCCACAACGCCAGCTGCTGCCTGCAACAGGCCAACAAAGCTCTTTGTCAAACGGCTTAGCAAGCCAATTTTTCAGGCTTTGCGCACTAGTAATGTTTCCTTTACTGTTCATCTGTGCTGCTCTCCTTTGAACTCTTTACAGTTCCATGTGGTTTCTGGCTCTCCTGGAGCACCCAAAGCCAGATGCAAACCTGTGACTTTACAAACGCCACATAGATTGAAAGCATGAACCTAGGTATGTCACATATTATTAAGTTCCCCTTTGTACTGTGATTTCAGTGTTAATTCAATGCCAACCCTCGTAGGAACAAGTCACTTATTGTGATTTAAAAACTGTTCCTTGATACTCCATGAAAAACATCCCAGGACTTGAGATGTATATTCTAATCCAAGCTCTTGAACCTGGACTATTCAAACTCTCCAGCCTCATGAGGCTAGACTTTTGGACGTTTGGGTTTGTTTCTGTTTCGTTTCGTTTCCCCATTGACAGCTAGGCTCCTTGGAAATCAGACACTGAAACGCCCGAAGTCTTTGGAGCAAGGAACCAGTTATCATCCGCGTCCACATGGGGCCATCTGGTGGCCAAAGGGGCACGGCAAGGGAGGCTCGCCCGGAGAGAGGTCCTTCATGGGGGCTATGTTTCAATTCTACATTTTTTTTCCTGAAGTCTTGTATCTCAAGACTCTCATGCCTGTTCTTCTTTCCCTCCCTCTTCTTCTCTTCCCTTCTCCCTCTGATTATCTTCCTCTTTCCCTGGAACAAGAATTCAGTTTCAGCTTGGCCACTAGTGGCTTTCTTGTCCCAGTAGCTTTTTAACAGGTTCACCACAAGCTTTCCTACCTAACTTGCTCGGTGATGAGGATTGACCAGCTGCTGACACTGCAAGTTATACTTTGCTGTTCCAACAAGAACTTCTTGCTTCTGTACTGCACATAGCTTCTTTCACAGTGAAAGTCTACCTTTTTTCTGGCCTGCAACTGGGCAAGAAAATATGGCATTGTGGATTTGATTTTTAATTAAGCTCTAACTGAACTATATGGTTCAATTTTATAAAAAATTATTTATGAAGACAGTTAGTATTCACTTAATTGTATTTGGAAAGGCATTTTCTTTTGTGTGCTGTGATTCATCTCTGTCATTGCTTCAGGAAGATGTTTATCCATTCCGTCTCTCTGAATATCTCTTTATGAGTTTTATCTTCATTTGACAGCCATGAAAAACAGGTATGGTATATGGTTATATATGAATATGTAACCTGTCATTAGGCATTTTCTGTGTAAAGTGCAACTCAATATCTCCATTGTTAATTTCAGCCAAAGTTCTGCTGAACATGATGAGAGCTGAAATAACATTGTTTTCCAGGAATCCATATGCATGTGTATCAAATTGAAAATGTTTTTATTACAATTACAGAAAACTGCCTATGAGGGAAATGCAATTTCTAGAATGAAACTGAAATCCAGAAAACTGCAATCAGTGTTCCTGAATCATATCAGACCAGTCTTTCCATTTCTGAAGGTGCTTATGTTCTCAGAGGTAATTTCTCAAGCTCTTTGGCAAGAACCTTGATAACATTATAAGAGAAACAGGATTCGTTATTACTCCAACTGATACATAGAAAAAAAACCCGCAAAAATATTAGCTTCCAGTTAGTAAATATCATAACTAACTAATAGCCACACTTATCAGCTTTGTAAAGCAAAACCCAAAAAATGATTCTTCAGCCTGTAACAACCCCATTAGGGAAGCAGAGGTCTTCTGCTTGCATTTTTGAGGAGGATGTGCACTTTTCTTTGCTTCCTGTCTAGTCATCAGGCAGCCTTGCAAACACTTACCTGAGGCAATGATACATTAGGTGCATGAATAAAACACCTCTGACAATTTTTCTTCATTTTGCTGTATTTTTTCCCCTTGATGTTAAATGCTATGTTAATATCTTTTTATGACAGTAAAAGCATGGAATATTTTTCCCCTGGTACTTTTGTAAGGCTACTTTGTTTATCACTGTCGATAAATTGTGCAACTAGTCCCATGGAAAAGACAAAACAGTGGAAAACACCTAGAGTTCAGGAGGCTAGAGGAATGCTTGGTTGCTGTGCCACTTACTCTGTCAGAGGAATTAGAAGAATTTGGTGAAAGATTGGCTACCTCTGACTCAAAGTAATGTAGCTCCTTACCAGAAGAATGGTTGGTTTTATCTGTCTTGTTTTCAGTGTCTTTTTCTAGCAATCTGCTCTTACGGAAAGAGAAACAGATGGAAACCCAATCTAATGATCTACAATCCCTGTTTAGTTACTGAAGAGAACTCTGTGTGCTCTTAGCAATGATGGAAGAAGCAGAGACAAAGACACCTCCTGGCCAACTCCCCCAGTTTATATACAGAGTATGATGTTCTGTGGTATGGAGTATCCCTTTGGCAGTTTGGATCAGCTGTCCTGGCTGTGTTTGACCCCTGCCCAGCTGCTTGTGCACCTCCTCACTGGGAGAGCCTTGGAAACTGAGAAGTCCTTGGCTTAGGGTGAGCACCACTCAGCAACAGCCAAAACAACAGTGCGTTGTCAACATTATTCTCATACTAAATCCAAAACTCAGCACTGTACCAGTTACTAGGGAAAAAACTAACTCTATCCCAGCCCAAACCAGGACAGTGTTTAAGAACCGTACCAGATATTTTGTGAAGGCGTTACTAGCGGCAGTAGTGTTGGGGATTTCAAAATGATGACAAAATAGGGGTTCCCTGTTTTGAAGGCAGAACTACAAACGTAACTGAGTACAGACATTAGGTTTTGGGCTGGTTTTAAACTCTGCTGTGGTACCAACGGCGTTCAGCGCCCGGCACTCCCGAAGCGAGCTCTCGGCAGCCGCACGGAGGGCCGGGCTCGGGCTCGGCCCGTCCCGGGGACCGGGCCCTGAGCTGTCCGCGGTGCTGAACGGGCCCGCCGCGGCGCCGGCGTTACCGGGGAGGCTGCGGATCTGCCTCTCTGCCTACACTTTATTTCTTCTGCTTTTGGTGAATTTCATAGGCCACTCTTTTCCCTGGCACGTTTATGTTCGACTAGAGGAAGTCATTACGGAATGCACTCCTTTGCAACACTCTCTGCCTGAAAAATTTACAGTACATGTAGTGAAAAACTCCATGAAGACAGTGACAACGTGGACATATATTAGTGCAAAACCGTTTCCCATGACTTCAAGTGAAGAAGGTACTTCTCACAGGCAAGTAAACATAAAGCATGTAATATTTGATTTAATGAAACAAAAATGTCAAAAACCCCAGAAAAAAGTTTCCTGGCTATTTTTTTTTCAAATTATTTTACTTTTTATTCTCTCTTGTATTACTATTTTTATTCTATATTTGAGTTGAAAAGCAGTCAAGTCTTGTGAATAAAAATCTCTGTCGAGTTCTGTATCATAATGTGATCTAGTCCACAAAGCTGGGCAAATGTGTGTGCCAACAGATGCTGGGAATACAGAGGAAAACTGATCTTTGTAAAAGACACATTGGCACTAATTTGGAGTTAGGTCATGCCAAAGAGCACCTAAAAAGCCCTCCACAAACCATTTGAAGTCATTTTGCACAAGCACAAACCAGGTCCTTACATTAAAACAAAGCTGCTTGCTTGTTACTTAGAAGTTACTCCTGCTTAGTTTTTTTTCTTAAATAGACACTCATGTGGCATCATTAACCTCACTAGGCCGAGTCTATGACTTTTCAGGATGTGTTTGATTCTTAATGCAGCACTGTCAAATGAACTGGCAAAGCAAACTGTGTGGACAAAGAAATATTAGTGCACTAAGCTCCCCTATCTCCCCCATCCAAGTAGTCAATTCTCTATTAAGAAGTTTTAAGAGTTTTCCAGAGACTCTTCTCTTGCAAAGGGAAATAAAAGCCTGTGACTGTTGAGGTATAAATTTTTGACCACATTTATGTAGTAATACCATTAAAAAGACTATTTCAATTCAGCTACCATGCCAGAGTGTTGTAATAAATAATAGTAGTAATGGTTTCTGTGGAAAATATTGTATTTAGCTTTAATCTTCATCAAAATCTAATTATTTCAGACTTTCAGTTTTGGGATTTTTTTTCTCCATAATCTACCGAGGTTTTTATAACTGCATTGAGTTTGCATATATGGGGGCTACAGGAGTGGCTTCTTTGAGAAGCTGCCAGAAGCTTTCCCTCCGTCTGACAGAGCCAATGCCACCCAGCTCCAAGACAGATCTGCTGTTGGCTGAGGCTGGGCCAGGCAGCAATGGTAGAAGTGCTTCTGGGATAACACATCTGAGAAGGAAAAAAATGTTGTGCAAAAGTACCAGTGGACACAGAAGAGAGAAGTGGGAATATGTGAGAGAAACAACTGCAGAGACACCAAGGTCAGAGCAGAAGGAGGGGCAGGAGGCGCTCCAGGAACAGAAGCTGAGATTCATTCCCCTGCAGCCCGTGGTGCAGCCATGGTGGGGCAGCTGTGTCCCTGCAGCCCAGGGCGGTCAACAGGGATGCAGAGTTCCTCCTGCAGCCCCAGAGCTCCCCATGCTGGAGCAGGTGGATGCCCAAGGAGGCTGTGACCTGCTGGGAAGCCCAGGCTGAAGCAGGCTCCTGGCAGGACCTGTGGAGCCCATGCTGGAGCAGGTTTGCTGGTTGGACCTGTGACCCTGTGGCAGATCCACACTGAACCTTATCCTTGAAGGACTGCAACTCATGGAAAGGGACCCACACTGGAGCAGTTTGTGAAGAACTGTGGTCTGTGGGAAGGACTCATGTCGAAGAAGTTTGTGGAGGACCCTCCAGGGTGAGACCTCACACTGGAGCAGGGGAAGGCATCTCTCCCCTGAGGAGGACAGCAGCCTGAGAAACCACGTGATAAACTGACCATAAATCCCATTCCTGTCTCCCTGCGTCTCTGAGGAGAAAGAGGTAGAAAATTGAGAATAAAATAAAGCCCAGGAAGAAAGAAGGAGTGGGGAAAGGTGATTTTTAAGCTTTGTTTTACTTCTCATTGTCCTACTCCAATATTGAATAATATTAAATTCAATTAATTTCTCCAAGTTTAGTCTGTATTGCTTATGATGGTAATTGGTAAGTGATCTCTCCCTGGCCTTATCTCAGCCCATGGCTTTTTGTTATGTTTTCTCTTCCCTATGTAGTTGAGGAGGGGGAATGCTAAGGTGGCTTTGGTGCACACTCGACATCCAGCCAGGGCCAAACCTCCACCACAGTTTATTCCTTTGAATGTCTCAGAAGTGGAATAACCTTTTGCTGAGATATCTTTTAACAACAGGGAAGAACCATGATTTGTTCTTTAAGCACACCCACAGATTACAGGATGAACAGGTGAAATTAAACTTCTTGAAACAGTCTGTCTGTATTTACAATGAGACATATCCTCCTCTTCTTTACACTATTATAAACCAGGAGTAAATCCACGAAATTTGATGTGTCACCATAAATACAGGCAAATATGTCCCAGTGTTCTGAGGGGTGACAAATGGCTAGTCAAAAATAACAACTATGCTTACTTGAAGTAAGCTAAGAAGTGGCTTCACTGGAGTAATTATCTTTAAATCAAACCTTCATTTGGAAGTTCTCACAATCAGCTCACAGGGAACAAAGAGGAATATATTTGTCAGGGAGGGTTACCTGTAATCATCTCAAACGCATGACAGCAAGAATTCCTTTTATTTTGTTACGAAATTTTTGTGTGGATTTTCTGCTAAAATGCCAGCTGTGGAAGATAAATCCTTTATTTAAGGCAAGAACAGGGAAAACATAAGCAAAAGCCATGAGAGTATCTCAGATGCTCTTCTGTGGAGCTACAGGATCTTTGAGGAGGAAGGCACAATTCACATGCCAAACCAACAACCTGCAGCCAGTGATGCTGCTACCTGGTTGCCCCTTTCAGCACACGTTTCTTGTCAGGGAATACCATATCTGGGGCCTTTCTTCTTCCCACATTTTGTTTTATTCCCTGGGTATGTTGGCCCCCAGGCCAGCAGTAAGAATGTAAGGGATAAAAGTAGTGAGAGGGAAGTGAGAAGAAAAGGCATTTCTCTTCCTCTTTCATGATGAAGAAAAGCAACAGTCTGCAGCAAGAGATGGTGCAAATGTGGGAGAGAACAGTTTTTTCTCCCAAGTTTTTCCCTTTCTGTGGTGATCTTCACCTCCTGTGTAGCTCTTTCTTTCCAGAGTACTTCCCTACCCTTCCTTTTAGAGTAGCCCTATGCTCTACACACCAGCAGACATTTTGTTAGCAGGGGTGCTGTGCACACTCCTTCCTCCCCTGTGGCCTTATCCTTTGTGTCCTCTCTCACTGTCATAACTATCATCTCATGGTCTCGAAACATTTTTGTTTGGTCTCTCCCATTTTTCCAAGGGGGCAGTGGCATCTGACTGTGCCTGAAGTGTCTTGTCTCCCTCTCTCCAGTTTAAGCATGTGAGGCAGTTGAACAGCCGGAGGTACTTTGTGCAGGCGTGACTTGAAAATGTAATTTTAATTCCAGCCACGAGGGGACCTTCCTAGTTTATTGTCTCTTTCCTGCAGGTCCGTCTGATCCATACACTTAGATCAGTTAAAGTTTCGTTTCTTCTTAGGCAAAAAGACATTCCCTCTTTTTTTCTTTTTAATATGGCTTTCATTTCTTAGGTGTCCAGAGTATATAACAAAAATGCATAAATGTCTTGCATAGAGAAATTTGGCAAATAGCTTGCAAAAATTAATCCCAAAAATAAAGAGCTCCCACTTATTGCAGCAATTGTTTTCACGTCATATGACCCATGTTCGGAGTCTCATTCTCCTTTTGCATGCAGCAGCTGTGTTGCATAATTTGATCTGGTTGTGTTTGACAAAAAGAGGATGTGACTGTAACGTGCACTAACTTGCTCACTTTGTCTAATGAGCAGCAAAGACAGAAGAGCTAAGACGTGTGGCCAGGGTCCCCAGCCCCTTTGGAGCTGGTGATGAGCCACTGAGGCTGCCTGCTGTCCCTGCTGCTGCTCCTCTGCCAGCTCCACCGGGCTGGCCATGCCACCACCCGCTCTGCTCCCACCTCCTCTGTGCAGAGGAGCATCATCCCCTGGCACAGCTGCTCCTGACACCACTCCTAAGAGGCAGGCAGCCCATCCACCACTTTCCTCCTTGGCTTCCCAGAAAGAGATGTGCTCTTCATCTCAGCTAGGGAGGGGAAACTCTGCCTCAGGCATGAATGGCTGTGGGTGAGTGGGGATCTTCCCCTAGGCACGGCCAGCACTTGGGCCATGCGCCTTCCTTCTAGCTCAGGAAAAAGGGCCTTTCTGTATAAAAACACACCCAGCTCTTTTTCTCCCCAGCTATATCCAGAAAGAGATATGGTAACTACTAATAAATGCTTGTGTTTGTTGCCTCCAAGACAGACTTGTGAATCGCAGCTCTCAAGTACTTCTCAGGCATTCTGAGCTCATGATCAGCATGAAATTGAAGAAAGTGGCGTTTCTCAGCTGTCATGCTTAAGGTCTCTCAGAAATCTCATGTGGGCAGTGAACAACTATGTATGTACTACACAGGCCAAGTTAAACCCAAGTCTCCCCTCTAGATCATATTTAAACTGTTGTCTTCATGAAGCGGCTCAAAACTATTTAGAAATGTCTGTCACATCTTTGCCTCTGTATCGTCAAGGCTTAGACACCCTATGGGAACGCAAACTGACAGGAAGTAGAAATAAGCAATATGTTAATGATAAGAATGTTTAGAAAGGAATTTCATGGGAATGAAATAGACTTTTATTTCTGCCAATATAAATAAAGGCAGAAAGCTGTTTTTGTAGCAGGCGTGTGTGAAATGTGAAACCCTGGCAGTGCGCAGCAGTACCGATATGAGCCAGAATGACTGTGATAAGCAAAACACTTCATCCCTGGAGGTGGGAGCGTGATCTGGTGGTTACAGTAGCACAGAGCAAATTTGAAGCTCCCCGTTCCTGCCCCTGACTAACTATATGCATGTAGTCAACTCATGTACTGTCTATCAGTTCACCCATCTGTACAACAGGGACATATTTATCTGTATCTTATCAGAGGCAACTCTTGGCAAGCATCACCAGTGGATGCGGGCAGCCCTGTCCTGACAGGAGCGCAGGATTTCACAAGTGAAAAGTACAGGTCACAAGCACTTTGTCAGGACACAGAGTACCGTTCCTTTTGTTAAAACAACTGTACACTGAAAAGGAAATGTGGTGAAACTGACTGAAGAATCTCTATTCTCCAGGTAGCTTTGAAAGCTTTGGAGTTAAATCATATGCAAACTTCAGAGACCATATCTGCTCTCTAGAGCAGATATGCTATAAATGAAGTAAATTAAACCTATCTAACCTTATCCAAGCAATCATCACTAATCAATACAATAAAAGGATAATTTTTATGCATATATTTATTAAAATGATAACGTATCACATCTGTTTCCACATCACATTGTTTCCATCTTCATTAGTTGAAAGTAAAATCTTTTAAGTGATATTTTATAACTGAACTGAGTTGGTAGTCCCAGAACCGTTGCCAAGGTTAAGGTTTCCTAAATAAGGTTTCCTAATCACAGACCACACATAATCTTGTAATTGCAGAATCAGCAGACAGAGCAACGGCTAAAAGAGATTGGAAACTGAAACGTCCTTCCACATGCAGCAAGGCTCGCCTGAAAGGTTCCTGTTAGCCCTGCAAAAGCTCACACGTAACCCCTCTCCCGTGAATAAATATATTTTTCCAGCTTGCTTATCTCCAGACAGAAGCTGCCACAGTGACGTCAAGGAGTTACGTGGGTCCAACCTGTGTGTGTGTGTGTGTGTGTGTGTGTAATCTTGAATACCCATTTAAAACCACCCTCTGCATTTTCTGCTTTTTATAAATTTATTACTGCGAGTATTCTTATAAAACCATCAATTACAAAATCATGCTTTTGATTAAACTGTTATGACTTTAGGTATATATTAGGTTTAATCAATTTTCATGTTTTGAGACTGCCTTTCTGCTACCTGAAATTTGAAACAAATTGCAAAATTAATAAAAGCAGTGATTATCTTCTTTTGGAAAGAACACAAATCCATTGCAGCCTACCATGAAGGAATACCCTCCTACAGGTGCTTTGGTGTTCTCACTGCCTATTGGAAGAAAGTTGTGCTGCCAACCATTTTACTGTGCACTTTACTGGTTGTGTTTTCACACAATTTGGCGGCAGCTGTCCGCCCTGCCTCCCCCATCACACACACATTGGGAGAACTCCCACAATGGCTTCTACACAAAACTAAGTCCACCATAAGGCTTGGCCATTTAAGCTGAAAATCCAGATTGCCCAAATTCCTGTCTAGGCACTACCTAGTTCCAGGAAAGTATCCAAAGATGATCGATTACTTATGAAGTTTTCCAGCTGCCTATCTGTCTGCTCCTGAGCATTCACAAGCTGTGGGTCCTGTGAGAAGCACAGCAGCCACCTCAGGAGAAGGCATGTTGTGTGGTGTCTTTTGGAACAGGCTTTTTCAAATGTAATCTGCAAGATCAGGCTGTAAAATAATCAACTGCAGCCAAATAATCTGACCGAATTACAAGAGAGGTTAACAAATCATTTATAGCATCACCGGAGGGAGGAGTCCGGGCTGGAACTGCGTTGGGTGTGGAGCTCCACAGCCCCTTCTGCAAGGAGCTCCCAGCCCAAGCACCAGGCAAGAGAGAGCAGATGGTGAGAGACAGATGGGGGAGTACAAGGACACAATGAGATAAATGAGCAAAAACTCAGCTGAAGACTTTAGCATTTGCTTCCAAAATTATTAATTTTAGTAATCATTTCAGCTGATGTAACCCTACGGTAGAACGCCTTTCCCGTTCCAAAGGTCTTAATAGCTACAATTACAACACATGCCGCAGCCCAGCACGGGTTGCATTTTAGGTAAAGAGTGGGAGTGAAGCAGGCAAGGACTACCAAGCCAGGGGGTGTCAAACGCTGGAATTCGTTCGTAAAGGGGGCTGGGGTATCGCAGCAACCGGCGGCTCAAGGCAACCCGATTGAGCACTGCTCAGTCGGTAACGCGCGGACTGACGGACAGTCAGGCTGCCCGGGAGGCCGGCGCTGCCCCAAGCCCCCGTCCCACGCCGCTCGCAGCCCGCCGGGGATGCTACAGCGAGGCGTGGAGACCGCAGCGCGGCCGGGGGAGCGCCCTCAGTGCTGGCTCCGCGCGCTCACGCACGCACCGCCACGCGGTCCCCGCGGGCCGGTGACAGCCCCGTCACACCCCCGGCCCCGCGGGCGCGCTGAGCCACCCCGGGGTGCC